>OY992892.1:69509554-69512054 GCA_963921405.1 Cepaea hortensis | reverse complement strand
GAGCCAGTTGTCTTCCACGATCAGATCTTGTAGAATCTCAGTATTTTTCCTCTTCATGGTGCAAGCATTTTTATGTGACATTCAAGTTCGAAAGCTTTACTGATTGCGTATGATGCAAACATATAAAGTTGTGGCGTTTATTTGTCGTTTGTTCTTTCTAATTTCATGGAGTGTGCCAGCTATTTTTTTGTAATCTTAAGTGTATGGAATATTCTGTATGAAAACGCAGTAGCCGTCTTTAGCGTGTGATATACTACATCTCAACCTACACTAATTAAAGATACATTGAGGTAGGGGAGTCCAGATCCGTTCCTCGTCGTCTTTCCCTTCAAATCTTCAACATATTATGAAAATGATCCCGTACTCAGTTTACCAAACTCCCAGCCGCACAAATCACAAAATGCCGTGTCTGATAGGTTACGGTGTTAGCTTCTGGTTCAGAATGTAACATGTTCAATCTCAGCATAGTACGGGACATGTTCCCCAAACCCTGGGATCTAATGATACCGTACGTCTCTTTGATCTCGTAGCTAAAGAAAGATTGGACATCTCGCCTTCAAGGAAAAGGGCAAACAGCAGGCCAGTTCAATGTGCAAGCATTGGGAACTTGAAAAGAGGAGGCGGAAAGCTCGCGTTCTGGCAAAATTATTAGGAAATAAAACCTACCCACGTTACCTACATGGAGTCTGTCTAGAGGTCCATGACTAGGTTTGTGCACTTCCTTAGACTGAAGAATAAACTTGCCATTGCTGGTCATTGAACTCACGCGTGGGTGGACATGGTTCGCCATCTCAAATTATCAGTATTCTTGGATCAGATCTGTGTCCTTTCTCTATTATGCCATGTGACTAAGCCATCTAGGCATTTATCTGTCTGCCTGCCCATTGCTCTTTTTTGTGTTTTGTAATTTATCATTTTTTTTTCGCATATCCTTTACAGCTGTTGTTGATTTCTTGGCAAGATTACGCTCAGTAGATTGCCATAGCTTTCTGATCGGCCGGCTCACTTATCCCGTAAGTCATAACGCGGCGAGAACGGCAACAAAATTCTCGCGCGCTGCGTTACCCTACGTGGATAAACGGGATTACGTGAAAAGTCGTTGAACGCCAAGGTCAGGGAGAACGGCAATTTATCACTAGGGCTTCCAATTTATTTCTCCTGACAATGTGCGAACACATAGCAAATTCAAACGGATAAAGAGGTCGGGGGGGGGGGGGGGAAGCTGTTGCTAGATACAGTGGCACTTTGCCCTCCTTACAGGCGATAGTTTGTTACATTGTGCTATTCAAAAGAAATAATAACTAACCCATGACGGTAAGACCAGGGATGGAGTTTCGCTTCTTCTTAGCACAAAGCCTGGGCTGAATTGTAGAGGCCATGTGTTGCCCATGCACCATGATCTCTCTCGCTCTCTCTCTCTCTCTCTCTCTCTCTCTCTCTCTCTCGCTCTCTCTCTCTCTCTCTCTCTCTCTCTCTCTCTCTCTCTCTCTCTCTGTGTCTCTGGGCCTACCTAGTTTACTCCAGAGGAAAGGCAACACCAATAAATATGGAACAAGACCTGCTGCAGAAGCTTATGGATCAGCAAAGCAATGCCTTAACTGTCCGCCTGTCAGAGCTTCAATCCTAGTGCAGTTTCTGACTAAGGCTTAGGACCTAGTCTGTCCTGTCATGAAATTTCGTCTTTAGGTTGCATTTAATCGCAGAAAGTATAAGGCTTGTATCCTCCTCATTACGTACCTCCGCCCGAATCAGTTGGCACAATGTGGGGTGTCGGGTTTGGTGAGCGCCACCCAAACATACGTCACTAACAGAAAGCTGGTAACACCGTCTACCGTCACACAGTAGCTCAGTCATGTCTAACAAGACCTGACCCCCTGTGCTGATTACACACATTGAGAAAACCTGTTAATGGCATAACTAGGAACTCTTGAACCACGGGCAACAGAAACAGATGGAAACCACAAGACTCGGAGAAGAGAGTGAAAGACGGAGATGAATAACACTGAGAGCACAAAGAGGTCTCCATTAAATGGCAAAAATATAGAAGAAGAAGAAGAAGAAGAAGAAGAAGAAGAAGAAGAAGAAGAAGGAAGAAGAAGAAGAAGAAAGAAGAAGAAGAAAGAAGAGAAGAAGAAGAAGAAGAAGAAGAAGAAGAAGAAGAAGAAGAAGAAGAAGAAGAAGAAGAAGAAGAGAGAAGAAGAAGAAGAAGAAGAAGAAGAAGAAGAAGGAGGAGGAGGAGGAGGAGGAGGAGGAGGAGAGGAAGAAGAAGAAGAAGAAGAAGAAGAAGAAGAAGAAGAAGAAGAAGAAGAAGAAGAAGAAGAAGAAGAAGAAGAAGAAGAAGAAGAAGAAGAAGAAGAAGAAGAAGAAGAAGAAGAAGAAGAAGAAGAAGAAGAAGAAGAAGAAGAAGAAGAAGAAGAAGAAGGAGAAGAAGAAGAAGAAGAAGAAGAAGAAGAAGAAGAAGAAGAAGAAGAAGAAGAAGAAGGAAGAAGGGGAGAGGAGG
>OY992892.1:69474543-69509354 GCA_963921405.1 Cepaea hortensis | reverse complement strand
GAAAATAGTAAACCGTTTCCTTCGTATAGATAATTTCAAAGTAATTTACCTGGATTGTGAGTATAAGATTTCTAGAATATAGATAAAGATTGGTGCGCTAGTAGACAGGGTGTAAAAAATTGCTGGTTTCAAATTTCAGGGCAACTTTTTTGTTTATCTGCTAGCACGCAGCAGAATGCTTAAATAAACTGTTGAAGATGTATTTAGAAAGAGCGGGAGCGCACTTATATTGTAGAACGAAGGAAATCACGAACCAATCTGGAGTCAACTAACTTAAAAACGGAACAATTTGAAGGGAAAAGAAAACGGGCAATTCTGGTAGACGAAGAGAACTTCAGCGAAGGAGGCGTATGATGTTATTTACTTCGTTTAAAGAGCAGATATCTTACATAACGATCTTCGCAAATATTTCGGGCTGAAAGGAAAATGGAACTAGCTGAATCTTCTAGAAATATGTTGATTTGGTGATTAACGTGAAGAAATGCACATAATTGTTCCGTGTCTTTTCTAAGCAGCTGGAGTTTGAGTACTGGGGATTAATTTCGTGGCTTAATTGTAATAGTGTGATGATTTCATGTTGTGGATTATAATGGCACAAAAATCGGTTTTTATACATGATGTATTTTTAATGACTGTGCAGTGTTTGAAAATGTTGCCGGTCCAAGATTTGTATTTACCTATTATGTTGCATTAACTTTATAGAGGGTGAATACAAAACTTGGACCGGCAATATTGTCAAACACTGCACAGTCATTAAAAATACACCCTATAGATGACCATTGGCTATGTGAATGTTAAACAAATGCTGCAGGACATTGTGATCAATCCCAACACGACGTCACATTTCTAGGCAGTTTTACTTTCAGTATTTAATTGAATGTTAAGCTGCGTGAAATATATTGTCGGAGAATATAAATGGTTGCTTACTTGTTAGATTGTGATTTCTTATAATTCGATGGTTTCAGACAAACCATTTATGAAATATTTATGTTTTCGGAGCAAAAAAGTAATTAACTTTACCTAAAAGAAATCAGTTAAACAAACAAACAGCAACAAACAGCTAACTGTTGCTTACGCCTCATTTTGGTCAAATACAAACTGTCGCAGAATATGTACAAGAACTTACGAACGTCAGACATGCAATAACATGCAAGAAATTCGTGCTCTGTTTCGTCATGTTCTGTATTGTATTTTACATTGTCAAGCCCTGAATCAGAGCTCAGCTCGGGGATGATAACCTTTGGGGTTTGCGATAAAGAAGGTTACTGTATTCCACCCAGAAAACCACAAATTTAGAACTGACAGACATGACATGGCCGGCTCCATGGCCGAGGGGTTAGCAGCTTTCTCCGCTAACCCCGAATACTCTCGTCACGTGACGCGACGAGAATTAGCAGTGGTTCGAATCGCAAAAGTGACTTATGAGAGTATGGAGCCGGTCGCTCAGAAAGTCGTGGCGTGCTGATGAGCGTAATCTAGCCTAGGAATCAACATACAGCTGAAAGATGCTGGTGTTGACCGCAATATCCTGAAACAGGATGGAAACGCGGGAAAAAAAAAAAAAAAAAAAAAGACATGACATGAGTTTCTATTTGTTGATGCCAGGAGAAGAGCCAGCGCACCAAGATTAGAACAGATTATACGTGCTATATTTAGTCTGTCAAATTTGGGAACATTTGATGAATGAAACGCACATATTGGTTGTTCGTTATCAGCCGAAAGCGCGGCTTTTTTTACTCAGTGGATTTTATTGTCGAACTTGGCACCAGAATTGTGAGACGTGAGTTAGGAAACTTGCTCAGCTGCTGGGGAAAGCGTATGTGCAGATGCTGTGCCATTCCTTTTCGTTTACTGTGAAACAGGTTGTGGCTGTAATCCACTGTCTGTCCAGCACTCGTCGTGTTCTGTGTAATTCGTTTCTATTTATTTCGGAAATTTCGGATTTCGGAACGGTTTGTCAAAAATTTTCAACGAAGCTAAATGAAATTTTAAGCATTGTAATATGTGATCTTTAAGTGGTTTTCTTTATTTCGCAAAGATCATGGGATATTGCAGTGAGTATGCAGGAATGATTAATAGAAGCTATCGATCTGTTTACATGAGGAAGTTCTAGTAGCGCAGACGTTTCTTCAGTAGAACTGATAACACGACGTGACTGTTTAAAATAATCAAACAAACACATATCATTCTTTTGTTTACTGCAGTCAATGTATCAAGATGTCTTGGGTAAATTCACCTTCCGCAAAACTGACCAGATCATATCGGTCAGCATCTCTGACCACATCAGGACACAGTACTTCATCCACACAATCATCAACATCCTTACATACTTCATCAGCATCCG
Source organism: Cepaea hortensis (assembly GCA_963921405.1). Lineage (NCBI taxonomy): Eukaryota > Metazoa > Mollusca > Gastropoda > Stylommatophora > Helicidae > Cepaea > Cepaea hortensis. The sequence goes on along the minus strand of OY992892.1, from coordinate 69,507,010 downwards.
CTATGTCCTCTACGGAATCAATCCACTCGTCCACTTCAGAAACATCATCAACAAAATCACAGCCAATTTCAGTACAGAAACTGTACCTACTTCTTCCCAACCACAAATGTCCAAATAAGAAAACATGTCCTTTCCATCCACCGGAAGAAGAAGAGGAAGAGTTGGAGGAGGCAGAAATAACACTGGTCAACAAGCGACGGGCCATGTCATTGGCCTCCCATGAAATGATCACAGAACAGCTGCTGGCTGACAAGCTGGCAAAGATTAACCAGCAGATCTCCAGTAACTTATTAGAAGGCAACAAATTGCATTTCCCAAGGAAGACCAGTCATGATATCACATTGCCCACAGCTGACATTGAGCGTCTTAGGTTCGAACACTATAGCAGCGAAACAGTTACCGGTTCAACCCGTGAGGAGTCTGTTGCCAGCGATTATGACTTGGATTCCGGCGTCACGTTTGACTCGTGCAGTGATCGTGAGATGGATGAAGACTCTCTTCCTTTGATTCAGGAGGAGGTCGTCATTCCAGACATTGCCATCACGCAGAAGCTTCAGTAGGTCTTGTTGTTTCTATGTGTATAAGGGCGTTTTATCTATAACGCATGTCACGTGTTTCCAGAATATTTTTCCAATTGAAAATTAGAACATTTTATCGAATAAAATGTTATAAAAACATTCTCTCAGATAAGACTGAAACAGCATTTACTGTTTCATGTCGACCTAGGAGTGGACAGGGCACCCAAGCCGAGGACTCTAGAGAGGAGTCAAACACTAAAACGAGACGATCACCAGGATCGGAAATGTCCGAAGTCGAATCTCTGCAGCGAAGTGACATGACAGTAACGACCGCCTGCGGTGGAATAAGACGTGTTGAACAGGCCGCGTCCCGTGGCAGAGACGTGGACCCGAGGGTGAGGGGTGGGGGGGGGGGGGGAGGTAAATGGCTTATCCCAAAGGAGGCTTGTTAATTATCCGACTTTCTCTTTACCAAACTATTCAACACTCGCAGAACCATTGACAATATTAGTAAATAAAGGACATTTTTACACGCATTAAGGTGTATGGGATTTGTGATATCAGATACCAGGTCCATATTTGTATAAACCAATCGGCACTCTGAAGAATATGACGCCAACACCACGCCGGCCGCTTTCACGTTCAAGAAATTTCCTAGTATCCATTTTAGGCCAACCTGGGAGCAGACTAGATTGAAAAAATCCGCTTCCATGCAGGTTCGAATCCATAACCACGGGGCCGGTAGGCAAGTTCAAAGTCAGGCGACAATATTAGTTCATGTTTATCCACCCGATTCTCTCTATTCAACACCATTTACCATACATTGAACCATTGACAGTGTTCATTCATTTATTCAGTAGCATGTCCCTTGCAAAACCACACTTCCATAACAACCTTCCGGAAAACTTCTCAGTCATAAGTAGCCAACCTTCTTCAATATTCAGATCTTTTGGTATGGATTCATTTGTTCTTTTCTATAACCAAGATATTCTTAGAACCCGTCTAAAAATATATATATATATTCAAAGCCATGTATACGCTGTTCAGCTTGTTCAGTGAGTATCCATGTCGCACAAGCGTATGTTGCAATGGGAAAGATTTGACAATGAAAACTTATATTAATATACTCATGTGCCATGCCGATAAGCGATATCTTCTCCGTGTCTCCCCCTCCCCTCCCTCTCCCCTTCCTTCCCCTTTAATCTTGCCAGTTATCACTAAGTTTTCTGGTTTATTTCTTCTCATAGTGTGCCCGACAAATCTTGACTTTCTAGGGCTATTTCCTACAATTAGTTTACGATTTTCGTTTGTTTCTTGTAAGACTTTCTCATTGTTTTTTTCTGTATGCCCATGGTATTCTTTGCTTTTTCCTCAGAAAACACATTCCCACTGCCAATAGATCACCAACATCATCATTCATAGCTATCGGTATCGCCATCATCATCAACACACAACATCATCATCATCTTTATCATCGTTACATTCAACATCATCAGCATCGTCATCACCGTCATCATCATCACTACCACTACCATCAAAAGAATTATCACGTCACGTGGTTGTTTGGGAAATATTGTTTTTAAGCTTCTTAAACAATTGTGTCTATCTTTAGGCAAGGTTAGTCTCACTATTTTTGTCGTTCATTAAGGATTCTGCTTTCTTTGAAATGTCTTTAAGGAGCCTTCATGTTGTAAGTTATTGTCAAGCGATGATATAATGTTATGTTGTATCTGCTTCGAACAATTTTATATGTCTCTTATTTTATCCGGGTGTTTTTCCAGTGTTCGTTTCCTTTTAATTTATTCTTTTCATTACATCATAGCATCAACTCTATATGTTTTTGCCCGTTTCCTATGACTTTTGTTTAAAGCCTATGTATCAGCGTGTTAAAGTGCTTATAGTTGCACACATTCCGCGCTGTAATTCAATATTTGTATGACAATGTTTTCTGCTCCTCATTGAATATGTATTGTGTACTTTTTATATGTTTTACTGCTGGTGTTTTTATTAATGTGGCTACTTTTTCAATGCAGGGTCTGTTTGGTCTGAAGTCTGTATGTTCATCCCTTCGTTATTTGTCAATGACATTTCTTAATCTTTCCAGAATCATCCTACTTACAACTTACAATAGCTTTCTTCTTCTGCAATTTTCCTACTCTTGCAAGTTGTGATTTTTACATTTCACAAGATATCCCTCTTTCATGTATATTTATATAGTATCCAATACTCCACTAATTAACGAGTAATTCTCTTGAATTCTGTTTTTTTTTTTTAAATACTGACTTAACTTCAGCTATGAGATCAATACTACAAATATTAGTGGGTGCGGTTCAGTTACAGGTAAAATGTCTTCACAATTCCCTGGTTCGTTGTCTGCATTAAAGTTCACCAGCAATACCTGGGAAAGGTGGGCGATATGAAAGGTGTTAATGGGAATATGTGATATGTCGATGTGTGAGAGATAAAGAGAGAGGGGGAGATAGAGGGAGAGAGAGAGAGAAAGAGAGAGAGAGAGAGAGAGAGAGAGAGAGAGAGAGAGAGAGAGAGAGAGAGAGAGAGAGAGAGAGAGAGAGGAGACGGACAGAGGGCAAAACAGACAGACACACAAAGCGATAGAGATAACGAGTGATAGAGAGAGACAGTCAGAGTGAGAGAGAAAGAGAGAGAAAAAGAGGGAGAAACAGATAGACAGACAGACAGACAGACAGACAGACAGACAGGCAGACAGACAAACAGACAGACAGACAGACAGACAGACAGACAGACAGACAGACAGACAGACAGACAAGCAGGCAGGCAGTCAGGCAGGTCGGCAGGCAGACAGACAGACAGACAGATAATGGAGGGGGAGAGAGAGAAAGAGAGGGATTACACAAATAATCAGGCAAAGACAGCCGTGCTATACACTCATTTATCCATAATTTCGGACTGTTTTCATCACAGAACAACACGTATTTACTGATGTAGCTTGTTGGCGCTGATGCTCAGCTCTTGTAAATAATCATGATTGATTCGCCGCGCTTTCTTTGCGAGTTAAGCTAGCGATGTTATTTCTCCTTCTTCTACGGTGGCTTTGAAAATAACTTTTGTTGCTTTGTGTCGGTGTACATCAAAGCTGCAGATTATGTTGTTCTTTCGACAGACATATCCTACCTCAGGTTTTGCGGTAGAGAAGTGGCTAGCACGCTTGCCTGCTGCTCGATGGTCATGTATCTAGATCCTCATTGAGGCAAATTTTTTTAATTGCGCTAGGCTTCTATGTGAACACAGCCTTAAACGAGTACCCAGAAATATCCTGTGCTGATGTAGCGGCCGGTTTTCATAATGACCACGTCATCGAATTGTCGATATGCCTATAAACATATCAGGCTAGAATCATATACACTGTACGCTTCTTTGTGTGTAGAAAAGCATTTCTTCTGTACTATTTTCATCATTTACACAGTACTACCCAAGGTGTGTAAAAGTATCTGCAACTTTAAATTTGTTCTGTGGTAGTTGCGAATTCCTTGGACCTCCAGAGTAATTAACAGCGATTGTCTGAAAGAGGCTAATGAAACATTATATAGACCAATAAGAAAGAGACAAACAGCTTTCTTCGGTCATGTGATGTGAAGAGAAGCATTGGAGAACATCGTGACAACTGAAAAGATCAAGATGAAGAGAGGCAGAGACAGACCACGAGAAGTGATGCTGGATGGACTGAGGCAGTGGTATGGAGGTATATCATTAGCAGAATTGATCGAGAACACCAACGACCAAGAGTTGAGTTGAGTTGGGTCAAGAACCAACATCGTTGCTCTCAGTCAGCATCTTCAACAGCCAGCTTAGAGTCCTAATACTAATGGTGCCCGTTACAATATGATTATATGTCTGTCTTGCTTTACCTCTTAATGATTACTGTCTACCAGATCCTCTAACCACCCACCCCCTGCTGCCGCATTCTCTCTAGACCATGATAGTCTATCCGTTCCTTTGCATTTGTCACGCGTTTACAGAGGGATTTCAATACATCTGCATTATCATGCATCAAATCACCCCTCGATGATGCAACACCAGCCATTCTGCCTGCTTGTTCATTCCTAACTACGCCAGAGTGTCCCGGAGAAAAGATACCCTAGACAAGATCAACATAATAAATATAAACACACAAGATGTCGTTCAGCAGGTGCGAGAAGTCCAGTACAAACAAATGAGTGACAGAGAGATCAGCGTGTACGCCTCACATGTAGTAGAGCATGTATTAGATACGTATCACAGTTTTGGATTGAAAAAAAAAGTCATAGTCTGTACATTAGCCTTATGCAATATGGAAAACATACTGACTAATATAAAGATGTCAATTGCAACGAGAAAAAGAGTGTTAAAGTGCTACATAGAAGCTGTACTTTTGTGTGGATGTGAAATGTGGACAATGAGCAGACAAGCTGAAACACATCTAATGGCATTGGGAATGAGGTTTCTGATGAAAATGCAAAGAATACAATGGAGAGAAAGAAAAAACATATTAGCAAGTCCACCAAAAAGAAAATGAAAACTGTAAATTGATCAGAGAAATTAGACGTAGACAGTCACAATTATGTACACACCTTATGAGACGATATAAACTAAAGAACTTGGTCAGAACTGGCAAGATTGAGAGGGAAAAGAACAAAGGGCAGCCAGAGAAGTAAATGTCTGGATGGCTTGGCCACGTGGCATGGTCGAGACATGAACAGGGAGCTCCACGACTCTAATGATCGCGTGAATTACGAAACATGACTGCATGCGCTTATTGCATGACACATGATGATGACGAGTCTGTACACGTCATGACGACTGCTTGTGGGCATGTGATATTTATTCTCCAGCCGGGAGAAAATGTTCTCTCGACGCACATAAATAACGGTTCGGATGACATAAGAAAAAGAAACAAAACGAATAAGCGAAACCATAACATTTGCAACATAAAAAGAAAATAAAAACGTGCTGTAACAGTTAGACAACAAATGCGTTCTACAACCGGTACGAACGAACTTAATTTTCATAATGTTAAGAATTGAGCAAGCAGGCCCGTCTAACATTCTCTCCATTTTATCGCTCTCATTTCATACAATATTTCATCCATACATCACTTATGAGGCTATACTTAGATAAAAACAATAACAATATATGTATTGGAAGTGCGTGGGAAATGTGCAGTCATCACTACTATATTACTTCTGGGGGGGAACTCTTCCGAATTCCGGTCCCAAATAGTTCTGCAGTAAATAAGTGATTAGGGTTAGGATTAGGGTTAGTTATATAAAATTATTCACTGCAGAACTATTTGGGACCGGAATTCGGAAGAGTGCCCTTCTGGGTGCAGGTATAAATGGGCAGAAAGAGAACTGTATATATTGTTAATGTAGACGGATTAGTCATGACAGGATAGTGGCTAGACGCTCAACTGCCGGCCAGCTTGACATGGGTTTGATGTCGTAACGGGCCAAATTTTAACATTGACAAGGTCTCTCAATCCAACCCAGCTTAAAATGGGTACCAGAATATGTCTTGGGAAGCGAGGGCAGCAAGCTTGATAGTGACCACATCAGGCCTCGTGTGCCGATTGGTCTATACGTGACAGTGACCACACCCCACCTCGTGTGCCGATTGGTCTATACGTGACAGTGACCACATCCCACCTCGTGTGCCGATTGGTCTATACGTGACAGTGACCACACCCCACCTCGTGTGACGATTGGTCTATACGTGACAGTGACCACACCCCACCTCGTGTGACGATTGGTCTATACGTGATAGTGACCACATTACCTCATGACTTCGTGTGCCGATTGGTCTATACGTGATAGTGACCACATCCCACCTCGTGTGACGATTGGTCTATACGTGATAGTGACCACATTACCTCATGACTTCGTGTGCCGATTGGTCTATACGTGATAGTGACCACATTACCTCATGACTTCGTGTGCCGATTGGTCTATACGTGATAGTGACAACATCCCACCGCGAGCGTCGATTGGTCTATACGTGATAGTGACCACATCCCACCTCGTGTGACGATTGGTCTATACGTGATAGTGACCACATCCCACCTCGTGTGACGATTGGTCTATACGTGATAGTGACCACATTACCTCATGACTTCGTGTGCCGATTGGTCTATACGTGATAGTGACCACATTACCTCATGACTTCGTGTGCCGATTGGTCTATACGTGATAGTGACCACATTACCTCATGACTTCGTGTGCCGATTGGTCTATACGTGATAGTGACCACATCCCACCTCGTGTGCCGATTGGTCTATACGTGATAGTGACCACACCCCACCTCGTGTGCCTATTGGTCTATACGTGACAGTGACCACACCCCACCTCGTGTGCCGATTGGTCTATACGTGACAGTGACCACATCCCACCTCGTGTGCCGATTGGTCTATACGTGACAGTGACCACATCCCACCTCGTGTGCCGATTGGTCTATACGTGATAGTGACCACATTACCTCATGACTTCGTGTGCCGATTGGTCTATACGTGATAGTGACCACATTACCTCATGACTTCGTGTGCCGATTGGTCTATACGTGATAGTGACCACATTACCTCATGACTTCGTGTGCCGATTGGTCTATACGTGATATTGACCACATCCCACCTCGTGTGCCGATTGGTCTATACGTGACAGTGACCACACCCCACCTCGTGTGACGATTGGTCTATACGTGATAGTGACCACATTACCTCATGACTTCGTGTGCCGATTGGTCTATACGTGATAGTGACCACATTACCTCATGACTTCGTGTGCCGATTGGTCTATACGTGATAGTGACCACATTACCTCATGACTTCGTGTGCCGATTGGTCTATACGTGATAGTGACCACATCCCACCTCGTGCATCGATTGGTCTATACGTGACAGTGACCACACCCCACCTCGTGTGCCGATTGGTCTATACGTGACAGTGACCACATCCCACCTCGTGTGCCGATTGGTCTATACGTGACAGTTTCCACATCCCACCTCGTGTGCCGATTGGTCTATACGTGACAGTGACCACACCCCACCTCGTGTGCCGATTGGTCTATACGTGACAGTGACCACACCCCACCTCGTGTGCCGATTGGTCTATACGTGATAGTGACCACATTTCCTCATGACTTCGTGTGCCGATTGGTCTATACGTGACAGTGACCACATCCCACCTCGTGTGCCTATTGGTCTATACGTGACAGTGACCACATCCCACCTCGTGTGCCGATTGGTCTATACGTGATAGTGACCACATTTCCTCATGACTTCGTGTGCCGATTGGTCTATACGTGATAGTGACCACATCCCACCTCGTGTGCCTATTGGTCTATACGTGACAGTGACCACATCCCACCTCGTGTGCCGATTGGTCTATACGTGATAGTGACCACACCCCACCTCGTGTGCCGATTGGTCTATACGTTACAGTGACCACATCCCACCTCGTGTGCCGATTGGTCTATACGTGACAGTGACCACATCCCACCTCGTGTGCCGATTGGTCTATACGTGACAGTGACCACATCCCACCTCGTGTGCCGATTGGTCTATACGTGACAGTGACCACATCCCACCTCGTGTGCCGATTGGTCTATACGTGACAGTGACCACACCCCACCTCGTGTGCCGATTGGTCTATACGTGATAGTGACCACATTACCTCATGACTTCGTATGCCGATTGGTCTATACGTGATAGTGACCACATTACCTCATGACTTCGTGTGCCGATTGGTCTATACGTGATAGTGACCACATTACCTCATGACTTCGTGTGCCGATTGGTCTATACGTGACATTGACCACATCCCACCTCGTGTGCCGATTGGTCTATACGTGACAGTGACCACACCCCACCTCGTGTGCCGATTGGTCTATACGTGATAGTGACCACATTTCCTCATGACTTCGTGTGCCGATTGGTCTATACGTGACAGTGACCACATTTCCTCATGACTTCGTGTGCCGATTGGTCTATACGTGATAGTGACCACATTTCCTCATGACTTCGTGTGCCGATTGGTCTATACGTGACAGTGACCACACCCCACCTCGTGTGCCGATTGGTCTATACGTGACAGTGACCACATCCCACCTCGTGTGCCGATTGGTCTATACGTGATAGTGACCACATCCCACCTCGTGTGCCGATTGGTCTATACGTGACAGTGACCACACCCCACCTCGTGTGCCGATTGGTCTATACGTGATAGTGACCACATTACCTCATGACTTCGTGTGCCGATTGGTCTATACGTGATAGTGACCACATTACCTCATGACTTCGTGTGCCGATTGGTCTATACGTGACAGTGACCACACCCCACCTCGTGTGCCGATTGGTCTATACGTGACAGTGACCACATCCCACCTCGTGTGCCGATTGGTCTATACGTGACAGTGACCACATCCCACCTCGTGTGACGATTGGTCTATACGCGACAGTGACTACACCCCACCTCGTGTGACGATTGGTCTATACGTGATAGTGACCACATTTCCTCATGACTTCGTGTGCCGATTGGTCTATACGTGATAGTGACCACATTACCTCATGACTTCGTGTGCCGATTGGTCTATACGTGATAGTGACCACATCCCACCTCGTGTGCCGATTGGTCTATACGTGACAGTGACCACACCCCACCTCGTGTGACGATTGGTCTATACGTGATAGTGTCCACATTTCCTCATGACTTCGTGTGCCGATTGGTCTATACGTGATAGTGACCACATTACCTCATGACTTCGTGTGCCGATTGGTCTATACGTTATAGTGACCACATTACCTCATGACTTCGTGTGCCGATTGGTCTATACGTGACAGTGACCACATCCCACCTCGTGTGCCGATTGGTCTATACGTGACAGTGACCACACCCCACCTCGTGTGACGATTGGTCTATACGTGATAGTGACCACATTACCTCATGACTTCGTGTGCCGATTGGTCTATACGTGATAGTGACCACATCCCACCTCGTGCGTCGATTGGTCTATACGTGATAGTGACCACATCCCACCTCGTGTGCCGATTGGTCTATACGTGACAGTGACCACACCCCACCTCGTGTGCCGATTGGTCTATACGTGATAGTGACCACATCCCACCTCGTGTGCCGATTGGTCTATACGTGATAGTGACCACACCCCACCTCGTGTGCCGATTGGTCTATACGTGACAGTGACCACATCCCACCTCGTGTGCCGATTGGTCTATACGTGATAGTGACCACATCCCACCTCGTGTGCCGATTGGTCTATACGTGACAGTGACCACATCCCACCTCGTGTGCCGATTGGTCTATACGTGATAGTGACCACATCCCACCTCGTGTGCCGATTGGTCTATACGTGATAGTGACCACACCCCACCTCGTGTGCCGATTGGTCTATACGTGACAGTGACCACACCCCACCTCGTGTGCCGATTGGTCTATACGTTATAGTGACAACATTACACCTCGTGTGCCGATTGGTCTATACGTGACAGTGACCACACCCCACCTCGTGTGCCGATTGGTCTATACGTTACAGTGACAACATTACACCTCGTGTGCCGATTGGTCTATACGTGATAGTGACCACATCCCACCTCGTGCGACGATTGGTCTATACGTTACAGTGACAACATTACACCTCGTGTGCCGATTGGTCTATACGTGACAGTGACCACACCCCACCTCGTGTGCCGATTGGTCTATACGTGATAGTGACCACATCCCACCTCGTGTGCCGATTGGTCTATACGTGATAGTGACCACATCCCACCTCGTGTGCCGATTGGTCTATACGTGATAGTGACCACATCCCACCTCGTGTGCCGATTGGTCTATACGTGATAGTGACCACACCCCACCTCGTGTGCCGATTGGTCTATACGTGACAGTGACCACACCCTACCTCGTGTGCCGATTGGTCTATACGTGACAGTGACCACATCCCACCTCGTGTGCCGATTGGTCTATACGTGATAGTGACCACATTACCTCATGACTTCGTGTGCCGATTGGTCTATACGTGATAGTGACCACATTACCTCATGACTTCGTGTGCCGATTGGTCTATACGTGACAGTGACCACACCCCACCTCGTGTGCCGATTGGTCTATACGTGACAGTGACCACATCCCACCTCGTGTGCCGATTGGTCTATACGTGACAGTGACCACATCCCACCTCGTGTGACGATTGGTCTATACGCGACAGTGACTACACCCCACCTCGTGTGACGATTGGTCTATACGTGATAGTGACCACATTTCCTCATGACTTCGTGTGCCGATTGGTCTATACGTGATAGTGACCACATTACCTCATGACTTCGTGTGCCGATTGGTCTATACGTGATAGTGACCACATCCCACCTCGTGTGCCGATTGGTCTATACGTGACAGTGACCACACCCCACCTCGTGTGACGATTGGTCTATACGTGATAGTGTCCACATTTCCTCATGACTTCGTGTGCCGATTGGTCTATACGTGATAGTGACCACATTACCTCATGACTTCGTGTGCCGATTGGTCTATACGTTATAGTGACCACATTACCTCATGACTTCGTGTGCCGATTGGTCTATACGTGACAGTGACCACATCCCACCTCGTGTGCCGATTGGTCTATACGTGACAGTGACCACACCCCACCTCGTGTGACGATTGGTCTATACGTGATAGTGACCACATTACCTCATGACTTCGTGTGCCGATTGGTCTATACGTGATAGTGACCACATCCCACCTCGTGCGTCGATTGGTCTATACGTGATAGTGACCACATCCCACCTCGTGTGCCGATTGGTCTATACGTGACAGTGACCACACCCCACCTCGTGTGCCGATTGGTCTATACGTGATAGTGACCACATCCCACCTCGTGTGCCGATTGGTCTATACGTGATAGTGACCACACCCCACTTCGTGTGCCGATTGGTCTATACGTGACAGTGACCACATCCCACCTCGTGTGCCGATTGGTCTATACGTGATAGTGACCACATCCCACCTCGTGTGCCGATTGGTCTATACGTGACAGTGACCACATCCCACCTCGTGTGCCGATTGGTCTATACGTGATAGTGACCACATCCCACCTCGTGTGCCGATTGGTCTATACGTGATAGTGACCACACCCCACCTCGTGTGCCGATTGGTCTATACGTGACAGTGACCACACCCCACCTCGTGTGCCGATTGGTCTATACGTTATAGTGACAACATTACACCTCGTGTGCCGATTGGTCTATACGTGACAGTGACCACACCCCACCTCGTGTGCCGATTGGTCTATACGTTATAGTGACAACATTACACCTCGTGTGCCGATTGGTCTATACGTGACAGTGACCACACCCCACCTCGTGTGCCGATTGGTCTATACGTTACAGTGACAACATTACACCTCGTGTGCCGATTGGTCTATACGTGATAGTGACCACATCCCACCTCGTGCGACGATTGGTCTATACGTTACAGTGACAACATTACACCTCGTGTGCCGATTGGTCTATACGTGACAGTGACCACACCCCACCTCGTGTGCCGATTGGTCTATACGTGATAGTGACCACATCCCACCTCGTGTGCCGATTGGTCTATACGTGATAGTGACCACATCCCACCTCGTGTGCCGATTGGTCTATACGTGATAGTGACCACATCCCACCTCGTGTGCCGATTGGTCTATACGTGATAGTGACCACACCCCACCTCGTGTGCCGATTGGTCTATACGTGACAGTGACCACACCCTACCTCGTGTGCCGATTGGTCTATACGTGACAGTGACCACATCCCACCTCGTGTGCCGATTGGTCTATACGTGATAGTGACCACATCAGGCCTCGTGTGCCGATTGGTCTATACGTGACAGTGACCACATCCTACCTCGTGTGCCGATTGGTCTATACGTGACAGTGACCACACCCCACCTCGTGTGCCGATTGGTCTATACGTGATAGTGACCACATTACCTCATGACTTCGTGTGCCGATTGGTCTATACGTGATAGTGACCACATCCCACCTCGTGCGTCGATTGGTCTATACGTGATAGTGACCACATCCCACCTCGTGTGCCGATTGGTCTATACGAATATGGATCTAGCACCATATACCCAATCAGGCGAGTAAACGGGTCCTTTACTTTTGTACTAATAATACAGGACAGGTGTGCAGTTGTGATTACAGTTACAGCCAGACAGACGCTGTCATTTTATATTACGTGGGCCGCTAGGTAAACGCATAGCAATTTTAATTAATATTGGATATACTTTACAAGAGATGTCTAGGTGGTTGTTTGCTTAGATATTTGGTTAGTTGGTTATTGGTTGGTTAGTCATTCCCTGGAAGACTGCAAGTTTCAGCTATGAAATTGGATGCATCAACGTTTAGTCCGCCTAAAAGTCACAAAGATATGCGTCTATGGGAATGAGGTAGCTACAGAGACCTGACTCACTACCCGGTACCATAACCATCTCCATAGGGGCAGTGTTGCCTGGCTGTCCCTTCTCCGCAAGCTCAGCTTGAGAATATTTGGAGAGGAGAGGTGTGGGTCAGAATGCCAGTGAAAAAGTCACATGAACAGGATCATAATAATATTGGAACAGGAATGCAGGGGTTGGCCGGCAGGCTGCACTGAATTGGAGTTGCAACAATTGTTGTACGACAGTCCGCGACCAGGAGATATAATAATCTACAGTAACGGCACTGTGCTAAGAGGTAAAAGAAGTTCTGGGGGGCTTGTGGCGAAGTTTTGGACAGTGTTTGGTGCAGGAGAGCCTGGCATATGATACCACAACATCCAGTCTAAGAAAAAATAAAGAAGGTGTAAAAGTCAAGAAGATCGACTTAATTGAACCGGTTTTATCACAAATGGCTCGGTCTCTTTCCACGGGGTGGACTGCGACGCCCTGTAACGAATAAGCAGCTAATTAAATTACTGGAAGTTCGTTATCATCTGTATTCCCATCCAACGGTTGTAATCCAGAGTATTATGATGTATGATCAAGTATGATATACTTATAAATCGTTCTTAAATTATTTCTAAATATATTTTACAGGCTAAAGACAGAAGATGAACCTGACACGGACCAACAACAGAACACAGAAGTCCAAGCCACCATTCAGATCACTGAAACAACTCCAACAAATTCCACAGCAGTATCGGAGACAAGTGCAACTATTTCCATTGAAGGTTGGATTTTCACATGTTGCCTCGATCCTTGGCTGTAAACTGTTTTAGTCATTTACGATATACACTCATTCCTTTGACTGTCACAATCTGTAGATGTTGGGTGAGAACTGTTTTACTTACCTACGACATACCCTTCTTCTTGTCGTTGACACGATCGTTAGTTGTTGATGTAGGACTATTTTAGTCACTTTCCTCACACAGTCATTTCTTTAACTCGTTTAAAAAGTAATTAATTACGTATGAAGGCTGGATTCTACTCATATTGTGGACTGATCAATTGCGACCCTCACGTATGTTACCGGAACTCTTAAAGGAAGCAAAGAATAGTAACACTATAACCTATAATGTATGTCGTTGAATGCCACTAAGGAGGGTTGGCATGGACTGGCTACTCTATCCCGTAGAAAACTGAATCTGAACAATCCAAATAACCATGAACAAGTGTAAATATGAAAGAAGAATAACCCAGGCAACCAAAATGACTGGATATGTTTCTAGAACACACACATGCGCTAGGCCATGTTAAGCAAACCGCTGAGGCTGTGAGGTTGACATGCTTCCTTTAAGAAAGGAGAGTTTCCAGAATTGAGACGTGGATTGTCTGATGACATTTAGTGATAGTGAACAATATGGCGAGGGGTATGACGAGCTGCAGGAGAGAGAAGATAATAAATCGGCCTGACATAAGTTGCTTCAGGGCCTATGTTCCAACAGAAGGCTGAACAAGAAGGCAATTGGAACCATTGCGATATATTTGTACGAAGATTGTGTGTTTGGGTGTAAGTTTAGTACACAAAATATGTGAGCCGCGGCACCGTAGCGGCAAGAAGCTCGGCTATCGGCCCCGAGGTCATGAGCTCGATATGCGGATACTTGACTCCCAGGTCCACCCATCCTAAAATTGGTTTCAGGAAATGTCTTCGGAAGAAACGGCGGCCAGAGTGATTCTGACTGCATCATCCTCCAAGTGCCGAGCTTCTATAACTATATGGGTCTACCAGAAATGTGCCCAATGCAACTTTATGTGTCTAAACAGGACTTTACTATACTTATACAAACATGTGTTATTCCTACTGGGATCCACCCTCTAATCCTCGGAAGCCGAAAAGATTTGCCACAGGGAGTTTGTTGGGAAAATTGCAAAAGGAAGAGTCGGAAACATGTATCCGAAAGGTTCGGCCCAAAGGCATAACGAAAGGTAGACACAGGACAGATTTGACGAAATAAACTTGCGCAGATCTGTCAGTGCAGACGTGCAGGGAATTGAAAACAGCAGTACAAGACAGACGACCATGCAGTGGACTGATCAGGAAGCTTTACGACTAGTCCGTTTGTTGAAAATACTTGATGATGATAGTTATGGTTTCTTTATTACTGGAAGTTCACTATCATCTGTATTCCCATTCCATGGTTGAACCTCGCCTGATTAGAGACTTGATCAGAGACAAAACATGACCGCCCACGTTTATCGGCATGGCACATGATGGATGGAAGGATGCCATGGTTATGTATACTCACCCACTCTAACCTTCATTAAGTAAAATTGTATATAAATGACCATTTTACTGGTCCTTAGACATGTGGTGCTACCCTCATATTGTTATGGAACATTTAGCACTCGGTGGTGTTGTGATAAATATCAATCCGGTCGCCGTTGTTACCCAAGACATTTATTGTTATCCATTTTATACTGCGTCGACACAGGAATCCCTTGACCAACGGACCGGCAGATAGCGTGCTGACGACTGCGCTACCCCGTACTGCCCACGCTCATCTTCAAGATGTTCATAAATATATTGACATGTATTGTTTGGCGTTCAAAGAAGTAGAAGAAAGAAGTAGAGACTACAGGACGCACTTGACAACAAGCGTTGATCGGCACTATCAGAAGACAGAAGGAAGGAAATGTGGCATGCAGTGTAATAACGCCCACATATTCTGTTTGCTTAGTGTGTCCTCATATTAATGTGTCTGTTCCATAGTCATTTTCTTGCGCGATCAATATACACGATTTGTATTTCTCATTTTATTTCAATAAAACTCGGGGAGTTTACTGAAACTGATATCTCTATATTATATTTCTTATGCTATTTAATGGCCTGTGCATATATGAGAGCAGAAAAAAATGAAGAAGGAAAAGAACAAGAGGGAAGAAGAGGAGTAGGAAAAGAAAAAGAAGACGAAGAAGAAGAATGAGAAGGACTAGGAGGAGGATGAAAAGATGAAGAGAAGAAGGTGGAGGAGGAGGAGAAGGATGAGAAGAAGGCTGAGAGGGTGAGAAGGAGGAGGAGAGGGCGGAGAAGGAGAAGGCAGAGAAGGAGTAGGAGGAAAAGGTGGAGAAGGAGACGGAGAAGAAGGAGGAGGGGAGGAAAAGGCGGAGGAAAAAGAGGAGAATGAGATGGAGAAGAAGGAGGAAGAAAAATCGGGGAAGGAAAAGGTGGGGAAGGAGATGGGGAGAAGGAGGAGGAGGCAGAGACTCTTCACCAGCGCATGTCTTTGCAGCTGGTAAGTACATCGTAATTAATATAGACATATATCAAGTGGCATCTGTTGACTACATATGCATACTTATGTCACCTACACAGAGCATGTTCCAGAAGCACATTGGAAGCCCCGATTCCTGAAGGAGCTGGAATACCTCACCGTGACAGAGGGCAGTCTGGTTAGACTGGAATGTGTTGTTGATGGAAACCCAAAGCCGCTTATACAATGGTTTGTGGTTTTATTGTCTGTATGTATGTTTTTGTGTGTGAGTGAGTATATGTGTGTATGTGTGCGTGGGTGCGCGCACGTGTGTGTGTGTCTGCCTGTCTGTCTGTGTAAGTCCATCCATCCATCCATCATGTGCCATGCCGGTAAGCGTGGGCGGTCATGTTCTGCCATCTCACTCGATCACCAGAGTCGTGGATCAGCTCCGTGTTTCTGTCTCGACCATGCCACAAGGCCAAGCCATCCAGGTACTTGCTTCTAGGTCTTCCCCTTGGTCTGTTCCCCTCGATCTTACCAGTTGTCACCAAGTTCTCCAAATCATTTTTTCTGTTTAAGTGTGTATCTGTATGTGTGTGTATGTACATACATAATTGTGTAGTTACGTGTATACTACATATATGGCCTCATTAGAATAAAAAGGAGAACAGCATGAATGCGACTCTTAAACTTGCAGTGTGCTGATGCCGAGGTAGCGGGTTCAACCCCTACACCGGTCAGTAGGACTAAAATGTTGACTTCTCGTCCTTGACTTACGCACTTAAATTACAAGTACCTCAGAAGACGGAGTGGGTTAGCCTGATGACGAAGGACACTGGTAATAGGGAAAGCCAATCCACACGCAACAATAAGTCCAGTTCACCAGACGAAGTAGCATGTGCATATACTACGCCATTCGAAACGAGCGAACGCAAAACAATAAATTTGGAGTAAACATGTGGAAATGTCATACCAATTCACTTCCTTAAATATTGGTAATTTGTTATATTTTCCATTACTGATTATTCAACAGGTTCAAAAATAACAACCAGATCACCGACTCAGACAGTTATAAAATAGAGAGCTTCGACGATGGGACCTCATCCGTGACCATCGAGCGAGCCCGTGTAGAAGACACGGGTTCCTACAAGTGTGTTGCTGCCAATATTTCTGGTTCTACAAGCAGCGAATCGAAGATCCGCGTGCAGAGTGAGTTTGTGAACCCGATCTTGTGATCTAAGTCTCCACACATTAAATGTTAGCTGTAGTAAGTCGCCATACTTTTAATGTTAGCTGTAGCAAGTATCCACGCATTATATGTTAGCTGTAGTAAGTCTTCACGCATTAAATGTTAGCTGTAGTAAGTCTTCACGCATTAAATGTTAGCTGTAGTAAGTCTTCACGCATTAAATGTTAGCTGTAGTAAGTCTTCACGCATTAAATGTTAGCTGTAGTAAGTCTTCACGCATTAATTGTTAGCTGTAGCAAGTCTCCATACATTAAATATTAGCTGTAGAAAGTCTCCATACATTAAATGTTAGCTGTAGTAAGTATCCAAGAATTGATCTTCACGGCGCATTCATATTCGTCCCTTCAGTCCATCTCTTGACGCTGTCCTCCTACATGAACAGGTATCATCGGCTTGCACATTTTCCTTACATTATTCCCTTCAATGGGCGTTGTGGCGAATTTGTTGCGAACGCCATTAGCATACAGCGTCCGAAACACAGCTGCGTGCAATTTGGCAGCAAACTGCCTTGGTAGGTTTTCACATAGTGGTATGAGCATCGATCATTCAGAAAGCAATGGCAAACTACTGAATGTAAACTTGCCTTTTAAATCACAAACAGCCACACAATGCTGGGGTGACTACTATGTCATGTAAAGGATATACAACTAACTTTTCCTTTCAGAACATTCTTTATCAGGATCGGCAGTGTTCAACCCCTACACGGGACAGTTGGACTAAAATGATGACTTCTCTTCCTTCACTTGGTGACGTAAATTACAAGTACCTCTGAAGTCGGACTGGGTTCCCCTGATGGGACACTGGTAAAAGGGAAAGCTAATCCACACGCCATATATATATATATATATATTCCGGTGCACTAAAAGTTATAGCAAGTGTATGGACTACGCTTGAGTTCAAAGCGAGTGACCGTAAACAAAATAAATCTGGATCTGTGCCTGTATTGCCCGAGAACCTCTATTGATTGTTCCTCATCTGTCCCAGTAGTGGTTTCTTCAATCCACCTTTTTGTAATGCTCAAATGCATTGTCAGATAGGAAGTTTGTGTTGTAAAGTGCTTTCTTAGTAGGTATTGATACATGATTGTTCTGTAATATTGGTCCCATTTGTCCAGTGAGTTGAGGTGCAATAAGGCAAATCAACTCATTGGACAAATGGCACCAATACTACAGAACAAACATGTATCAATAACTACTAAGAAAGCACTTTACAACACAATCTTCCTACCAACTCTATGCTACCAATGCCAAACCTTAACAATGACAGAAAAAGAGAAAAGAAAAATCACAACAACAGAAATGAGGTTCCTTAGAAGAATACTCAACGTATCAAGATTAGATATGAAACCAGAAACCAGATATGACCAGAAATGAAGAAATCAGGACTAAAGTGGGGGTTAAAGCAGCACTAGATTTTATTAGAAAGCAGCAAGTCAAATGGTTTGGCCATGCAAGTAGGTTACCAGTCAACAGCATACCACGGCAAGCAATGATGTACATACCAGATGGAAACAGAGGAAGAGGCCGACCACGTAAACGTTGGACGGAGGGAATAGCAGACTCCATGGGAATACCGATATATGAAGCCCATAATCGGGCACTCTCACAATGTTTATACTTCACCTCGACACCGCAAGGTACAAGAGGAACATGATGTGATGAGATGAGACTGCATTGTCAGAACATTCCAGACATATGCAAATGAGAGATGAGGTGGTCTCTTAACATTGGTTTCTGCTTCTTCGAGCCTCTTTCGAGGGATTGCTTCACATCAGGTCATGCACATCAAAGACCAACATATGCATATCGTGTCAGATTTTGTTCCTCAAGACCATTGCCATCCTTGATAACATCCTCTGGAGGGGACGGAGCGCGTATGGGAATGTCCTGAGTGCAGTGAAGTCGGTTTAAGAACAACTTAACTCAACTAGCACCCTCTAACTACCGTGACTTGGTTTTCTTTCGAAAGAATTTTGCCGCGGCCTTACGGCCTATTCTGCGTTATTTTCACTGCAGTGAGAGAGTTTTAACATGCACGCCTGGCACACGAGACCTCTTATGTTTCACCTGTATACGAGAAGCTAGGTTTCCTATCTCATTACCCAGAGAGGTTGGAAAGGCGTGTGATTTCATTAGGGATAACATATTCTTGGAAAAATGTCCAGCCCTATGTTGAGATGGAATCCTATAACCTCTTAGCCTGAGGCGAGCATTGACCTCACAACCACGCTGCACCCGAAGCTGTAGACACCCATGTGGCATCATCATCATCATGTGCCATGCCGATAAACGTAGCGGTCATGTTTCGGCATCTCACTCGATCACCAGAGTCGTGGACCATTGTGTTCTTGTTTCGACCATACCACATAGCCAAGCCGTCTAGGTATTTACTTCACTGCCTGCCCCTTGTTTTTTTTCTCTCATTCTTGTCAGTTGTCACCAAGTTCTCCACTGTATTTTTTTCACATAACGTGTCCAAAAACTGACTGTCTACATCTAATTACTCAAATCGGTTTACGGATTTCATTTGCTTCTCGTAGGACTTGGTCATTAGTTTTTTGTCCGTCCATGGTATTCTTTGCATGTGGAAGACTACTGTGGACAGCCGGCGAGCAATGGACGGGGTTGATGTACTGAGGCCCCTCAGTTAGGCAGGCGAGTAAACAAATCATGCGATGATTGTGATTAAGCAACCTTGACCTGACTATAAGAACAATTGGGAGTTAAAGAAGAATTGTCAGCCCATATAGAGCTGGTATCATCAGTCGCTACACGGTGTTGGGAGACTCCGAGAAGGGCACCTGAGTACTTACGTACTGAATTGTACGGTGTACAGTGAAGATTATCTGACGGCAAATAAACAACCAAACGAACAAACAAACAAACAAACAAAACAAAAAAAAAAAACTAACTAACTAACTGACTGACTGACTGACTGACTGACTGACTGACTGACTAACCGACCGACCGACCGACCGACCGACCGACCGACCGACCGACCGACCGACCGATCGACCGACCGACCGACCGACCGACCGACCGACCGACCGACCGACCGACCGTCCGTCCGTCCTTCCGTCTAATCTAATCTAATCTAATCTAATCTAATCTAATCTAATCTAATCTAATCTAATCTAATCTAATATGTCTGTCTGTCTGTCTGTCTAATTAAGTAACTAAATATATATCTAAATAATTAACTACCTAACTAACCAACTAATTTATTAACTAACTGACTGACTGACTTTCTGACTGACTGACTAACTAACTAACTAACTAACTAACTAATTAACTAACTAACTAACTAACTAATCAACCAACCAACCAACCAACCAACCAGCCAGACAACCAACCAACCGACCGACCGACCGACCGACCAACCAACCAACCAACCAACCAACTAACTAACTAACTAACTAACCAACCAATAACCAAGCACTTAGACAATCACTCAGCCAAAGAACCAATCCATCAATCAATCAATCAACCAATCAACCAATCTTACAACCAACCAACCATCTGTAAATATACATGCCTGCTAACACCATACAGCTTGACCTAAAGTAAATTTCACCACTTTCAGCCATCATTCTTTTGCAGCAAATGTAATTTATTACATTATCTTCTCTTTCTAATGCCGTCTTAAAATGTTCTTTCAGAAGCTGTTGAAGAGGCAATTTCGCCCGTTTCCTATCGGCTGCCAGAAGTGAAGGAAGTCAAGCAACAACCTCTCTTAGCACCACCAGAATTCACAACTACACTGAAGAACAGAACAGCCCCAGATGGCGTGACAGTTCGACTAACCTGCTCAGTTGTGGGAATTCCTCAACCGAAAATTCGGTGGTTTAAGGACGACAAAGAAATTTTCGACAGCCCAGATTACACGTTTACTGTAAGTTGAACCAACAAGGTAGCAGGAAAAATAAATATTTTGGCTCTAGCATTTTAATTTACTTAACAATTACATAATTAAGGGACCATTGAACCTTAACTGGGACTAGACACTTGAACCTTAACTGGGACTAGACACTTGACAAACAAAAGACACTTAGAAAACTGAAAATTTCGATTCAAGTATAGTGTTGTGGGGGAAACAACAATGCTTAGCTGACAACTGAAATATCACATTCGAAACACGAGCTAAGATACACATAACTGCGAAGTAAAATGGAAACAGAGATCAATAAAACAATAGAAAGATGGAGATGAATATGATATGGCTCGAATTCGATAGAGGTGGCTCAAACTGTAAAAGAAAAAACAAAAACATGTCAATGCACACGCACGCACACACAGCCACTAACACACACTCACACATACTCATACACACAGAGAAACACATATACACATACTCATACACACAAATACACACACACTCATACACTAACAAACACTCACACACTCTCACACTTTCACTTACTCAAAAAATACACACTAGCACACATACAATGTTTCAAATACGACGTGTTACTTGAGTCTGAATGAACTACAAGAAATGTGTTTTCTGCCTGTTAGAATCATGGAGGTCTCTCGTCTCTGGAGGTCACCTGTGTTAAACCCTCCCTGGCGGGCAAGTACACGGCCGAGGCTTCTAACACTGAGGGGACTACTTCCTGCTCTTGTGTGTTAGAGGTTGAAGGTAATGAACCCTGACTGAACTATATCATTTTCATAGGCACATTTTGTTTTTACTGTCTGAAACATATTTCTAGTTTAAATATTAGATTAGATTATATTTTCCTTGCTTTACAAATAAAAGAAGCAATGTATTAAAAGGTAAACTATTGGACATAGTGCAATTGTAACGTACTAGAGATACAGCATGCAGGGCGATGCGCTATCTTCTTGGTTTTCAAACCATTGAAGACAGAATACAAATTTGCAGAGCACGTGCCTACCTCAGAGTCAATGCAAGCACACAATATCCACTGCATGGCGCAATTAAGAAGTTTAAGGGCAGCAGGTTAAAAAGAGGAAGGTCGTGGATGGGTCAAGCCGAAGACGTTCTTCAACAGGTGTGTTCACTTGAGGACTTAGAACCTGGCTGTGACGAAACGCGTTTATCTGTCTTGGGTCGTCAAGTTCCCGCACTATTTTGGCGCGTCATCGGGGACTTTCCCAGCTAAAAATAGACTGAGGGAAGCCGATGGAGGACTTATTATCTAGAATCGTCTCGAAACACTGGAATTCGAGTAACCCGTGATGTTGGGTATCGCTCTAAATTCCCGTGCAGAGAGATCTAGAAACTCTAGGCGGGGAATGACGTTTTCCCGAGAAAGTATCTTTTCTCAAGAAGCACTCGCTTCTTGTGCGCATCGAGTTGGCACGAAGCGGGAAATTGGCTAAACCAGCCATTCACTTACTTTTGTTCGAAGAGAACAGACGCTGGCCTGAATGTGAGCCATTTTTGTGTTGCGTCTCACCTCAACCATGATTCGGCTGACTGTTATGAAAAGGAAGCTGAGAAGCCCTTGAACAGTTCGGAAGCTGACTGGAGAGCTGGTTTCACCATCCAGGTAGATATTTGGTTAAATCATTTAACTTTGTACGTGTGTTCCACACGCCATTGTTCTAACCTCATTACCTATGCGGATGTCCTTGCATACTAATTAGCAAACCGATCGATAACGCAGGTGACAATTAATCGTGGGTTTGTTTACCGTGTGCTCGCGAATCAGCTGTTAGGAACGCCGTAATGTGATGTGGGCGATTTGGGTTCCAAATATATGTACCATATATTGCCAATCGTTGCATCTATTAGGTTGCTGTGTTAGAATAAAACCTAGTTACTTGTGCCGGATGGAAACTTAGATTATGTCAGTCAGTTGCTGAAGCCAGAAGAACGGTTAGAAAACCAGGTAAGTTGGTAGGTGGAGATTCAGACAAAATTGTGCTTAGTTACTAAGTAAAGGAAGAACTTAGTTCTGTGCCACCAGGAATGATGTCACTATTGTGTAATAACTTAATAGTGAATTCATTGTGTGGACCAGCGGATTTCTGTGGAAAGGTAAGTGGCTTTGGTGCTATATCTATATATATATGATGTGACATTGTGTATATATATTAGGTCATAGCATGTGATACTTCCTGGGGTAATTCCGAACACCGAATAGCTGGACGCGTGATAACACTGCGTGCCGTCGCGATGTAAATATGCGTTCTGAAATCTTGTCTAAGCTATCCTGTTTCTTTCATACTGGCGCTAGTGCGAGTGAATGCTAAGGTGCTGGAAGTATGGAAGGATGCAGGAGGCTGTATGAGACTGGGGAAATATAGAATATGGGGATGTGAAAGCAAGTTATGAAAGTATGTGTTGGTAGACCAAACCAACGATGAAGTTCAGTCCAGGCCAAGGCTAAACCACTTGGGAGGACAGAACTGGAACAGTACCCTTGGAACATGTGGGGAACATGTATTCTCAAGAAGGCTTCTTGACTCTAAGGTAGAGTCTGATAAGAAGAGTTTGCTGTGGCGTGGGCAGGTGGTCCCACCAGCAAACAGGCTTGTGTACATATTGGATGTGATCATGTACTATTCCTATATCCCGAGGGATGGTATATTGATCAAGTTTGTTTCTTAATGTACATTGATGATGTTAGGAACGAGTCTAGGGACTCTTTACCTATTTGTTTAGTTCGATTAAATTAGAACAATAACAGCCTTGTATCATTACTGACGTTAGCGACGACTGGTAGATGATTAGGGATAGGTGAGACCAATGATCAGACTCGTCATTCTGATGTCTAGCTCTGTTTGACGGGCTGTTCTGTGAGGCCAGCTGACATTTGTGAACCCATGCTTGACTACTCTCCATATAGAGATAATGCTTTGGTTATATGAATAACTAACTAGCAGGACTGAGAATTGAGTAGTTTTGGTAGGATGCATGTGAACTAATGTTTGGGGCAGTGTACTCTCACCGGTCGCTCTTCCGTTTCAGGAGTTTGCCTGTTGAGGAACCAGTCAACTATAATTGTTGTTGGCAGAAAACCACTTCGTGTGACAGAGCGAAGGGTTCAGTTCTTTACTTATCACGCCAGACTCCATCACACCAGGTACCCAATGTGATTCACCATGCGTGAAGGTTGCTTCAAGACATACAACTGCCCTGAAGGTGCACGTGTGGGAAGTGATGGTTTGTGATCGTTTAAAATAGAAGATACTCTGGTTTTGCCAGGAACATTTCAGCATGTTGAGTAATCATGCTCGACAGGGAACACCGGTCCGTCTGGTTTGACGGGGGTTCTGCCTAAACGCAGAAGTAACTAATCTTCAGACACTTGAATGGTTCTTTGGACAGCTCGAGTGGCAGGTCTTGAGAAGAACTACACCAGTATGGACGTGTGTCAAGTGTAACCCGGTGGAAGGGACTAGGGATTATAGTCCAACCTGAATTGTTTCCGTAAAATAGATGTCTGATTCTATTCATGTACTGTTTCCGTATCCAGATTATCAACTGTGTTCTAGAAGGACTCAGTAACTTTTCAGTAGCCATATCTGATCCTACAAAGTGTGACTGTAAGAGACCATTGAATTGGTCAATGCCATATCGGTTCTGCAGTGGGACTGTGCTATGAGTGACAGACCATTCGGTTGGTCAGTGACTATTTAGTTCATCGAAGTAACCAATACTTGGAGCCAAGTCCAGGAAGATTGTCTCCAACTCGGTTGTGTTCGAGAACTGTATTACCAGTGACTCCGTGGGAGTGTTATAGATGCAGTTGGTCCAGTGAAGTGTGGTCCAGCAGTGACTCTATTGTTGTGGTTCCACGTTCGGGAGACGGAGTGGTCTCCAAGGTTCTAGTCATCTCACTGGAAGGAAGCCGGGTGAGTGGCGGACCGACTGGACGGGACATCTGCATCCACTCTACTTCTCAACTCGATGAAGACACCTACATCTCTAAGTCTTTCTCTACTCTATCTTCTATTTGTGTAAATAGATTCTTCTATCAGGATGTTCATTTCAGTTCTATATTCTCAAGGGTAGAATAAACTTTATGTAAGTTGACTTGCTCTTTGTATAATGATTGAGTGTGGTCTCGGACGATGCCTAAGTGTTCATTGTTCAACAGGTGTAGGTAGTTAGTAGGGGTCTAGAATCTGGAGGGGTGTGTAGACGTAACTAAATAACCTGAGATCAACCACAGAGAAAAAAAAAAAAAGTGTATCTGCTCGTCCAACCCCTGGGGCTAGAATACACGGGAGTGCTAGAGACACCTCGGGTGTGGTTCACTCTCACTACCCAAGGTGAACCCGAAACACTCCGTTACAAGGAGTAGGTACAAGTGCCAACATATTTATTTACGTCTTTTTTCAGTTTGCATCCAATTAGACAGAAAATGCAGACAAGAAAATTAGGCTGCTCTGGCGGTGGAAGTACAAGCGTTGATTTTCGAGAATTCGTTAGACGGTGATGCTATCATTTACACAGATGGGTCGGTCGTTCGACGTGTGAGAAGCTCGTGGGTCTTTTCTTTACGGCTCAGGCCGGAGGGAGAATTGTGAAGGAGGATTCTGGTGCTTTTGTTGTGGCCACAAGTAGCCTGACTATGGAAGTCATGGCAGTAAGTAAAGCAATAACATGGCTCGTAACACAGACATTCACTAAGGCATGTTTCCTTAGTGACTCAATGAGCATGCTCAAGGAGATAGAGATGGGGTGGATCCGAGGAGAGTTGTTGCTGTCTCTGGAGCGGTCTCGGCTGACAAAGATTAGTTTCATCTTCGTGCCAGGGCATGCGTGAATACAAGGAAATGAGCGGGCTGACAAGCTCGCAGATAAGGCTACTGTGGAGGGCGGACGCGCCATGGACCAGTTGACATTCTGAATGCTCTATGAGAAGTAAATCGTTCGCAAGAACCAAATGATGACTGTGAATCTACAACCATGGTCAGGATACGAGAACAGCAAATTAAAAGAGGTGTGGCCAAACAAGAAAACTACGCAGGAAGCCAAAGAAGATTGATAAACCAACACAGAACTGGTGTCGTTAGCCGCTACACTCTGCGGGATTTGCTGAGGAGGGGATCCGAGCACTTATGGACTGAATGGTTCGATGTGCAACGAGGATGATCTGTCGACTAACTAACTAACGTAAACCAGATGTTGGAACAAAGTGTCCAGGTACAAACAACACACACATGTCGTAACTGCATCACTCACAGGGCACGCTGAGAAGGGTGGAGACAGACATGACTAGCATGCTTCAATAACATCATTTCCCCTCACGGCATGCTGGTGTGTTGGGAAACGAGCACGCGGGTACATTAACAGGATCTGTATAGCTGTGTGCGGTATTGGTGTACAATAAAGTGTGGATAGAGCTATTTGGGATCGTGTGAATAGTGGAAGGACAGATAAATCATCATGACCTGGAGAGATTGGTGCAACAGGAAGTCAACAGAGGATCTGGCCGACGCTCATTTCTCCGTGAAAAGACCAGATGGACACATCATCAAACTGCAACCTGTACCATTTGATAGTGCCATGCCCTGGTAATGGCATGTGCTTTTTCGGATACTGGTTCGACGCCTGGGCTTGTCGCGTATCAAAGTAAGAGAAATATTTGTCACCTTTTCCTCCTTTTTCTCAGGTCTGCAAAATGTGATGGTGCTATCATATCAAAGACATAAAGTAGGGCACTGCTTTGGGACAATGTATTATTTTATTAACTGGCGCCATTGGTTGTTGATGGGGGAAGTTTTTCTATTAGGTTACATCCCTGCATACGCCTGTTGACAAGACTACCGTGGGGTTTCTGTCGCTGCCTTCCTTGATCTATTCTTCCATTAGTCCATTTGTTACAATATCTTCTATTTTCCCATTGCCGCCTCTGATGCGAAGGGGTAACGGACACAGTTCGTAATCCCGCATGCCGCGTTCGAAACTCAGCTGTGGTGGGCGATTTGGCAGCAGATCGTCTTGCATTGGTTTTCAGTGGTATAAGTTTCGGTTGCTCAGAAAGCAATGCCAAACTACTGAACGTAAACTTGCCAAGAAATCACAAACAGCCAAACATACTGTGGTTGACTGCGATGTCAAGTAAAGGATATGCAATTAACTTTTACCCCCATTAGTCTTACCCGGTTGTTACAATATGTTCCATTATCCAGTTAGCCTTGCCGGCTGCCTGACTGAGGGGTTAGCAGCTTTCTCCGTTAATCCCGAATACTCTCGTGGTTGACGTGAGCGCACGAGAATTAGAAGTGGTTCGAGTCGCGCTAGTGACTTATGAGAGTATGGAGCCGGTTGCTCAGAAAGTCGTGGTGTGCTGATGAGCGTAATCTAGTCTAGGAATCAACATACAGCTGAAAGATGCTGGTGTTAACAGCAATATTCTGAAACAGGATGGAAACGCGGGTAAATAAAATCCCATTAGCCTTACCCGGTTGTTACAATACGTTCCATTATCCCATTAGCCTTACGCAGTCGTTGCAGTCTTCCATTATTCTTACACAGTATTACAATGTGTCTAATGTTTATATTACTCTTACCCATCCATCCATCATGTGCCATGCCGATAAGCGTGGGCGGTCATGTACTGCCATGTCACACGATCACCAGAGTCGTGGATCAGATCTGTGTTCTGTCTCGACCATGCCACTTGGCCAAGCCATCCAGGTATTTAATTCTCGGTCTTCCCATTGGTCTCCTCCCTTCGATCTTGCCAGTTGTCACCAAGTTCTCCAAGTCATTTCTTCTCATAACATGCCCACAAAATTGACTGTCTACGTGTAATGACTCTAATCAGTTTAGGATCTTCATTTGTTTCTTGAAGGACTTGTTCATTGGTTTTTCTGTCTGCCCATGTATACTTTGCATTTTCCTCAGAAACCACATTTCCACAGCCATCAGATGTTTTTCAGCTTGACTGCTTATTGTTCACGGTTCACATGCATACAAAAGTAAAGGTTCTATGTAGCACTTCAACACTCTTTTTCTCGTTTCAATTGATACCTTTTTATTGGTCAGTATGTTTTTCATCTTACCTACGTGTTGCAATATGTATCAGTTTCCCCATTTGTCTCACCCACATGTTACAATATGATCCATTAGTCTTACATGGGTGTTACAGCTTGTTCTATGTTGCCATTGCAAACTGCCTAATCCTCACTACCCCTGCATGTGGTATTGCTTAAGAACCTGTTTGTCACCTATAAAATTTTCCCCTGTACATACTCTTCCCTGCAGTTTATAATAAAATCCATGTTACTAAATGACCTTTCCCGTAAATCTTCTGTGTATTCTATTCATATATTAGCTATCGTTATTTTGTCCCATGAATACTGCGCCATACTTCGATTTAAAACATCCAGTTGTATTTCGTGTTTTCCTGTCTGTACAGGCATTTGTTTGCTTGTACATGGACTGTGACTAGCACGCTTGTCTGCAGCTTGACGGTAATGTGGTCGAATCCCCCATTTGTTTGCTTGTACATGGACTGTGACTAGCACGCTTGTCTGCAGCTTGACGGTAATGTGGTCGAATCCCCCATTGAGGCATGTTTTAAAAACATATTTAATGACCCAGCCTGCCAGGTCGGTCCAGACTCCCAGGTCGAACCAGACTAAAATAGGCGGAGTAGAAGTGGTTAGTGTGATTGTGATCATATCTCCCAGCGAGCATCGGCTGGTCTGTTCAAAGCCAGCTCCATATACCCAATACGCAGGTCAGCAGGGCCGAATGGATAAGAACGCGTGTTCATAAACATCCGGTGCGCTGATACCAAGGTAAGGGGTTCAACCCCTACAGCAGACTGTTGGACTAAAATGTTGACCTATCGTCCCTGACTTGGAGACGTTGATTACAAGTACTTCTGAAGTCGGAGTGGGTTCGCCTGATGGCGAGGAACACTGTTAATAGGTAAAGCTAATCCATACTCAAAATTCAGTCCAGCACTACTAGAATTAGTGTGTATGGACCACGCTTTTTTTTCAAAGCGAGCGATCGCACACACAAAACACCCATACGCCTAAGGGCATGTGAAAGAGTCCTTTTCTTACTTTCCTCACACTTACAATGTCAAAATCAACATCGGTGAGATGAGATGCTTGAGGAGAGCTGCCAACTTAACTATCCGAGACTATGTAAAACAATGATGTTATCAAACAGACAGTGGAATCAACAAATTGTGCCACATGTATTGACAGACGGAAGATCAGATGGTTTGGCCATCTCGTTATAATGCAACATCATCAGCTACCAGCACTGGGCCTACATTTTAAAAAATGTGCTACGAGAGAAAGAGGTAGCTCGAGAAGACAATATATTGACGACATCAAAGACACTGTACAATCCCATGGGATAACACTATCCAGTACCACCCACCGGGTCCTGGATACCAACTATTCCTCTCCACGATGTTTACCAGTCAAAAGTGGAAGATCGTGATGATGATGACTTACACGTATCTTATGTCTAGTATTGCTCTGATAAATTCTCTGGTGTTCGTTCTGTAACGAAATGATTATTGTGACATCTTAGGCGATGAAAGGATCGAAGAATTAGAGCTGGACTTCAGAAGGCCAAAGTTCATTAGGAAGATTGAGGACGTCAACGTCAGAGAAGGGGAGGATGCTACGTTCACTTGCACTGCAGTAGGCAAACCAATGCCTGTCTTTAAATGGTAAGGCATCATTGCATCATCATCATGTGCTATGCCGATAAGCGTGGGCGTTCGTTTCGCCATCTAACACTATCACCAGAGTCGTAAATCAGCGCTGTGTTCTTGTCTCGACCATGCCATACGGCAAGTCATCTAGATATTTACTTCTCTGCCAAGAACAGTTCTTTTCCCCTCAAATTTGCCTGTCGTCACCGAGCTATCTAGCTTATATCTTCTCATAAAGTGCCCAAATAATGTCGTCTGTTTGCGTCTAACTTCTCTAATCAGCTTACTGTTTCCATTTGCCTCTTGTACATTGCTCATTTGTACACCTTTGCATAGTTTTACTGTTTATTAATTATTAGCAAAAGTCACCTTTATTGCGCAATGGATCAATCCATAAGTGTTTAATCTTTCTAAGTAGACGTCTTAGAGTGTGTATACTACGTGTCCTTGTTCTTGATTTATTGTTATTATACCACTACCGTCATCTAATGTTCTCTGGATTCTGGGTATGTAGTTTATTACTAAATTTCAGCAATCTTCCATTTGCTGTGATATTCATTGTCGAAGTCATATTTTTACGTTGATATTCGCTATAATTTACTGAGAAATTTCTGCTGTATATCATCATCATCATCATCATCATCATCATCATCATCATCATCATCATCATCATCATCATCATCATCATCATCATCATCATCATCATCATCATCATCACCACCACCATCATCATCATCATCATCATCATCATCATCATCATCATCATCATCATCATCATCATCATCATCATCATCACCACCACCATCATCATCATCATCATCATCATAATCATCATCATCATCATCATCATCACCATTATCAGCTGGCACCTCCTAAAAGCGTCTGGTCTGT
The DNA here is from genome assembly GCA_963921405.1 of Cepaea hortensis. Classification (NCBI taxonomy): domain Eukaryota; kingdom Metazoa; phylum Mollusca; class Gastropoda; order Stylommatophora; family Helicidae; genus Cepaea; species Cepaea hortensis. Next base: position 69,476,061 of record OY992892.1, on the reverse strand, counting down.
ATTGCACTTCCAATATACTTTATCTGGTGTCTTTATGGTGCTCGCAAACAGGCTGCTCCCAGTCCATCTCAAGATGCTGCCCTTGAACATTTAGACGCGGGCTTTACGGTGACCGCCCAAATTCAATGTTGTCAGGAAGTCTCCGTGGCCAAGTGGTGAGGCCGCCTGCCTTGCGCTGCGAAGGTTGTTGGTTCGATTCCGTGCCCTGTCGTTCAATTCACGAGTGCATTTTTCTCGGAGGGGGTCGACGCTGGAGCTACGGAGTTCGAGCTAGCTTTGTGCGACGCTTTTGGCAGGCCGTCCTGCGGAAAGAGACCGAGCCATATGGAATAAAACATGGTGCAATGAAGTCGACACCCTTGTCTTTTACACAATTTTCACGCCTTTTTCAACTATGTCATGTCCATGCTTGTCTAGAGATTATAACTTCTCAGAATTAGAGCATGTGACAGAAGTAATAAATTATTGCGTATAGGTCACGCACTGAGCGCGTGAGACGTCTGATGGTGCGTGATGGTGATAATGACCATGTGTTCACATGGATCCATTGTGGACGAACATTTACCACACGAATTGGTCTGATCAGTTACATTCGCTACCGCAATGGGTTGTAGTTATTATGCTGTTTACGCACAACGTAACACTATCATCTGTCAAGAAGACAATGTGCCAGTAGCAACAGTATCTCCTGTATCACACATATTGTGCGGCAGTCTAGTGATCTGATCTATTCCATATTAATTTAAAGCATTGACGATTTCTGCTGTGATGTTGTCTGGACCAGGGGGTCTTACCATTTTTCATATGTTAAGACCATTCTGAACATCCTTTTTTCAAAACTCAGATTTGTATATGTCTGTAGTGGTCTTTCCCTCATGTAGCGACCGATGAGAACTGGCATCAAACCTTTTTCCAACCACGCCTATGCATTGTCGGCGTACCATCAACATGCACCAACACCTCCGCTCTGCATACGGTAAATGTCTTCTTTGTAAACTTTATTAAGTACTAGCTGACCCTGCCCGGCTTCGCCCAGACCCTGGTGGGGAGCATCTCATTTAATTCATATAAGTAGTCATATAAGTTCCCGTTCCCGTTACCGACTATCTGTCTGTCTGTCTTGGGTAAATGGAGGAGGGAGGAGGAAGAGGGAGATGGAGGAGGGAGGAGGAGGGCGGAGACAGGAGGAGTAGGGAGGAATAGGAGGGAGGAGGAGGGATTAGGAGGAGGAGGGGGAGGAGGAGGGAGGAGGAGGAGGGAGGAGAAGGAGGGAGGATGAGGGAGGAGGAGGGAGCAGGAGGAGGAGAGGGAGGAGGAGAAAGAGGGAGGAGGAGGAATGTGAAGGGAGGAGGAGGTAGAGGGAGGAGGAGGGAGGAGGAGGAGGGAGAAGGAGGGGGAGGAGTAGGAGGGAAGAGGAGGTAGAGGGAGGAGGAGGAGGGAGGAGGGAGGAGGAGGGAGGAGGAGAGAAGAAGAGGAAGGAGGAGGAGGAGGGAGGAGGAGGAGGAGGGAGGAGGAGAG
>OY992892.1:69411668-69474343 GCA_963921405.1 Cepaea hortensis | reverse complement strand
ACACGAGAAATCAAATTGGTAGCACTGCAATAAGTTTATACAAATGCAGGATATAAATGAACGAAAACGAGAAGTTGAATTTGTCAGTTTGACGAGAACACGCATAATTCACATAATAGACTGTGTGGCTAGAAAGACTTCGTCAGCACACACACACACACACACAACAAACATACTATGATAGAACTTCATAAACATATATTTAAAAGATTCTTTGCTGATGTACTTCAATCATCTGAACTGGCACCTAAATAAAACAATTCTCTGACAAACACATCAAATTGAGGGCCGTGATCTCGTGGGTTAACTCGTTGGCGGTATCTTCTTCTTATCCTAAGTTCTTATAAAGCTGACGAATTCCACTTCTCGTGTCCACTGTCAAAAGGCCAGCTGAAAACTACACAGTTTGCATGCTACAAGACCTCACTAGAGTCTCAGTAATTTCCCGTGAAGATAGTAGATAATCTACACACAGGTGTTGCACTCACCGCTTGGAGGCCTCACCAGCAGGCTCGGAATAAGTGTTTATCGTTTACCTGCCCCTCTGGGTACTTTATGATAAAGGTGATGCGATTAAGTCTCTTTGGAGACGAATGGAGAGTACAGTCAAATATATGGAGTATCCATATCTGCAAAGAGTGCAAACCAGGCGGGCTTCTAATCAATATGATACTGAATAGTCAGCATGGAACTCGCCGGTGGCTTGTAATTGACTCTCTGCCGTCGGTGGCTTGTAACTGATTCGCAGCCGTCGGTGGCTTGCAACTGATTCACTGCCGTCGGTGGCTTGTAACTGACTCACTGCTGTCGGTGGCTTGTAACTTATTCACTGCCATCGGTGGCTTGTAAATGATTCACTGCCGTCGGTGGCTTGTAACTGATTCACTGCCGAGGGATAACATATCGCCAAATGTGATCTCCCATTTGGACAGAATGGAGATTAATCGCCATGCAGGGTCATCGTGTTATTTGTTTCGTTCACTGTATCTTCCAAACTTTTAATGCTCAGCCAATGGAAATTTACATTATAATACTTGTTCATTTGATTGTGCACCGTGTTCGGTCCAAACCTACTGTGTTTGTTTGGCACTGAATTAGTTAAAGAGGGGAACGAAGCATGTGTGGAAATGTCTCAAGTGCAGTTATGCCTGCCTGACTGACTGACTGACTGACTGACTGGCACCTTGCCGTCTTGACAGACTATAGTTTGCAAAATGGAGTTATGCTTCTTCATAACACAAAGCCTGGGCTGGGTTTAGAGATTATGTGTTGCCCATGCAGCATGATCCCTCTATCGGTCTGTCTAGTTTACTCCAGAGGACAGGTAACACCAATACGTCTGGAACACGACAAGGTGCAGAAGCTGCCAGATAAGCAAAGCGATGTCCAATTGTCAGCCTATTGCAGATTCCATCACAGACCAGTTATCGACCAATGCTTAGGGCCTGGTCTGTCCTGCCATGACCTTTAGTCTTTAGGTTGCATTTCCTCGTACTAGGGTAAGGCTTATAGCATCCCACTTGCACTGCTCCGCCCGAAGCCGTTGACACAATATGGGGTGTCGGGTTTGGTGAGCCCCGCCCAAAATTCGGCGCTAACAGAAAGCAGGTAGTACTGACTACTGTCTTACGATAGATATCTCATTCAGTATTCTTCAACCGGACTGGAATTAAGTCCAAATCTCAGATCGTACAATAATGAACATGTAGAATCTGTCGGGTTAATAAAGAAAAGTGTTTCTAAACATGTTCCTATTGCTTCATAACAAATTATGATTATGAAATAACAGTGTATAGTAACCTGTATTTTCTCTTCCCCATCCGCATCCGTTTCTAGCTAGATCCTCATCTCCTGTGGTCAACAAACAGAAAGACCAGGAGGAACGTGTCACAGTACAAGCCAGGAAAGAGAGTTCTGTTGAAAGAGGACACTGTCTGGGGTCACCTCCCAGCTTGGAACTCCTCCTGCCCGACTCGCTGGACATTGTGGTGGGTGGCAGATTGAAACTGGACTGTTCTGTCCAGGGATATCCGATTCCATTAGGTAACCCGTTTTGTACCAAGCAACGCATCACACGTTGATCTCTACATGTTGTTACATTAACCCACTTTTGTCCTATAGTTTCTTTACTGTTATATTAGCTCAATCTAGTCCAATTCTTACATTAGTGTTAAATTCATTGATCCCCTCGAATCCAGTTGTTACTGTATAGTTTCATTCCTTTGTACACAAGAGTCATATTGTTACTTTATTGTTACATTCATTAATTCACTCTAGTTCTACTGTTACGTTATTGTTACATTCATTAGTCCACTATTATAATGTTACATTCATCCACTCTAGTTCTGTTGTTACTTTATTGTTTCAGTCATAATCCACTCTAGGTTTATTGTTACATTCATGCACTCTAATCCAATGTTTACTTTACTGTTGCATTCTTTAATCCACTATAGTTCTATTATCACAGTCACTCACTATAACCCTATTTTTACATTCATTAACCTACTATAATCCTATTTTTAACAGTGTTAATTTTGTAACCCCGTTTGGAGGCAAACATTTAAGGCGCAAACTTGTATTTATTCAATCATTAAGTGGCTTCTCCCTTCTGTCCTTCTTCCCCCATTGAGGCATAGTCCCTCAACTAAACCGCGCCAGGCCGTTCTATCGTCTGCTATCCCCTGCAGCTAATTCCATTACCTCCCAATATTATTCATCTCTGTAATTTTATTTTCCGAGTGTTTTTAGATCTCACTGTTTCGCTTTATGTCGCGCAAATTATCAATCACTGAATGTTTCTATGTTGTGATCTTCCTCCTGTCCTCAATTCTAGTGTACTACTTTCCACAATTATTTATGTCCAAACTATTTCATTTTCCTCAGTTTTCTTTGTCTTAATAACCAGTTTTCTTCAATACTGAACTCTTGTTGGACAAGTCTGTGTGTTGTTCTTTCCGTCCAATTTATGTGTAATTACTCTTCTGTAACATGTATGTTCAAATGCTGATAAATGCTTCTCGGTGGATTTGTTAAATATGCAAGTTTCGTCACCCATGTGTTGTCACAGAAAATATTCATGTTTTTTTTTTTTTTGACGTTTGTTGTTCTATCTGTTTGTAGTAGAGGTCGACCCCAAGATCTTTTACTCATCTGTAATTCACAAAAAATGATGTCCTTTTGTATTCTGCCACCGTCCATTCTCAAATGTTAGCATTTTACATATTTTAAATACCGTTTGACAACCGGACTGGCAGGCAAACGTGACGCTCACTTTGCTACTGTGTCTCACCAAGTATTTGGTATGCAATACATTTTATATATTTTCTCAATTACAATTTACAACAGTAAGTCTTCACGGTCAATTAAAACTAGATTCTTCTTTATATTTATGTAGTGACCTGGCACAAAGGAGACAGAGGCCTGATGTATAGCCAACGCCATCGCATCATACCTTGTGGGTCACTCCACACAATGGAGATACCCCAGGTGATGGCGCTGGACACTGGAGAGTACATTGTGAGGGCCACCAACATTTACGGCACCGTCCAGTCCTCATGCTATGTTAACATTCTACCTGGAGGGTAAATTGTGACACTTTCTAAATATCTGTAGCTGTTTATATTGTTAACATTCTACCTGGAGGGTAAATTGTGACACTTTCTAAATATCTGTAGCTGTTTATATTGTTAACATTCTACCTGGAGGGTAAATTGTGACACTTTCTAAATATATGTAGCTATTTATTGTGTTAACATTCTATCTGGAGGGTAAATTGTGACAGTTTCTAAATATCATAGTATCTAAATATAAGTAGCTGTTTATATTGTTTAACTGGGTCATTCAAGTAAAGTTAAGATAGTCGACCATACATAATAGATCATCGAGTACCAATGTTGATATTTTGTATTTACGGAAAACAAGTAGCAGCAATTAAGATGAGAAATAAATTATGGACATAGCATGAAATAACATAAGGTGTTTTGTCACCTGATCTTTTCTTCCCCACCCCTCTCCCTGTCTCTCTCTCTCTCTCTCTCTCTCTCTCTCTCTCTCTCTCTCTCTCTTCTCTCATATATATATATATAATATATATATATATATATATATATATATATATATATATATATATATATATATATATATATATATATATATATATATAGCGAAATAATAATGTGAGGTATCAAAGAGAGGACAGGAATACGAGAAAACAGTTATAATATAAACAATTTCCGCTTTGAAGATGACACAGTATTGATGAAGGAAAATGCGAAAGATCTACAACTTCTTGATATTGTTGTAACTGGGTGCAAAGGACTTTTTGTGTTTACCAAGAAAACAGAAAAAACGGTTATATCAAAGAAAATTATGACACCAAAGTGAGATAACAATAGCAGGGAAAGTGCTTAACCAAGTTAATAAATTTAAATACCTAGAGACAATGATGCCGGCTTCGTGGCTTAGAGGTTCTGACTTTTCTCCGTAATCTCGTATACTCTCGTAGGTAACGTGATGACGGTGAGAATCAGCAGTGGTTCGAATCGTATCGGTAACTTACGGCGTATGTGAGCCGGCCGCTCAGAAAGCAATGGCAAACTACTGAGCGTAATCTTGCCAAGAAATCAACATACAGCTGAAAGATGCTGGTGTTGACAGCGATGTCCTGTAAAGGATATGCAAAAAAAAAAAAAAGAGAGACAATGATAACATCAGATGGAAAATGCACGACAGAGATTAATAACAGAATAGAGCAAGCAAACACTGCATTTCAGAAAGTGAAAAGTATCTTAAGCAATAAGTCACTAACATTTAATATAACAAAGAGAGTGCTGGAATGATATATACCCATTTTGCTATCCGGTCCATTTATCTTAGATTCGTTTGTAATTGTATGAACAGGTCCAAGTTTTCGCTGTCTGATTATGAAAGACAAGCTGTGATTACCGTAACCAAAGAATACCTGCAAGGTAAATATATACACAAGAAATATTTAGCTGTTTGTTTCTTATATACTTAAACAAAGACGCCAACATTTAAACAAAGAAATGATTTCTTCACTGGCATATTGCGCCGCATCTCGTCAGGTCCATACTGCAGAGCCAGATATCAAGTTATGTTGAAACATGTGATCATACTTTGGCTGAAACATGATGAACATCGTGACTGACATTACGCGAATGTGTAGAATGTTATATCCACTGAAGTCTAACACTTAGCAGGAAGTCCTTCTGTTTACATAGTAACGGCTGGAATCGACTAATATATAATGCTTCTTAAAAACTTACAATTTGGTTTTTGCACATATGCGTTTGGTGAGTGCTTAGCTTAGACTTTCTAATCTTTTCACACGAGATTTCTTTCTTCCATTATTGACGTAATGTGAGTGTAGATAAGCTCTAAACGTACTCTTCATCTGTTAAAAGATAATGCTAATTATAATGATCATAATAATGTGCCTTGCCGAGATACGGATTCGATCACAACTAGCTCTGCAAGCAGCCATCTGTGCTATTCATACGTTCAACCGCTAATGTTCAGTTAACAAGGACTAAATGAGCAGATGGCTTAGTTGTTGGCATACTGTATATGACACCTGGAGACATTGATTCTTAAACGCAATGCAACATCACTAGTTTAAGGTTAACCATGTTTTAAGACGACGAGATATTCAAATTTTTTTGGCTTGTTTTTGTTTTAATGAGCTGTTATTTTAATACACTAGTATTGTATATTTGAATAAACAAACTTTGCTTCTTTTAGGAAAATATAATTCTACGGTAATATGGATTCAACCTGCATCCAGGGCCGTGCTGTGTGCTATGATACAGAGAGGCGGCCCCATCGGGCGGCAACGTAAAGGGGCTTCATAAAATCAATTTGAAAGAAAATAACATGTAAGGGGCGGCATTTCGTAGACTTGCATCATACTGAGAAAATCCACCGCACGGTACTGTCTGCATCGATCATTGGACACATTACGATTATCCTTTTATTGACAGCACAATGAGTATGTTTACAGTTGTATGGACATTGATAATATAAAATGAAAACAGCCAAGAAAAAGTGAGAGTTAATATACACAGACACAATGTACATACCTTATAGCGAACGCAAATTACAGTGTAAAAATAACGATAATAATGATAATACTAACGTAAACATAAGTTAAAATTATATTACATCACAATATAACAAATTGACGATTCGATCTTAGCTATCTTTATCAGGAACAACACAAACTGATCTAAATAAAAACATGAAATTAGACAATTTAGTAAAAAATGACAAAGTAAAACATAAAAGTTTGATATCCGAATGGAAATAATCCAAAGCAACAGAATCATTTCAATACACCAAATCACACACACACACACAAAAGCCGATCCACTACAAAGAGCTGAAGGGGAAGTACGATGTAATCGACTTCCTCCAGACCATCACCTGAGACACCTAATGATGCTAGACTGCCTTATGATCGTATGTAGTGGACCAGGCGTCTAACAATTTCCTCGTATCTGTCCTGTGAAAAACTTCTCCCCCATAAGATTCAATCAAAATGTCACTCAATGAACAGTTGCATATGCTACACCCCCCCCCCCCCCCCACACCCCATGCTGCCATGTGTAACTTACTTATCACATCTAGAATCCATCAGTTTCATCAACGAAAGTCTCCCGCACTTTTGTGGCATTGTGGATTATCCATTGAACTCCCCAAAGCGTGCAACGCGAAAATACGCCTAATGTCGGGGAATTGAACTTGAGAACAGCCTACAGATAGTCGTTGATTATGGTTTCAAGCTCGCGACAATAAGCGGAAGATCTCTTTACTGAGATAATGGTTACTGTCATCGAACAGTATAGTCACTGTCAAGAAGACAATCAGTATAAGTCTATCTTCTTGATACATGCCTAGAAAACTATAACAGTAAGTGAAAATGGAGTATTCCCACCCAGATAGGGTCAAAGAATACGAAGTCCTATATGTATGTTACAAAACTATTGAAAAACGTTACAAAAAGTTACATATGTATGTTACAAAACTTGTAAATTATAAATAGTTTTGTGTAATGGTTACTACCCTTGTGAAATAGCGAAATTAGAAGAAATTCCTGGAAATAGAATAGATGAAAAGTAAGAAAGTAAAGGACACTTGTCCACGCTTTGAGTCGCCTGGATATATGGTGCTAGCCCCATATTGTCATAGACCAATCAGAATTCGGTGGAGGATGTATTCACAATCACAGTACTGCCTTTTTTTCCAGACGTTTTTTATGATAACTACTTCATGCCGGCTATACCTGGGGTACTGTTCCAGTTTTTTTTCCATAAAATTATCCTGGCATCTACTTTAGGCCGGTTTCACCTGGAGGTACTGTTCCAAATTTTTCCATAAAATTATCATGGTATCTACTTTATGCCGGTTCTACCTGGAGGTATTGTTCCAATTTTTTCATAAAATTATCATAGTATCTACTTTAGGCCGGTTTTACCTGGAGTTACAGTTCCAGTTTTTAAATAATCACCAGTTCTAGGAGGGTTTGAAATAAAAAGCAACAACCACTTGCACCAAACGTGCTAGCAACTGCGATAGCAAAACTCTCCCTGACTGTGGTAGACGCTAAGTACTTTATGCATTGAGCCAAGAATCGCCATGTGTGGTCTGAAGGGAGAGATCTAGGCACTAATGGCTAGTTCCACAATGTGGTTTATATGGTTATTTAATTCAGTCAATTAATGCATATAATAGGCACCTGATATTTCTCTGGGTGCCTGTCGCAGGATAAACTTGTTAGTTCGATCGATGACAGACTAGACCCGACCTTAGTCTGCAAAAACAGCAACCCTTTGATGTTGTAGGGAATGAGATCAAAGTGAGTCGCGTCGCGATGTCTACACACGGTCGACATTTTGTTGGCAGGTTGTTGTTCGAGAGACGTGCACTGGCGTCATCTGTCTGGAAGGCGGGAGACGGCCGTTGAAAGTGATGGACAGAATGTCTGCCAGAGGTCGGAAGGATTCTGTGATATGCGGGAAAGGTCTCTGGCTCACAGACAGCCAGGATCTTTGTTGTATGAGACAAAGAATTTCCCAGATGAAAGTGAACTTGACAGCGAATTGACTCCGGTTAGTCTAGAAACAGGAGGACAAGGCCAGATTCTGGACTGATTGGCGTCTGGACTTTTGGTGACGTCATTCAAGCACCCATATAAAACCCAGTGCGATAAACAAGTGGAGGGAGTCGGAAAAAACATTCTGAAGTGTTAGGATCGGTGCATTATTCCGAGTTGTGTTACATGAGAGAGACTATAATGTCTAAGTGGTGATAGTTATCCGCGGACATAGATCCAGTCTGATTGCATAGTTCCTCGAGTAGCAACCGAAATAGGCATATGGTAGGCTATTAATAATATCTAATTTAAGAGTATGATTAGGAATAGAGTACAGTGCTGTGCGGTGATCTAATGTATTATAGGTGCAGTGATATAATGTATTATGATTAGTGATAGAATGTTCTATTAGTGCGGTGCCAGAAAGTATCATGGGAGCGTCGGCACTGGTATCCTATTGTGTGGCTTCAACTAGCTTGTGTGATATATCATTTTACTCAGGGAGTTGAGGACAGTGTAGTGGAATAATAATTAGAGAGATTAAAGATGGTTGAGAGGGGGAAGAGGTATGTGAAATGGTAGGATCTTCCAGTAGGGCATCTGCTGGGTTTCTACCCGTTCCTTTATTCTTTCCTGGTGTTGCCATGTCTCAGATCATATGATTGAGTTATTTGGCCGTATGACAGAGGTCGGATCTCTGTTATAGATCTGAGTGCTGCTATTGGCCTACACTTACCTAATTCCGGCCAGGACTGAGTTGCCCTCACCATAGTATTCTCTATTCTACAGGTTCCATTTACAGGTCCACGTATGTGTGCTCTGATTTTCAACAGAGAAGCTAACACAATTTTAGAAGATTATGGCTCAGAATTTGAAGACAGAAGTTGCTGAGAGGCCGCTACATTGGGCTTATACCCAAGTTGGTTTGCGGGAACCTGGCTTCTGCTGAGCAGGACATGCTGACGAGATTTATGATTAGCAAGTGATAGTTGTATCATTGAACAGTCAGATCATTGTAGAGATACACTATTGATACCAGGAACATTCACACAAAATTTATATTGATACAGAGAACATTTAGATTGTGGTGTTAATATGGGGAATCTTTACAACCAGTGACATTAGATCCATTGAGATTTCCCCAATAACAGTGACAATAGGGTTAGAATTTTCTGATTAACAATGAGTTAAATAACCGAGGAAATTCATAATGTGAATCAGATTGAAGACTTCTATTGGACAGTATTTGTCATGGGTGTCCAAGTATCCTAGTGTTTCAAGAGACAACGGAGGAAGTCTTCACGTGACCGGGGGAGCATCACCTGGGTGAGGCTACTTGTATGGGATACATGGTGCTGGTGTGTTTTCAGCACAGGGATGTGAATGACTATACTCCTGAACACTGCTCTGAGTCTATAGACACTTTAGAATACACGTCACACATTCTACACTTTATACACACACACACACACACACACACACACACTTCTCCTACATATACTCTTTGCTTTAATAAATTTCTTGTTTTTATTTGTTGAAGCGAGTTGTCAAGTATGTTATGTTGGGGAAGAATGAGAGGGGGCATGATCCAGGGGTGAGTAAGAGTGAGAGGAAGGTGTCTTCAGATTGAAGGAGTGTGTGGACGGAGTCTGCTGGATATCTCCAGGATAGAGATATTGGATTAAACAATAATGTGGGTGTTGATTCCCTTCACTCCAGGGACGACACTAAAGTGGTAAAGAAGAACAAGTAACTACTACGACATTCATTCTTTACACACACGACATTGCCAAAGGAATGGAAGTGGTCACTTCTTCTAAATAAAAAAACACTATTAGCTTGCATGTAATTTGTATTTTATAGCCATGCCTGAGTATGTTTTGGGCATATTTTGACCTATTGCTGTCTACAGCTCCGTACTTTGTAAAACACCTGCCAAAGTCTATCGATGCTGTGCTGGGCATGAATATCAGACTGGACTGTCTTCTGCGCGACAGAATTGAGCTTGTGGAGTGGTCAAAATCCAAGTCCCCAATCCAGGAATTGGAGAAAGTCAAGAAGGATTTGGTGGATGAAGGATTCCATGGAGAGTTCATTCCTTATGAGACAAGACCGCACGAACATCAATCGGAGGACAGAAAACAGTCAGACATTAACAAGAACAAGTCAACAGGTAAATAAACAATTACTGTCATTAACATGTAACTATTGGTCTGTTGTTCGTGCAGTTTTTGCAACAATAGTCCATGGCTTAAATGTTAACATTCGTAGAGTGCACCACAGTGTTACATATTGTTCTGGTGAAACAAAACAATGATTAGAAATACGCTATATCATTTATGTGTAATTAAGATATTAAACCCAGCAAAATTGGGTATAAATAGGTTCATGGATTAAAAACAGTCTTCACTGTGAAAAATTAAAGACAAAATTATCTGGAAAAAAAAAAAACTGAAATCGGAAATAATAAACATAAAAATGATGTCAACAGAAACGTGTTCATAGCATTAAGTAATCTCTTCAATTTGAATAGCTGCGTAGGTTTGCTGTTCGTATCTTTATCTTAGTTAAGGGAAATACGGTAGTTGAGGGAAGTGAACGAGCTGATAAACTTGCTGGCTCTGTATCCCCTACAAATGGCCAGAACGTGGGTCGTTTATTAAAAACAATGTCGAGAGTTGAGGGCATTGACGCCAGTGTCCAGAATGAGGGACTGGGGAGCAAGAATTGCCACGGCAGACACGAGAGGCACATCGGGAGAGTGAGGGCCTCGTTAACCAGCACAGAACTGGTACTATAGCCGCCGGACGCTGAGGATAAGTTGGAGGAGGATCTGAGCACCTATGGACGTGTCCGGAGTGCAAGGATGATACGCCAACAGATAACTAACTAACTAACTAACTAACTAACTAACTAACTAACTAACTAACTAACTAACTAACTAACTAACTAACTAATCTCTTCAATTTCCTGCACTAAATGTGTGAACCACTGCTGCAAATCTTCATTGGTTTATCCAATTTTACTTGAGTTCATCTGTACCTGGTTTTGTAGATCGCATGACATTGCACTTGTATAAGTACAATTAGTGCTTAAGGTTGTGCATGCAAAGAGTTTAATTATTCCATGAGGCATCAGCCGGTCTAATCTGGAACGCCAAACTTGCACGTATCTTGTTTGAGTGGCTATTCTACAACAATTACAATTGGATTACAATTGGTTTACAATTAAATTGTAAGAAGACATAGATTATGGTCGTCACTAGGAAGAATGAAATACTCCAATATAATATACAAGTTTTTTTTTTTTTTTTTTTTTTTTTTTTCCCGCGTTTCCATCCTGTTTCAGGATATTGCGGTCAACACCAGCATCTTTCAGCTGTATGTTGATTCCTAGGCTAGATTACGCTCATCAGCACGCCACGACTTTCTGAGCGACCGGCTCCATACTCTCATAAGTCACTTTTGCGATTCGAACCACTGCTAATTCTCGTCGCGTCACGTGACGAGAGTATTCGGAGTTAGCGGAGAAAGCTGCTAACTCCTCGGCCATGGAGCTGGCATAATATACAAGTAAATGGAAATATTTTTAAACAAGTGAATCTGTACAATTATCTCGGTACAGACATAACATCTGATGGGAGATGCCTTGAAGAGGTTAGAACAAGAATCGCCATGGCGAAGTTAGCCTTTTGCAAGATTGAAAACATACTGACCAATGAAAGGAGGTTATTTGCAACGAGAAACATGGAAACTGTACTTGTGTATGGAAGTGAAGCGTGGACAATGAGAAGACAAGCTGAAAAACATCTGAAGGCTGGAAAAATGTGGTTTCTGAGGAAAATGCAAAGAATGCCATGGACAGACAGAAAAATAAATGACCAAGTCCTACAAGAAACAAATGAAAACTATAAACTGATTTGAGAAATTAGACGTAGGCAGTCACAGTTTTTTGGACACGTTATGAGAAATAAATTGGAGAACGTTGTGACAACTGGCAAGATCGATGGGGAAGAAAATAAGGGGAAAGCAGATAAATAAATACCTGGATGTCTTGGCCACGTGGCACGGTCGAGACAAGAACACTGAGCTGATCCACGACTCTGGTGATCGCGTGAGATGGCGAAACATGACCGCCTACATTATCGGCACGGCACATGATGAATGTATTCCATAACCCAATATGTTTGCTGTATGAGGTCAGACATACCACTCCTTACTACGTTCAACATTATATGTTGGTTTGTTGATTTCTCGCTTGCTTAATTTTTTGGCTGGTTGATTTGTTGGTATCTTTGTTGGTTGGTCAGTTGGTTGATTGATTAATTACATTGGCAGATTATTTAATTGATTGGTTGTTTGGATTGTTAAATGGTTCATTGTTTCGTTGATTGGGTGGTTTACTAGTTCTTATTCTTTTTTTGGGGTCAATCTAATGATTGGCTGCTTGTTTTTACTGACGGTTGATATGTTGTTTGATTCGCCCGTGTGTTGCTGGGGCCCATACGGGGAAGCAAAGAATAGTAACACTGTTGCCTACCATGCATGTCGTAAGAGGCGACTAAGGAGGCTATGGTTCCGTCGCCCTGCTACTGAGTGAGTGCGTGGCGTGACACTGTGAGCTGAGCTCCTTTTACATCTGTCGGTGGTTGTTTGTAGTGTGAACTGCATGTTCGGAACGATGGCGGCCGGCTGTTGCTGGATTGGCTGGTTTGCCTTTTCGGCTCACGGGTGCATTTTTCAGGAGACTCCTGGGAGTCACCGCTGGAGCTACGGAGTTCGTGCTTTGTGCGGCGCTTTCGGTGGGTCGTCCTGCGGAAAGAGACCAAGCCATATGGGATAAAACCCAGGTCAATGGAGTCTTTCTGATGACTGCCGTTTCCATCGACGATGAACTGTATTTTTCATGGAGGACTTTTGTGTTGGCATTCTGGCGGCGGCATTATGCACAGTGTACCTGTGCGGGCTGTTGGCTTGCCGATACTCCTGTCTACTCCATTGTTCACATTGGGTAGTGAGGAGCATTTTATGTGATACTCACTGGCACAGGAACGGAGCAATATGGGGACGACCCGTTGCCGTGAAGTTGGAACCACGACTAACTAACTAACTAACTAACTATGTTGTTTGATTGTTTGATCGATTAGTTATTTGACTGATTAGTTGGTTGGCTGGTTCGTTCTGTGATTGCTTGTTGGTTATATAGTTTGTTGATTGTCTGGTTGATTGGTCGAATCGTTGGTTGGTTAGCTGATTCTATCTTTTATTGGACAAACAGTAATATACACTATTATGAGCAATTCGTAAAACTGATGCGTTAATAAAAATGTCAAAAATGTAAAAAATTTGCATTTATAATATTCTACAATTCCATATATATATATATATATATATATATATATATATATATATATATATATATATATATATATATATATATATATATATATATATATATATATATATATATATATGCTTCTAATAATATTCATACACATCCACAGACCAAGATGAAAAGACCACAGAGCACATCAGCTTCACGAGAAATCTCAACAACTTGGCGCAACAGGCTGGAAGTGATGTAGTCTTTGAATGTACCACAGCAGGAGGGCCCGAGCCTGAGATAAAATGGTAAGGTTGCTGCTATAAATTGTTTAAACATAGTTGCATATCCTCTACAGGGCGTCACAGCCAACGACAGCATTGTTTGACTTATTGTAATTTCTAGGCATATTTACGTTCAGTAGTTTGCCATTGCTCTCTGAACGACCGGCACAAATACCATTGTATGGAAACCAACGCAAGGCTGTCTGCTGCCGAAGCCGCCAGCAGCTGTGTTTCGAATGCGGCATGCGGGAATACGAATTGCGTCCGTAAGCCCTTAGCCACAGATCCATATAAATTGTATTGACTAAAGATTTGTGAATTGGCATACACGCTATGGTTGTTTCAATAGTTAGTTAACTGGCTTACAAACTGTGTGATTATTTCAATAATTAGTGAATTGGCTTACAAACTGGGCTTGTTTCAGTAATTAATGAACTAGCTTACAAACTGTGGTTATTTCAATAATTAGTGAACGGGTTGACGAATTTAATCATCGCTTCCTTTCTCTTAGAGGAAAATCAGAAAATTACCCAGTGCTCATTTTGAGCTGGAAGGACAAAAAAAAATTTCTTCAACTGCTGGAGATTCAACCCAGACCACTATCTTAGCACACTACACACTCCTCCCGGACAACCATTAGACAATAGTTGATTGACACTGTCCATATACACAACTGCATGTCCACCAAAAACCATTTCGACAATGAAGAAATAGAAAACGTCACAAAATGTTAATATGTTGGCTCTATAATTAATAACAGTATCAGACTAGAGAGACAATAGCAATTCGTATGTTAAGCACTATAGAGATTCTATGGCACAACAAGAGAAAACAAATTAGTGTCAAATAAATTGTGAAATAAATTGTTACAGATTAATTCTTATAATATCGTGACGCAAGAAGAAGAAATATACTCACATACTAACAAACCTGAACATCGAAGACAGCTGGCTCATAAACATCATCTCATATCATCCTATCCCATTCTTCTGGTACCTAGCGTTGTCGAAGGTGAAGCATAAACCGCGGGAGAATGTCCGTGTAAGGGTTTCAATATGGAGATTCCCATGGACTCGATTATTCCATATATCCATCGTTTACGTGGCCGGCCTCTCCTTCTGTCTTCCTTTGGTCTGTACGTCATTGCTGGTTGTGCCATGCTGTTAGTTGGTAGCCTAGTTATACGGCCGAAACATTAAGAATAACATGTCTTGAAAACTCAAATATGTTGGCCGTACTAAACACCCCGGTGGTTGGGAAAGAATAATGATGGCAGGGATGATTCCTGGAAGACAAGACTAGGGTCTACCAGCCCAGAACTTTGAATAATCTTTGTGCATGAAAATGCTTGAGGTAGGTGGACTGGCAAAGTATCAGAAATCCTTTTTGTGGTCCGTAATGAGAGCAACGTCCTTTAGAGGACCTCCTTAGTGATGCCTTATACTGGAAGCTGTGCTTGCTGGCATGAGGGTCTGGGTTTGTGTACTCGCTTGCTGGCATGATGTTCTGTCTGTTGTCTACAGCAATGGTGTCGGATGTATGGATTGATGGCTCAACCCCAAAGAGAGAAAGGATACTATGTTCCCCTGTCCCAATGTGATCCTGCCCGTTTAATTATGCTAACCTTTAATGGCTCAGTTGTTTGAGTCCATAAATAGAGTCTCAGAAAGCCAAGGAATACCTCTTGGAAGATATTTAAAAGTTTGTCCCCCTTATTACCCCAAATCCTTTTGGTGGTTCCTTGCCTCTCCTCTCTCAGTTACCTAGTTTTATCTAGGGTTGTCTTAATTAAACTAATAGACTATGACAAGTAAAGAAATACACTCAATAGATGAATTGATCTCAATTTTATGATTTAATAAACATAAACTGGGTTGTTGAAGAGTACATAAAAAATACAATCCCATTCAATACAACAATGTCATCTACATATATTTATAACTGTCCATCATTGATGTGCCAAATATAATATTTATATCATATACTAGCTGACCCGGCCCGGCTTCGCCCAGTCCTTGGTGGGGAGCATCTCATTTAATTCATATAAGTAGTCATATAAGTTCCCGTTCCCGACTGTCTATCTGTCTGTCTATCTGTTTGTCTATCTGTCTGCCTGACCCTGCCCGGTTTCGCCCAGTCCCTGGTGGGGAGCATCTCATTTAATTCATATAAGTAGTCATATAAGTTCCCGTTTCCGTTACCGACTGTCTGTCTGTCTGTCTGTCTGTCTGTCTGTCTGTCTGTCTGTCTGTCTGACCCAGCCCGGCTTCGCCCAGCCCCTGATGGGGAGCATCTCATTTAATTCATATGAGTAGTCATATAAGTTCCCGTTCCCGACTGTCTGTCTGTCTGTCTGTCTGTCTGTCTGTCTGTCTGTCTGTCTGTCTGTCTGTCTGTCTGTCTGTCTAATCATTTATTGGTTGCAGTTAGAACAACCTTAGATAAACGAAGACCAACTTGGTAATATATTAACTTGGGTAAATGGAGCAGCGGCAGCAGCAGCAGAAGAAGAAGAAAAAGGAGGAGTAGGAGCTGGGAGGAGGAAGAGGGAGGAGGAGGGAGGAGGAGGAGAAAGAGAGAAGAGGGGGATGGAGGAGGGAGAGGGAGGAGGGGGAGGAGAAGAGGAAGAGGGTAGGAGGTGGAGGAGGGGAGAGGAGGAGGAGGAGGAGGAATATAACGCATATGCCTGTAGATTTAATAATGGCTGAGGTTGTTCCATGTCTTCTTAGAGTTGGCGACAGTGTAAAGAAATATAAAATCTTCAAACTTGATAGAGATAAGGTAACTATTATTTATTCATTCTTTAAGCAAAAAAAGATGAGTTACAATGTTATGCATTATGCATTATTTTTATGAAAACTTTGAAAATGCCTTACAGATTGTATCATTATTTATTATAACTCATATGCCGGTACATAACTATGGACAAAGAGTTTATAAATCTTTGAAAACGATGCCACAATATGACTATAAGTTATACAGAAAAGTTATGCCCCTTGAAATAACTTTTACAGAGTTAAGTCCCCTGAAATAGATGAAATTATAATGAAAAATGAAATAATTTTGGGTAAGCAGCCGATTTCATATTAAAAAAATATGACAGTGGGCTGCGCTGGAATGAAAGGAAGACGTGTAAAAAATTTCATCTCAATGGGATGGGCCGTTCGCGAGCGCATTAGGGACATATAGACAGACAGACAGACGGACGGAGATCGCTTTTAATATATAAGATATACCCATCCATGTTGGGTTTTCCTCTTGTCCGCTTACTCGTTAGGCCTCCCTCCATATACATCTTTTCCAGACTCTACACGCCCAAAGTATTTCATTTCCCTCACTTTCGTTTGTCTTAATAACCACATTTCTTTGACAATGAATCCCTGTTGAACGGTTCAGTGTGTTCTCTATTTCGCCCATGCAGGAGGAGGAGAGGGAGGAGGAGGGAGGAGGAGGAGAGAGTAGGAGGAGGGAGGAGGCGGAGGGAGAAGGAAGAGGGAGGAGGAAGAGGGAGAAGGAGGAGGGAGAAGGAGGAGAAGGAGGGGGAGGAGGAGGGAAGAGGAGGAGGGGAGGAGGAGGAGGGAGGAGGAGGAATGTGAAGGGAGGAGGAGGGAGGAGGTAGAGGGAGGAGGAGGAGGAGGGAGGCGGAGAGAGGAGGAGGGAGGAGGAGGAAGAGGGAGGAGGAGGAATGTGAAGGGAGGAGGGGGGAGGAGGTAGAGGGAGGAGGAGGGAGGAGGAGGGATTAGGAGGAGGAGGGAGGAGAAGGGTGGAGGAGGAGGCGAGGAGGAGGGAGGAGGAAGAGGGAGGAGGAGGAAGAAGGAGGGAGGAGGAGAACGCAGGAGGAGAAGGGAGCAGGAGGAGGATAGGGAGGAGGAGGGAGAGGGAGGAGGAGGGAGGAGGAGGAGAGAGTAGGAGGAGGGAGGAGGCGGAGGGAGAAGGAAGAGGGAGGAGGAAGAGGGAGAAGGAGGAGGGAGAAGGAGGAGAAGGAAGAGGGAGGAGGAAGAGGGAGAAGGAGGAGGGAGAAGGAGGAGAAGGAGGGGGAGGAGGAGGAGGGAAGAGGAGGAGGGGAGGAGGAGGAGGGAGGAATGTGAAGGGAGGAGGAGGGAGGAGGTAGAGGGAAGAGGAGGAGGAGGGAGGTGGAGAGAGGAGGAGGGAGGAGGAGGAAGAGGGAGGAGGAGGAATGTGAAGGGAGGAGGGGGGAGGAGGTAGAGGGAGGAGGAGGGAGGAGGAGGAGGTAGAGGGAGGAGGAGGGAGGAGGAGGAGGAGGAGGAGGGAGGAGGAGGAGGGAGGAGGAGGAAGGAGGAGGGGGAGGAGGGAAGAGGAGGGAGGAAGAAGGAGGGAGGGAGGGGAGGAGGGTGGATGAGAGAGGGAGGAGGAGGGGAGGGGGAGGAGGAGGGAGGAGGAGGAGGGAGGAGGAGGAAGAGGGAGGAGGAGGAATGTGAAGGGAGGAGGAGGGAGGAGGTAGAATGAGGAGGAGGGGAGGAGGGAGTGAGGAGGAGGAGAGGGAGGAGGAGGAAGGAGGAGGGAGGGAGGGAGGAGGAGGAGGAGGGAGGAAGAAGGAGGAGGAGGGAGAAGGAGGGATGAGGAGGAGGGAGGGAGGGAGGAAGAGGGAGGAGGAGGAATGTGAAGGGAGGAGGAGGTAGAGGGAGGAGGAGGAGGGAGGACGAGAAGGGAGTAGAAGGGATGAGGAGGAGGGAGGAGGAGGGATGAGGAGGAGGGAGGAGGAGGAAGAGGGAGGAGGAGGAATGTGAAGGGAGGAGGAGGGAGGAGGTAGAGGGAGGAGGAGGAGGGAGGAGGAGGAGTGAGGAGGAGGAGAGGGGAGGAGGAGGAAGGAGGGAGGGGGAGGAGGGAGGAGGAGGAGGAGGGAGAGAAGGAAGGAGGAGGAGGAAGGAGGGAGAGGAAGGAGGGAGAATGAGGAGGGGAGGAAGGAAAGAGAGGTGGAAGGGGAGGAGGAGGGAGGGAGAAAAGAGGTAGGGGAGGAGGAGGTAGAGGGAGGAGGAGGAGGAAGGAAAGGGAGGAGGAAGAGGAGGAGAAGGGAGGAGGAGGGTGGAGGGAGGAGGAGGGGGAGGGAGGTAGGAGGAGGAAGAGGGAAGAGGGAGACGAAGGGAGAAGGAGGAGGGAGGATGATGAGGGAGAAGGAGGCAGGAGGAGGAGGAGGGAGGCAGGCAGGAGGAGGAGGATGTGGAGGGAGAGGGAGGAGGAGGGAAGATGAGGGAGGAGGGGGGAGGAGGCGGAGGGAGGATGGATTGAGGAGGAGGGAGAGGAAGAGGGAGAAGAAGAGGGAGGAGGAGGGAGTCGGGAGAGGAAGAAGAGAGGAGGAGAGAGTTCGCCATTCCGAATTCATACTCGTCTTGTTCTTCCCTTCTACACGACTGTAGATAACTTCCTTACACATAAAAAGATGACTTGTTATTGATATTGCCGTGGCATGGAGGAATATCAGCAGCAGAGTTGATCCAAAAAACCAAAGACTGAGATCTACGGAGAGCCATGAACGCCTACGCCAGCCGGCACGGCACTTGATGCTGATGATTGCCGTGTGACGATTCTGTGTAGTCACGTCATTTTCTTCCCTTTCCCTAGCGTTTTGGTTCGGGGATTCTTTCATCATCATCATCATATATTTACGTACGTATTTTGGGAGGGGGAGGAGGGAGGAGGAGGAAGAAGAAAAAAAAACTATGACAGTTGACAGCTCTGGAATGAAAGGAAGGCGTGTAGAAAATTTCATCTCAATCGGATGGGCCGTTCGCGAACAAATAAAGGACATACATATTTACATACATACATATTTACATACATACACTTTGTTTTATATATATACTAGCTGACCCTGCCCGGCTTCGCCCAGACCCTGGTGGGGAGCATCTCATTTAATTCATATAAGTAGTCATATAAGTTCTCGTTCCCGTTACCGACTATCTGTCTGTCTGACTGTCTGTCTGGCTGTCTGTCTGACCAGCCCGTCTTCGCCCAGACCCTGATGGGGAGCATGTCATTTAATTCATATAAGTAGTCATATAAGTTCCCGTTCCCGACTGTCTGTCTGTCTATCTATCTATCTGTCTGTCTGTCTGACCCAGTCCAGCCCATGGTGGAGAGCATCTCATTTAAATCATATAAGTAGTCATATAAGATCCCGTTCCCGACTATCTGTCTGACTGTCTGTCTGTCTTGGGTAAATGGAGGAGGGAGGAGGAAGAGGGAGGTGGAGGAGGGAGGAGGAGGGCGGAGACAGGAGGAGTAGGGAGGAATAGGAGGGAGGAGGAGGGATTAGGAGGAGGAGGAGGAGGAGGGAGGAGAAGGAGGGAGGATGAGGGAGGAGGAGGGAGCAGGAGGAGGAGAGGGAGGAGGAGAAAGAGGGAGGAGGAGGAATGTGAAGGGAGGAGGAGGGAGGAGGAGGAGGGAGGAGGAGGAGGGAAGAGGAGGTAGAGGGAGGAGGAGGGAAGAGGGAGGAGGAGGAAGGAGGAGGAAGAGGGAGGAGGAGGGAGGAGGAGGAGTGAGGAGGTAGAGGGAGGAGGAGGAGGGAGGAAAAGGGAGGAGGAGGGAGGAGAAGGAAGAAGGAGGAGGAGGGAGGAGGCAGAGGGAGAAGGAGGAAGGAGGAGGAGGGAGGAAGAGGGAGCAGGAAGAGGGAGGAGGAAGAGGGAGGAGGAGGAGGAAGAGGGAGGAGGAAGAGGAGGAAGAGGAGGGAGAGGGAGGAGGGGAAGAGGAAGAGGGTAGGAGGAGGAGGGGAGAGGAGGAGGAGGAGAAGGGAGGAGGAGGGAGGAGGTAGTAGGATGGAGAAGTAAGAGGGAGGAGGTAGGAGGAGGAGGAGGGACGAGGAGGCAGGAGGAGGAAGAGGGTAGGAGGAGGAAGAGGGGAGAGGAGGAGAAGAATGGAGAAGGAGGGAGGAGAAGGAGGAGTGAGGAGGAGAAGGAGGAGGCAGAGGGAGAAGAAGGAAGGAGGAGGAGGAAGGAGGGAGAGGAAGGAGGGAGAATGAGGACTGGAGGAAGGAAAGGGAGGTGGAGGAGGAGGAGGTAGAGGGAGGAGGAGGAGGGAGGAAAAGGGAGGAGGAGGGAGGAGAAGGAAGAAGGAGGAGGAAGAGGGAGGAGGAGGATGGAAGAAGGAGGAGGGAAGAGGGAGGAGGAGGAGGTAGAGGGAGGAGGAGGGAAGAGGGAGGAGGAGGAAGGAGGAGGAAGAGGGAGGAGGAGGGATGAGGAGGAGTGAGGAGTAGAGGGAGGAGGAGGAGGGAGGAAAAGGGAGGAGGAGGGAGGAGAAGGAAGAAGGAGGAGGAGGGAGGAGGTAGAGGGAGGAGGGAGGAGGAGGGAGGAGGAGGAGTGAGGAGGTAGAGGGAGGAGGAGGAGGGAGGAAAAGGGAGGAGGAGGGAGGAGAAGGAAGAAGGAGGAGGAGGAGAGGGAGGAGGAGGATGGAAGAAGGAGGAGGAAGAGGGAGGAGGAGGAGGGAGGAGGAGGGAGGAGGAGGAAGAGGGAAGAGGAGGGATGTGGAGGACGGAGGAGGAGGGAGGAGGTAGAGGGAGAGTAGGAGAAAGGAAAGGGAGGAGGAGAGAGGAGGAGAAGTGAGGAGGTAGGAGGAGGAGGGAAGAGGGAGGAAGGGGAAGAGGAAGAGGGAGGAGGAGGAAAGGGAGGAGGAGGATGGAGAAGGAGGAGGTAGTGGGAGGAGGGGAAGAGGAAGAGGGTAGGAGGAGGAGGGGAGAGGGAGGAGGAGGGATGTGGAGGAGGAGGAGGAGGAGGAGAGAGGGAGAGAGGGAGGAAAAGGGAGGAGGGAGGAGAAGAAGGAAGAAGGAGGAGGAGGGAGGAGGTAGAGGGAGGAGGAAGAAGAGTGAGGAGGAGGAGTGAGGAGGGAGGAGGAGGAGGAAGAGGGAGGAGGAGGATGGAGGAGGAGGAAGAGGAGGGAGAGGAGGAGGGGAAGAGGAAGAGGGTAGGAGGAGGAAGAGGGAAGAGGAAGAGGGAGAGGAGGAGGAGGGAGGAGGTAGTGGGATGATGAATGCCATCCCAACAGGTTAATATGTTATCGCGACCTCAGAGAAGAAGTGTCTATGTAGAAGACCATTTCCTGACGTACGTATTTTGGGAAGGGGGAGGAGGGGAGGGAGGGAGGAGGAGAAGAAGAAAAAAAAAAAACTACGACAGTTGGCATCTCTGGAATGAAAGGAAGCGTTGTAGAAAATTTCATCTCAATCGGATGGCCGTTCGCGAGCGCATAAAGGACATACGGACAGAGATACATAAATACATACAGATATACATACGCACATCCTAATTTATATATAAATATATATATATATATATATATATATATAATATATATATATATATATATATATATAATATATATATATAATGTGTGTGTGTGTGTGTGTGTGTGTGTGTGTGTGTGTGTGTGTGTGTGTGTGTGTGTGTGTGTGTCTTTCAATCATATGTACTGCTCCTCATCTACTGGCATGTGTGAAATCTGAAAAAAAAGAACTGGATACAATACTGTTTATCCACTTCAATGTTTGTGGATCCCTTGTTGCAATCTCTCAATGACTATGTTTTTTTTGTTGGGGGGGGGGGATGTGGGGGGGGGGGGTGTTGATCTGTTCCAGGTCTGAGCTGAATATTGGCGCTAGTTTTCTAACTCTCTACATAGACTAAGTAAATTTTGATACCTGTCATTTGCAGAGGAAAATCTTGCAGGCGAATAGGTTTCTGCACTACTCTATCAAGGGCATTTCTCAACCAGGTGCTCACTCAACAAGGTGCTACATTCACAAAGTGCTGTATTCACAAAGTGCTGCATTCAACCTAGTCAGGTCTGGATCTAGACATTCCCTGAAATTTCAGCAATCAACATACATCTAATCACATCCTTAATATGACATTAGAAATGAAATCCTGTAAACTCCTAAGAACACAACAAGTGAAATCAATAAAATGAATCTTGTTCCTAGAGAAAAATAAACATAGGAGAAAGATAGTCTTGGTGTTCTCCATTAGTTGTCACCAAAATAATTATTTGCTCTCCATCCAATCTTCCACTATCAGGTGTTCAAGGTTTATACTAGCAGATGCGCAGTTTCATCTTCACCTATGCCTGTCCTCAGGTCTCCAGGTTAACTAATACTTTGATTGATTTGGAATGTGACAATTATGTTGACCATCCTCTTCTGTTCCTAGTTATTTTATCCACATCTTCTTCCATTAAAGAAAAAGGTTCTCATACATTAAGAGTTTTAGAAATCATTCCCCATTGAAATGAGTAGTTGCTTACAATAAATATCAGTACATCATGGTATCAATTCTTGTATAGTATTCAGGTGAATTCTTTTCTAATCAAAATTTTTAGGGCGAGTATATCCCCCCCCCACCTCTTCACCGTGTCTGTACGATGCTTGTACTTTATTTATCATCATCATTCTCATCATCATCATCATCATTGTTATTACAATCATCATCATCATTCTCATCATTATCATTATATCATTCTCATCATCATCATTATCATTACAATCATCTTCTTCATTAAAATCGTCAGGACACTAGACCACATGCTGTAACAGGAGTGACATGAAATACAAAGTGGTGTCTTGCTTCAGATACAAATCCAGATGCTTGTAGTACGCGTAATGTAATGTGGGTTGTGTCGTGCTTGGGGCATAAACCGAGATGATTGTACCGTGAATGATATTTAATACAAAGTGGTGTCATGCGTCCGAGTGCACAAAATGATTAATTAGTGTTTGGGTTATGCCGAACATGTTCTCTTGTGATAGACAGGATATTATACATCAAAGTTGCCTTCTATTATGAGATTGATAGTAAGCTTATACTCTCTCTTAGGATGTACTTCTCTTCACTCATACTCCTCATTCATCAGACATAATATTCATATGTGCATGGATGATAATTTCACTCATTCATCAGACATTATATTCATATGTGCATGTAAGATAAGTAATTATACTTATGTGATTTCCCAATGATAACTTTAAATGTTAACACCATTGACACAATGAAATCTCATCATTCCTCAGACACAATCATATCTGTATAGATGACAATTAAGCATATGCATTTGCTTTACACAGGATACATTCACAGATTCAACCACAATGACATTACAATGGAATCTAAATCACTCCATCATCCTTCATCAGAAAGTATAATATTTTCCTGGATGATCCTTAGTCATTACTGATGTGGTTCACAAATGATACATTCACACCTGTTTAACAATAATGAAATCACCTATGAATCACCACGGGCATGCTTCCATCAATTACATAGAGTTATGTGATCATTAGGCATAATTATGAGAGTCACAAATGAAGATTCCTCATGTTTAACAATAATGAAAATACATTACCTCACCACATGGGTGCTTTACCCACCACACAAATTTATGATGCATATAGAAATCTATTTACATCTCATGTGCTCATGTACTTTCCTGTTACATATTACACTAATTTCTCTTACCAGTGTTGGCACATGTAAAATAGTTTCTTCTTAGTGAACTAAATATTCTTAGCTTCCTAAATCTTAAGTTGCTCACCAACTTCTAAATCACTGCTGATTGAGTTTAACTACTTACGAATACAATGTACAACCTAGGTCTAATGCTTACACATTAAATAAGTTGTTTAACTGGGAGAAAAGGAGACTTACTGTGGTTTACCCTAATGTAAAGTTTGTCTATAACTATGATCACTGAATATTTTATTTAGTTTCTACTAAATTAATTTCTTAAGAACCAATCACGTGGTTTACGATAAATTGACTTACCAATCCTTTTTTCAGATAAAAAGGCTCACTTCTTAAACTAATATAAATTAAAACATTGTTTACCTCATTAGAATAGAATGGCTTCACAACACATGTCAACACCAAGAAGTCAGGCTATCGATTTGGTTCAGTTTATAGAGAATATTTACAGCAACGTTACGGCTTGTGAAAAAATATATTACAAGTGGTCACTCTAAATATGATTTTCTGTCTGTTCTCCATACCATCGACCATTCCTAGCATGATGTTATATCTGTTCTTCATAGCATTGATCAAATCAAAGCATGATGTTCTGTCTGTTCCCCTTAGCATTGATCACTCTTAGAGAGGTAATGCTTACCGCAACATTATTCTCTAGGTTCAAGGATGGTCAGATGCTAGGCGTCAGTGACCGAGTGAAGATAACCACAGCTGGTAGCAAGCATACACTCAGGATCAAAGATGTGCGCGGTTTAGATGCTGGGGAGTACATATGCAACGCAAGCAATGTGACTGGCACAAAGTCATCTGGGGCTTTCTTGACAGTTTCTGGTAAACTTATTTGTTCCACTTATATTCTCTTCTTTCGTTTTGTTTGTTCAGATTATTTCATCAGTATCATTTTTATTCTATTATCCCATACACTGTTGTTTCAAACGTGCTAGCTATTTTTGAGGATTTTTAAAAATAAATACAATTTTGGAAAACCATAGTTCTGAGTAGGCAATAATGTAGGATCGTCATCATCAGTCGTGGAACAGCTCGGTGTTCCTGTCTCGACTATATCACGTGGCCAACCCATCTCCTTGTTCGTTTCCTCTTAACCTTACCAGTTGTTACCAAGTTCTCTAGCTTATTTCTCCTCATAATGTGTCCACAGTAGCCTACCACGCATGTCGTAAGAGGCGACTAAGGAGGCTTGATGGTTCCGTCGCCCTGCTACTGAGTGAGTGCGTGGCGCGACACTGTGAGCTGTGAGTTTAGTGTGAAGTGCTTTTGAATCTGCCCGATGTTTTTTGGAACGAGACTGCATGTTCGGAGTGATGGCAGATGGCTATGTCCCAGAGTTGACCGGTTTTTGCCTTATGCAGACATGCGTGGCTGCTGGGCTTCTGGTTGACTGCCACTGCCATCGACGATGAACTGTATATCGTGGACTGTGTGGGTGAACATCTAGGAAACATCCAGATGGGGAAATGGCTGCAGATTCTATCAGAAATGAACTGGGTGTTTTGTGGGGGACTATTGTGTTGACATTCTGGCGGCGGCATTATGCAAAGTGCATCTGTGCGGGCTGTTGTTTGTCGAGACTCCTGTCTTTTCCACGTTTCACATTGGGCGGTGGGGAGCTTTTTGTATGATATTCCCTGGCACAGGAACGGAGCATAATGGGGACGACCCGTTGCTGTGAAGTTGGAACTGCGACTAACTAACTAACTAAGACTTGCTCATTGTTTCGTGTAATAGAGATAATGTAGGATATGCACTGAAATTAAAATTGTTATGTGTGTTCTAAATATACATAAAAAGTGAAAATAAACGCAGAGGACCCTTGTTTAATGCCTTAAGGCCTGTCGTGGTTGGCGCCAGGTCAATATGTTCAATAGATGAGAAATGTCGTCAGTATCACGTATGTCGTCTTTACTTCTCGGACATTTTCTGGTTCCCACTTTATGCTAGGTAAACTTGAGAGCCCTGAGACTACCGGTCAGGAAGGCAATGGTGTTAGCCACTGAGCCACCGAGGCTCTCGCTAAAATACATAAAAGTGTTGCATGTTCTTTGCAAGATGTTGCGATCAATTCCAATCCCAGGTTGAAGCAAAGGACAGTTTTACTTTCATAAGTTTGCCATTGCTTTCTGAATGACAAGTCAACGTTGACGTTTAACTGACCGATGAAGGGGATGAGACGGCTATCCAGCGGTCATCGCACCAGAAGTCTAAGCGCATTAAACTCGCAGCGAAGTAGAACTCTAAACATAAATCATTATCATCATGTGCCCTGCCAGCTGGCATAGGCGTTCATGTCTCTCCACAGATCTCAGCCTTTAGTGGTCTTGAAACAATACATAACTTTCTACAATGTAGCATAAGACAGTGTAATTTAATGAGCTTATATTCAGCCTATCGATGAGATGTTCTAGTAGAGATGCTATGTTAATGTGAGTTTGTTTGGAAAATGGTATTGTAAACTTGAAGTTACTTACTGACACATGGCAATCATCTTTGTAATGTGATAGCGATCACACCTAATATACGAGTATATTCCTTTAACACCTTTAATTTGGTTCTTTTTATCTGAACATGAAAATTGTTTTTGATTTTGATTAAAGCTGCATGTTCTCGTTACAGATGTTCCTGAAATAAGATCTAATTCACTTGTTGATGGGAAGGAACTGAGGCCACCAGCAGACAGCACAGTCAAGGAACAGCCTGCCAGGTAACTAAATGATATCTTGATTTTGAGATTTGATATCTACTTTATACACAAAGTATCTGGAGAGATAAAACTAAAATCAAAATTATAGAATGTAATCCCTAACTCTCTCTCTCTCTCTCTCTCTCTCTCTCTCTCTCTCTCTCTCTCTCTCTCTCTCTCTCTCTCTCTCCCTCCCTCTCCCTCTCTCTCTCCCCCCTCTCTCTCTCTCTCTCTCTCTCTCTCTCTCTCTCTCTCTCTCTCTTAATTTAACATGCATGTTAGATAACTGGTGTGTGAAGCATGAGTGACTGGAAGGGCCGAATGTAATACAGGCCTGCGTGCCCATTTGTGACCGTTTGGATATATAGCTCGTTTTTTTTTAGTTCGTCGTATCTCTCTCTCTCTCTCTCTCTCTCTCTCTCTCTCTCTCTCTCTCTCTCTCTCTCTCTCTCTCTCTCTCTCTCTCATATATTACAATGTTTCACTTGTCAAATGTTTCAAGAATTACGAATGCCTTGTGAAGTTTATGATAAACTCTCTATGTGTCTTAGCCTCTTTCGGAACATATAGATTACCCATTCATACTGTCATTATTGAGGTACATCAAGGGAAACAATATTACAGCACAGTTAAACACGTTATTCTATTGTCTGTCCATCCTAGACAAGAGACACGTGAGTTGCTGGAAGTGACTGAGAAACCTGCCTTCAAACACCCTCTCCCTGGAAGCACCAGTGCCAAGCAGGGGGACGTAGTTGAGCTGGTGTGTCAGCTGACTTCCTCGGATGTCCTGGGCGTCAAGTGGGAATTGGATGGTACAGAAGTACGTATATTTATTTTTCATTCGCTCGCAAAAATAACGAAAGCAATATACAAAAATTATTGTAATACTGATTATCTGATTGTATTAAGTATTAACATCGGTATCATTATTATTTCAGTATCAGCATAAAGCAAATTACGTTACTGACAAGAATATACGTGATTACGGAGAAAGACGTTAACTCCTAGGCCAGGAAGACGTTCGTTCTTTTACATGAAATTGCAATCAACCCCATTACTTATTGGCTTTTTGTGATTTACTAGGGAATTTTACAATCATTAGTTTGCTATTTCTTTCTGAACGGTCGACAACTCATACTATCTAAATCACCGCAAAGCTACCTTCTTTCACATTATTATTTATTATACATTTATTCACCGGCAGCTAAAATTGAATCCTTGCCTTCAGGCCGACCTGCAGAGATGAGGCCCACACTTATATTTAATAGACTGTTTTATAAAAATAAAACATCTTCTCAGCCTTGGCCGCGGTCTCGGCGTCTGTGGCTGAGGGCTCGCGAATGCTGATCACAATCCCGGCATACCGGCGGGTTACAAGTCACCCGCAGGTGATTTGGAAATAGATCGCTTTGCGTTGATTTTTCAACTAACTAACTGCTAGTGTCTGGCGTTCAGAAAGCAATGGCACACTATTGAACGTGACATTTGTCTAGATAATCACAAAGAGTCATCATCACCACGTGACATGTCGATAAGCGTAGGCACTCATCTTTCACCATCTCACGCGATCACCACAGTCGTGGATCAGCTCTATGTTCTTGTCTCTGCCATGCCATGTGGTCAAGCCTTCCATATTATTATTTTCTGCCTTCCATATTATTATTTTCTGCCTTCCCCTTCTTTTCTCCCCAGTCTTGCCAGTTGTCACCAAATTCTCCAATTTATTTCTTTTCATAATTTGTCCAAAAAATTGTGACTAATTTCTCTAATAAATTTACAGTTTTAATTTGTGTCTTGTACGACTTGATCATTGGTTTTACTGTATGTCCAAGTCCATGTCACAAACAATACTAGCCAATAAATGAATTGATCTCGACGTCATGTGAAGGACATCTAGCTTTAAAAATGAAGGGGAAAAAAAATAGATACATATTGTTTTGAGTATTATTTTTGCATAAGATTATCTAGGTGATAGATGGTGTTAATTTGTTTGTTTGTTTTTAGATTCCCAAAGAAGCCAAGTATGTGGCTTCTTCTGACGAAGCCAATAACCAACATAAGTTAATTATTAAGTCTGTAGAAGAAAGCGACTCAGGGAAGTACACTTGTGTGATCTACCTGAAAGATGGCGACCTTGTTCATTCGTCTACAAGGTTAAATGTTACAGGTACAGATTGTCTGTGTACTTTAGTTATTTATAGTTCATCATCACCATCATCATCTTCCACTGTTGTCGTTAATCGAAAGCATGGACACATGACATAACAAGGCAAAGAGACAAATACATAGATAGCATGGACAAATGACGTACCAAGGCAGAGAGACAAATACCTGGATAGCATGGACACATTACATAACAAGACAGAGAGACAAATACCCGGATAGCATGGACAAGGGACATAACGAGACAAGGACACACACCTGATCCAGGACTGGTCATCGTGTGAGATGGCCAACTATGACTACCCACGCTTATCGGCTGGGCACGTGATGTTGATGACTAAATCCTTCTCTGCTCATTAGAGTTATTTTAAAATCTCATTTCTTTATGCCAATGCATTTGCCATAATGTTGTCCATGAAGTTGTTATGTCTTAAAAATCTGTAGTTAATCTGTCCATTCATTTCATTTTCTCCAGTAACTTTCTTCTTCCTGTAAAAGAGTTACAAACCACTTTATGGAATTGTCAAGTAAAACGGGACAGATGTGCAGTGATAATTAAAATGACAATGAGCAACAAAAAATATTCTCTTAGTCAAGTGTAAGAAACAAATGATCACCATAACATTGTTGTTGGCAGCAAATACGCATAGAATACCACTGTGTTACTAAGACCGTTGATCTTATTCCCCGTGCAGAAAACATGTTTTCATGTTTTCACTCCGTTCAACTCTCGATGTAGTGACGTGTTACATTGAACATATTTATATTGTTTGCTTTCCGCATTGGGCTTTCCAAATGTGTTGCTAGATAACATTGCGATGTTTTTTTCTGTTTTTACTCTGGTCGATGTTGGAATTTCTTTAGTTTGCGGCGTTTCATCGTGTTGGTTATGTCTGGCTTAGCTACATGGCTTTGTATGTAGGAGTGTCTTTACCTTCACTTTTGAAAATGTTACAAGTTACAAAAGTAAACAACTCTTTTAATCAACACTGGATGAATATGGTATATGGTGCTAGCCATATTATTTAAACACAAGTCGGCACTCGATGGTGTCACAAGGTTATTGACAGGTAGAAGTGGCGGTGGTTGTGTTTAGTGGTATGTCTGTATGAACACTCCGCAGCTATACTTCTGAACAGTTATAGGTACTGAGTAACACAGTTTACGTGCACACAATTTTATTGATTACGAAGAGACACGATGAAATCATGACACCATTTCCGAAACAATTCATGAAACCATATTAATACAAGTAAATAAACAATACTGTCTTCGATAGGCCTTGAGATATAACTACTTGCATCAGACTGTTTCCCGTGCCCGAACTCCACTGAATGCCTGGCTAAGTTTCTGTCCTCAGCCCAGACACCGAATAACTGGCTAGTTTCCTTACAGTAGCCCAAACACCGAATAACTGGCTAGTTTCCTTAACGTAGCTCACACACGGAATCACTGGCTAAGCCTCATACCTCCACTGTCTGCGAAGTCTCCCTCACTTCGCCCCAGACTCAGCTGTACTAGCTATCTCCCTGACTTAACTCAAACTCGATTGTCCCCACTTTGCCCAGACTTCTGTCTTTATTCACTTTTCCCGGGACCTCCCAAGAGAAACCATTTAACCCCTTGAACCCCATTCTAAATTCCTCCAACATTACATTTCTGGGTTTCCTTTGTCTATTCGTCTACTATCACGTTTTTCTCTGCGCCCTGGTGACTCAGAATGACATCTCCGTGATATACCCTTCATTGTGTTTGGGGCGAACCTTTGTCTTGGGATTCCTTACTCCACCTTTCTGACCCAACATCCGCATACCTCTTCTCTGACCCCTGTAACCTTGATTATACTATAAGATTTTTTGCCTCTACCTCTCCCTGCCTTGGCGTCAAAACACGCACGTTACAGATGGGTGATTTGGTCAATAGCATGCCGGCAGCAGTTTTTTTTTTTTCTTTTTTGCATATCCTTTACAGGATATTGCTGTCAACACCAGCATTTTTCAGCTGTTGTTGATATCTTGGCAAGTTTTACGTTCAGTAATTTGCCATTGCTTTCTGAACGACCGGCTCACATACCTCCGTAAGTAACCAGCGGAACTCGATCTGCTGCCGAATCTCTCGCAGCTGTGATTCGTACGTGAGTATACGGGATTACCAACAGCGTCCTTAACTCCTTGGCCAGGGAGACCGGACGGCCACCGTTACTTCCCGAGAATTTTCTGGTATCCATTTAAGTCTGGATTAGTCTAAACCCCTGGTCACTACTTTACAGATCCTCTACTCGCTGAGAATTTGAACACATCGCCATCGCTCCGCCAATCCAACTTCCTAAACACTGCGCTTCGTGACGCCCTTAGATAACGTGGCTTAACTTAATACAAACACTATCATTTGATGGTGGATTTGAATGGTTCTATAACATTAATATTTTATTTATTACCATTTTATATAGTAAATTTTAATTGTTTAAAAAAAATAAGAACCAGTGTTCTGTTCTTTTTCTGTTCTTTTACAGCTGCTAAGAAAGAACCTGAACAGACAACTGAAGAGTAAGTGTTACACGTTAAAGTTGTGTCAACAAATAATGTTACTAACCACTTGTTATTTACTTTAACTTCACTGTGTCATGTTTGTTTGATGTCATAATATACAAATAATCATTATCACGATAATACGTGTATACAGTATACAAAGCTAAACTACTGTGGCCATATTAAACATTACAAAAGTTTAGAAAGAACAGTCAGTAATGGAAGGCATTGCCCTTTGGAAGAAGTGACAGGAGTTGATCAGCACAACAGCGGACACGGGATATTACAGAGATGTGGACATGCATGAGGCGAATAAACTGGCGAGGGATCGAGAGTCTTTCTAGCCTGTTGGGATGAAAGCGGCCTTTTGCAAATGTCTAGTTCGGGATGATGATGTTGATGATGACGATGATGCTGACTTGCAATTAGTCAGAGTTAGCCAAGAAAGACAACAACATAATTAATATACTAGTGGGCACACACACACACACACATACACACATACACACACACGCACGCACGCACGCGCGCGCACACACACACACACACACACACAAATTGTTTATGTTTTTTTTTCGTATATCCTAATTACAGGACATCGCTGTCAACAACAGCATATTACCGCTGTTATTGATTTATTGGCAAGATTAAGCGCAGTAGTTTGCCATTGCTTTCTGAGCGACCGGCTCACATACCCCCGTAAGTAACCAACGGGGCGCGATCCGCTACCGAATCTCGCGCAGCTGCGTCAACCTACGTGGATATACGGGATTACGGAGAAAATCGATATCCCCTTCGTCAGGGCCAAAAGAGCGTGAAGGGATAAAGCAACTGTGGGTTGTCCAGGATAATACTGTTGAACTATTTGAAACATTGAGCTTTTCACTGAGCGAAGACACGCGCCATCTTTATGCAAGAGATGACATGCAGAGCTGGGGTGAGTAGCGACAACAGGAATACTGGGGTAGGGGAGGCAGGGGCTGACCGGGAGAGAGACGTTACAAAGTTTGACGTCATGGCACGAGGAACGTCAGTTTCAGAAATGACTGGCAGTACATGGGATAGAAGGCTTTGGACAGACATGATCACGAACACCACACGGCATGGACTATACTAAGAAGAAGAAATGCAAAGTGTTTCAAGTGCCTTGGAAGTATAATATTTTCAAATGGCACATTAGAAGACGAGATCGAAAATAGATGCAATAAGGCAAATCAACTCATTGGACAAATGGCACCAATGCTCAAGAACAAACATGTATCAATAACTACTAAGAAAGCACTTTACAACACAATCTTCCTACAACTCTATGTTACCAATGCCAAACCTGGACAATGACAGAAACAGAGAAAAGAAAAATCACAACAGAAATGAGATTCCTGAGAAGAATACTCAATGTATCAAGAAGAGATAAGATCAAAAATGAAGAAATCAGGACTAAAGTGGGGGTTATAGCTGCACCAGATTTTATTAGAAGGCAGCAAGTCAAATGGTGTGGCCATGCAAGTAGGTTACCAACTAACAGTATACCATAACAAGCAATGATGTACAGACTAGAGGGGAACAGAGGAAGAGGCCGGCCACGTACACGATGGACGCAGGGAATAACAGAGTCCATGTGAATATTGATACATGAAGCCCATAAGCGGGCACTCTCCAGCTGATTATACTTCACCTCGACACCGCAAGGTACAAGAGGAACATGATGAGATGAGATGGTGCTACCTTGATACCCAACCTATCCGACGTTCTGCTTTTTATTGATTCATTCAATTCATTGTCATAGTTTTACCGTAGTTCAACCCATATAGTAAACGCATCCATCATCCCCATCATCATAATATCATCATCATCATCATCATCAATTGTCCTGCTAGCTAGTGTAGCCGTTCATGTCTCTCCACAGATTCTAAAATATGGTTAGTCATGAAATACTGGAAAGATAATGTGATGTTTTCCCCTTTACTTCAAAATCGACACGGGGGTCTTTTCCTCTGCCTTTGAGTCTTTTCCGACTGAGAGGACAGGTGAGTGTCCTGCTATGCTCATTTGAAGAGTTGTCCACTTATCCTGGTGGATATTCAGTCCCCAGAGCTGCATTTGCCACACCGTGGCGTATTTCCCATTCTCTACCACTGGGAGGTGCAGTTGGAATTTTCCCTTCCTAAAGTTATGGTCAATGATGGCCAGATCTTCGCAATACTTTTAGAGGATAAACACATTCACACTTATTTAACGATGTTCTCTTGGCTTCCTCAGTGTGAAACCTCATTTTACCAGCCTGTTACAAGACACCGTAGTTAGAGATGGCGAGGGCCTCATTCTAGAGTGCGACATAGAAGGCAACCCTCGACCCCAGATCTCGTGGTTCCGGGACGGAATGGAAATACTTGACAGCCAGGTAATACACCTGTACTACACCAAACGGTACACACTTAATACAGCAATGTTAACAGTATGTTGAATATAACAAAACTACTAAAGATAATAACAAACAAAGTAATAATGTAACCATCGGTTGACAGTATGTTGAATATAACAAAACTACTAAAGATACTAACAAAAAAAGTAATAATGTAACCATCGGTTGACAGTATATTGAATATAACAAAACTACTAAAGATACTAACAAAAAAAGTAATAATGTAACCAAGCAACAATACAATCTAGCTGCAAGAACCTGCTTTTGGGTATGTGAAGTGTTAGGACCATCACAAGTGTGTACACCTGAGTGCTCGGAGTAGGAAATCTTTACCTGCCTTAGCGAATAATGAGAGATGAAACAAACCCTTGTCCGGGTACACTCATGGCATTGTCAGGTAATGTAAGGACGCTACTCCAACGTGCCGTTTAATAACGCTAAATGAATGGTTATCTTTCTATTAATGATGAAACCAGAAATTTTGCGTGGATAAATAAGGTAAAAAACACGAAAACACAAAAAAAGTTAGTTGCATTCCTTTACAGGACGTCGCAGTCAACCCCAATATTTTGGGCTGTTTGTGATTTCGTGGCTAGTTTACTTTCAGTAGTTTGCCACGGCTTTCTAAACAACTGAAACACATACCATTGTATGAAAACCAACGCAAGGCCGTCTGGTGTCCTTAGCTGTGTTTTACAAGCGGTACGCAGGATTATCGGAAATAAACAAAACATTAATAGAAAATAAATTAGAGATTTTAAAAAGTAAAGGATTCTCTTACACGCCTAGAGGCTTCTTGGAGTATTGTTAGTGAGATAGTTAGTTAATCACGATTCCAACTTCACAGCAAAGGATACCCCCCCCCCCCTATTATTCTCCGTTCCTGTGCCAGTGAATATCACACAAAATGCTCCTCATTGTCCTATGTGAAAAGTTGGTATATTGTTAAAAAAGTTAGTTGCATATCCTTTACAGGAAGTTGCAATCAACACCAGCATTTTCTGTTGCTGTGATCTCTTAGCAGTTTACGTTCAGTAGTGTGCCATTGCTTTCGGAACGACCGGCATCTATACCATTTCGTAACAAACCAACGCAACGCGGTCTACTGCCAAATCGCGCGCAGCTGTGTTTCGAACGCAGGTATGCGGGTTCACGAACTTCGTCCGTAATACCCTGGCCACGGAGCTGGCTGGTATATTGTACTCGCTGAATATTTGTATAGAGAAATGGGTACACTGTGGATGATCACACTGGCCGACTTTACTTCTCAGAATATTTCCTGGTACCTGTGTAATGCTGGGTTAACCTCGGAGCCTGAGTCTGTTTCAAAAGAATCGCCGTCAGTAAGGAATCCATTCATTCATCATGTGCCATGCCGATAAGCGTGGGCGGTCATGTTCTGCCATCTCACTCGATCACCAGAGTCGTGGATCAGCTCCGTGTTCCTGTCTCGACCATGCCAAGTGGCTAAGCCATCCAGGTATTTACATCTCGGTCTTCCCCTCGGTCTTCCCTTCGGTCTCTTTCCTTTGATCTTGCCATGTATATGCCAACAAGACTTGTTCTAGAAGTGGTGTTAGACTGTCTTTTTTGTAGCTTATGTTAAGTGATGTGGCCTTTATTTGATCAGATCTATTTCTGGGGATCATTTTTATTAAACCGGGTCGACCGTTGATCTATGCTAGTCGGAATTACTTCAGCCTTGTAATTATTCGCTAAGTGACCCATGGTCATAAACTACTTAACGTAAACTTGCCAAGATATCAACAACAGCATAAAATGCTTTTGTTGACTGCAAACGCCCTGTAAAGGATATGTAACTAACTTTTTTTTAACCCATAGTCATTGCGACTGAAACATAATAGAACATAAAGAGCATATTTTGTAGGTTCCCATCAGGAGTTGTCGGTCTCCTTGGCGAAGGTTTTACGGACGCTGTTCGTGATCCCGTATACCCGCGTTCGAAACACAGCTGTGCGCGATTTAGCAGCAAACCGCGTTGAGCTAGTTTTTTACGAAATGGTATGGGTGCCGGTCGTTCAGAAAGCAATGGCAAACTACTGAACGTAAACTTGCCAAAACGTGAACAATAGTAAAACATGCTGGTGTTGAATGCAAACGTCTTGTCAATGATATGTAACTAATTAACATCAGTTGTCTCTCCACGAAAGCACATCTAGCCACGCTATCCATCAGGGGTCGGGTTCACTGAAGTCGTACTACTCCAGTGGGTTGAGCTGAACTCTCATGTGGTGATGATGTCCAATTGCAAGGGGTTAAGGCTTTCCGATCTGTTTAGAGCTCGCCACGCTAGAGTATTTAATGTTTCAAGGGTTCACAGCTTAATATATTATGTTTCTACTCATATCCTTACGGGTAGGTTCCTCTACTTCTGCCTCTTCATTCTGAAACGACTGAATATGCACGAACAACATGTTAGACCAATGAAAACACCGCAAACAACGACAAAGCACTGTAAATCGTCTTAATACGAATAGTTCTTTTCAAACATTATTCACATTTCTCACAGAATCACCACGAATGCACCAATTAAAATTAGTAATAAAATTTGAATATAGCACAGTCTGGTGGTAAGATGATTAGAGATCGTGAACTCCGACCTTTCGATGTACGTGCTTATCAAGAAAGTGGTCTGAATGTAATCGTCACCCTGCCAATGCTATTTTCTGACGTGTCCGACTCTTGGATTGACACAGCCTCATAAAGAGTGGGGCGAAAAATGTCCATAATTTTCTGGGAATCTTTTGGGAAGGAAAGATGGCAAGGAAGGGGATTGACTGACCCACTTCACTATGACAGGCCCTCCATGGCGAAGTTGCCTCGCGCTCCAAAAGTTGTGGGTTCAATTCCGGTCATACGATTCAGGTGAACAGTTTTCTTGTAGACGTCTCGGAGTAGTCACTTGAGCTTTGGAGTTCTTGCTTTATGATATACTTTAGGCAGGCCACATAGCAGAAAGAGACCGAGCCCTATGGGATAAAACCCGTTGCAATAAAGACTATCCTCTCGCCTTAAAACCTTTTACATTTTGAAGGTGCCGTGAATATGTGACAGCCTCAAACAACCTCAAACTTTGAAGGTGCTGTGAATATGTGACAGCCTCACACCTCAAACTTTGAAGGTGCCGTGAATATGTGACAGCCTCACACCTCAAACTCTAACTGCATTGTTAGCTACAGAACTTTTATTTCACATCCATTGCTGCTTCTACTCATATCCTTAAGGGTAGCATCCTCTGCTGCTGCTGCTGCTGCTGCTGCTGCTGCTCCTCCTCCTCCTCCTCCTCCTCCTCCTACTACTACTACTACTACTACTACTACTACTACTACTACTAATAATAATAATAATAATAATAATACTATTACTACTATTACTGCTTCTGCTACTACTACTACTGCCACCAACTAATACTATCACCACTACAACTACTACTACCACCACAACTACTACTACTACTACTACTACTACTACTACTACTACTACTACTACTACTACTACTACTACTACTACTACTACTATTACTATTACTACTGCTACTACAACTACTACCACTACTACCACTTCAGCTATTACTACAACTGAAACTATAATGAAAATCACCACAATACAAAGGCAATAGTGCCAGTAATGTTTACTGTTAGTGCCAGTTATATAAACTCACTGTTACCACATTTTGTGTAAATTGAATTCACCGTAATTATATTTTTTTATAAACTGAATTCACGGAAACTATATTGTGTGTAAATTGTATTCAATACCTCGTTATTACATATTGTACGTTGCAGGACTTTCAAATATCAACTATCGGGAACCATTGTAAGCTACAGATACACGATATCTACCCCGAGGATGAGGGTACTTACAGTTGCAGAGCCGTCAACAACATCGGGGAGTCTGTCAGCTCATGCTACGTGTCAGTTGAAGGTGGGTTCCTGGACCCATGATCATTGAGACATGCATACTGAATGGACCCACCTTCCTAGATTGAATGTTTTCTCACCCACTGAATCTTGTTCAAATATATCATTTATTATTACTTTTCTCTTGTGCTCTTGTGCTTTGGGTTTCAGAACTATTATTTGTAGAGTTTACTTTTGTTTAGTCTTCACGGTGACTAACGTTTGCTGGTTATTTTGTAGTTGTGTTATTCAATAGAAGCCATTTTTCAAACTTTACTTGTTCTGTTGTTTCTTGTAGCGTGATTTCTTCATGCCTTGCGTTCCCTACTCAACCTCATTACTCAGTTGCCACAGCAGTATATAAAACAGTATAATTTTAATGAAATTATAAATAATGAATACTGTATTGTACTGTCTACTTAATACGGTCTGAATTTATAAAGTTAAAATGTTAGTTGCAAGTCCACCATATCACGTGGCAAATCAGCCCTATCATATTTTGTCCAATTGTGATTTACCCAGCAAGTTCGCGTTCAGTAATTTGCCATTGCTTTCTAAACACCCTTTGTTACAAATCAACACAAGGCGACCTATAAATGGTTTTCAATAAATACATACCATTTAAACTCTTTATCTTCTTTTTTTTTTTCAACAATGTCCCCTGATTTGTTAATGTTATTATGATTTTAATTCATGAAAATTCAAACTCATACAATTCCATGGGACTCACATTACATTAATAGGCTGTTACTCTTTACATATCTTCTTCTTCTTCTTCTTTAGTTTTCCGAGCCATTGAGGTCCTTTGCTGCAAATACAATCCGTCTCCATTCGTCTCTCTGGTGGACCTTCTCTTGCCAGTCGTTGATTCTTTACATATCTTACATTTTAAAATTATTTCTGCCTTGGTCATTTGGTACTTTGAGGTACCAGATGAGACTAAACGGCAGTTACTAACCACAGAAGCAGGGTAGAATAATATCTGGGACTGAAGAATGTAAACAGTCTATCTTGGACACGTGGCGGGTTTTATATTTCTACCATGGAACTCATACCAACAACAGAGTGGGGTACAAGTATGTCTGACAAATAATGAAATAGCATTTCTTAAGTGTATATTCGTGTGCATTTTCACAATCTAAATATTGAAGATGACTGGTTAATTAATGACAGCGTTGACACTAGTTGAGTTGAGGCAAGAACCAACATCACTGCACTCAGGACATTCCCATACGTGCTCAGTCCCCTCGTTCAACAGCCAGCGAAGAGTCATACTACTAATCGTTCCCATCGCTAGCTGATTAAATGTTCTCCTGGTCTTCCCTCTCAGTTTTGAGATTCCTCTAGAAACCCTGCCGATCTCCCGCAATCTCATTCTTTCCACATATGGGTTCTCAATCTGTTCCTCCGCCTTCTCCACCTGGTCCCACAAGCGCACGACCACCTCCCCCTTGTCCATAGGCAAGATACCACTAAGAGGTGCATTCCCTACAAGCCTCTCAGCCTGTTCATTCCCCCGTACACCCGCATGGCCAGGGCAAATTATCCATACCATTCTCACAATCTGTGACCTCTGAAGCGACGATAGCCATTCCACACGAAACATTCCTTTCTCCACCTTACTAAGCATATTCTTTTAATCCTTAATGAATACAACGTGTGTTGCAGTAGTCTCCCCTAGCCACCGGAATTTCGCTGTTACTGCCTCCACCTCCATTCTCATGCTGGAGGTCGAAGTCTCATATGCCAGGCTCTCCTTTTTCAAGACTCGCCCATTAGCCTTTGCAATAGCGTTGACACTAATGTCCAGACTATTGCTAGAATGACAGTATTGACAATAATGCCCATGCTATTGCTACAATGACAGTGTTGGCACTAATGTCTATGTCACTTTTACAGTGGTATGTCTTGACACTAACGCCAATACTATTGCATCAGTGACAAGTCATGAAATAAATTACCATGCTCTTGCTACAATGACGAGTGTTAGCACTAATGCCTATGCTATTACTTCAATGACACGTCGTGATACTAATTTCCTCATTTTTACTACAGTGACAGGTCGTGACACTAATGCACATGTTATTACTACAAGGACATGTCGTGGCACTAATATCCATATCATTATTACAGTGACATAGTGACACTAGTGTCCATACCAGTGCTACAATTACTAATATTGGCACTAGTGTGATGTCGTTGCTACAATGATATATCTTAGCACTAATGTCCATGCTATTACTGCAATGAGAAGTATTGACACTCGTATTCATGTGACTGAATACGTTGGAAACATACCTGCTGGCGATTTAGCAGCAGACCGCCTTGTGTTGTACTTTTATAAAATGGTATGAATGCCGGTTGTTCAGAAAGCGAAGGCAAACTACTGAACGTAAACTTGCCAAGATATTACAAACAGCCAACCCCCCCCCCCCCCCAAAAAAAAAAAATGCTGGATTTGACTGCGACGTCCCTAAAGGATATGCAACTACCTTATTTTGTATTCATATCATTGCC
The DNA here is from genome assembly GCA_963921405.1 of Cepaea hortensis. Taxonomy (NCBI): domain Eukaryota; kingdom Metazoa; phylum Mollusca; class Gastropoda; order Stylommatophora; family Helicidae; genus Cepaea; species Cepaea hortensis. Next base: position 69,433,913 of record OY992892.1, on the reverse strand, counting down.
ACGGTGATACCGATGACATAAATGTTAATGTCACAGCTATAGTGACATTGTGGACACTATTGTCAGAGTCACTGCTGCAGTGAAGAAATCATGACACTAATATAAATTTCTTTTCTACAGTGACAATTATATCATTGATATCCATGTTATTGCCACAGTGACAATTATGCTACTAATATCCACGTTTTGCTACAATGACAATACAAATAGGATAACCTATTAACACATTGTATAAACACTTATTACGTTTATGTTATATTTACATAATTTTAATTGATAATAATTTAATAATTATAATAATTTTAAGAATAAATGTTTTAAGGCAAACAAAATTGCTAGCATGTGTCTGTTACATATAACGACAGAAATTACCGTTGGACATGAAATATGTGCTAATAATAACATAATAACATGTCACATAAATGTTAGGAATAAACTAAATTAGATCATTTTGTACATTCCCCTGTGATATTTATAAACTAAGTGATTGATAGCAAATGATTGTGGGTTATTTGTTGAATATTTTGGTGCGTGAAATTAGATGTTATTTGTAATATGACCAATTGTATTACTACTGAATTAATCATTATGAATACACATACTCAATCCACAATTCAATATCTGTTGACTATTATGTGTTGGTGGAATGAGCATGGAATGTCTTCATTTCTATTACAAACTTTAACTTTCCCATGTAACCGTGAACCATAGTTGTTACAGCGTGTTTCCTGTTTTCTTATTCCTACCTTCAAATGTGATGGTGCTATTGTATGTAACTTACTGAAACTGTATAATTTATTTACTCCTATATGAGTTTGAGAGAGAGAGAGAGAGAGAGAGAGAGAGAGAGAGAGAGAGAGAGAGAGAGAGAGAGGGAGAGAGAGGGGGAGGGTGGAGACAGAGAGGGGTGGAGAGAGAGGGGGAGAAGATAGAGGTGTGGAGAGTGATATGCGGTGGAGAGAGAGAAGGAGGGGGTGGAGAGAGATAGGGGTGGAGAATGAGAGGGAGAGAGAGGGGAGAGGGAGAGAGAGGGGATAGAGAGGGAGATGGGATGGAGAGAGAAGGGTGTAGAGAGAGTGAGGGTGGAGAATGATAGGGTGAGAGAGGGGGTGGAGAGAGAGAGAGGGGGTGGAAAGATAGGTATGGAGAGAGTAGTGGAAAGAGAGAGGGACCGGGGATAGCAAGAGATACAGTGGTCAGAGAGAATGAAAGAGGTTTAGACAACATATGTGGGGCGTGGGAGAAACATGAATACAAGAATGGAGTGTAGCTCAATAATTAAAAACAGCAACTATTGTAAACGTTGCATCTACACCGCTGCATAATTATTATAACTATAAATAACAACTTCTATATAACAGGTCTTCCTGGTCTAGCTGTTACACGACTTTTTCCGTAATCTCGTATACTCTCGTAAGTGACGTGACGTTGCGCGAGAATCGGTAGCGATTCTCTCCGCGTCGGTAACTTAGGGGGAATATGAGCCGGTCGCTCAGAAAGCAATGGCAAACTACTGAGCGTAATTTTGCCAAGAAATCAACAATCAGCTGACAGATGCTGATGTTGACAACGATGTCCTGTAAAGGATATTCGGAAAACACAAGAATAACAGCTGCTGGCACCCAGGCTTGTTTCTCAGACAATTTAAGTACAGATGAGAAAGTTTGTCCAGTTTCTTTTCATTTTGTGGGCCTGCGCTCACTTTGAACCCAAGTGTAGTCCATACACGTACGTCTACCTCTAATAGTTGCGGCTACGAAGGAGTGCACTGGAATGATTGTTTGCGTGTGGATTAGTTTTCCTTGTTACCAGTGTCCCTCGCCAACAGGCGAACCCACTCCGACTTCTGTGATGCTTGAAAATTACTTCCCCAAGGTAAGGAGAGAGGTCAAGATTTTGTTCCAATTAAGCAATGTAGGGTGTAGGAGTTGAACCGCTACCTCGGCATCAGCGCACCATAAATTTAAGAACCAGCGCTCGTTTCCATTCGGCCATGGTGACCTACGTCGAGTTTCTCATGTTCGATTTTATGATTGACGAGAACGTATAAGGCAAAGATAAAGCAGATTTGACAGAGTACAGTCTAGTTAATTTATCTTATTACATCTCTTTACTTTTGTAAACTTTCAGTCTTGTTTGCCTCTATTAGTTCACATGACTGCCAACTTCTTCGTACAACAAGCAATAATTAGAGGCACAGTGGGACCATCCTTATTATGATTATCGTAAAATAAACAATAATTGGAGATTTAACGGGACTATCATTATCATGACTATCGTAAAACAAACAATAATTAGAGCCATAATGTACTCATCCTTGTCATGACTATAGTAAAACCAGCAATAATTAAAGCCACAATGTACTCATCCTTATCATGACTATCATAAAACAAACAATAATTATAGCCACAATGTACTCATCCTTATCATGACTATAGTAAAACCAGAAATAATTACAGCCACAATGTACGCATCCTTATCATGACTATCATAAAACAAACAATAATTATAGCACACTTTCCTTATCCTTATTATGATTATTGTACAACAAGCAATAATTAGAGGCACAACACCGTCATCTTAGACAAGACTATCGTAACACAAGCATTAAATATAGTCACAGTCACCATTCTTATAATGAATATCGTAAATCAAACAATAAATTCACCCTACGTACACGACTGTCGTAAATCATGCAAAAATGGAAACATAACGTCACGATCGTTATCACGACTGTTCTAAAACAAGCAATAAGTAGGGGCACAACGTCACCAACCTCAGATTACTATCGTAAAATAAGAAATAAATACACATACCACGTCACCTTCCTTAACAATATTATCGTAAATCAGGAAATAAATTGGCCTATCGTCACCGTCCTTAACATGGCTATTGTAAAACAAGCAATTAATATTGCCACATTGCCACAATCCTTAACAAGACTATCGTAAATCAAACAAATATTAGACATACAATGTCACTATCCTTAACAAGACAATTGTTAAAAAAGCAACAGAAAACAATTATCGTAATATTGATTGCCTGATTAAATTAAATATTAACTCGGTATCATTATTCTTTCAGTATCAACAAAAGTAGTTATTTGTTTCTTCGCTCGCCCTACACTTGAGCGTAGTCCACGTTGGACTGGTTTATTGCGTGTGGACTAGCTTTCCCCATTACCAGTGTTCTTCAGACGAGCCCACTCCGATTTTGAGGTACTTGTAATTTACGTCCCCAGGCCTATGACATTTTAGTCCAATTAACCGGTATAAGGGTTGAATCCGCTACCACACCATCAGCAAACTTGAAGTTTAAGCGCGACCACTCTTATCCATTCTCCCACGCTGACTTCCATCATAAATAGTCACATAAATATAAATCATTGATAAATGCGCTTGCAAGCCCTATGAAGGTGGCTTCTATGGCAAAATTAATTTACATGATAAATGTACCATCCTAATTTTTGTTTTATCTTCGTAAAATAATAAGGAAACACAAAAAGCTATTCTCTCTCTCTCTCTCTCTCTCTCTCTCTCTCTCTCTCTCTCTCTCTCTCTCTCTCTCTCTCTCTCTCTCTCTCTCTCTCTCTCTCTCTTTTCTTTTCTGTCTTTCTTTGTCTCTCACTTATCCCTTATTCTTAATCAAAATTGTTATTTGTTAGGCCTTAGTGAACGTAGACTAAATAAAAACATTTTAGATGATGACATATCTATGTAAGGGTGTAACGTCTTTAGAAGAGATCCTTATACAACAAGAGACAGGTATAGCAGTCTATATTTCCAATTTACTAAATGTTTACCATCGGCGTGATTTTGAAACTAGCGAAATAGGATGTATTAGGTTGGAAACGAGACTTCAGAACTGCACATCCCTGATAATTGGCTATCTCATTCGAAATTCCAGCGCTGGACACGTCTGGTACGAAAACTTCACTACCGTGATGGATGTGGCATACTAAACCGGGAAGGAAATCATACTGCTTGGAGATTTCAACATTGACACCAACAAATCCATCATAAAATGGGAACATATAACTGCATCATATAACTTCCAACAAATAGTAAAACAAGCTACTAGAATAACAAAATCATCTTCAACACTTATTGATCACATTTATGTAACTTTCTCAGACAACACAAAATTGTGCAATGAGTGAACATTACCTAATATGCTGCACGTGGTCTAAAAACGGAAGTAAAACTCCGAAACATAAACACATAAATTTAAAATATAGAATTTATAAAAATTTCAGTAAACACGTATTTTTACAAGACTTGCACAATTAACCCCCAGACAATATTTATAAGCTTCCTGACCAAGATGAAATACTGGATGAAGACCTGTATCGATATGTTTGATAGACAGGTGCCAGTCAAGGAAGTACGAGTAAAACAGCACGTCAAGCCGGCGTGGATCACCCAGGAAATACTTGACATTATGAGAGATAGAGATAAAGCACACAAAAAGAGGCACCTCAGCACACACCGTACTCTTAGAAACAAGGTTCAATATGGCATACGAAGAAAAAAGAAAGAAAATCATTTTTAAAACTTAGTAATCGATCAAACAAACAGTAATGATATATGGTAGGCAAATTATCACATTACAAAGAAATACAATTTCTTAAATACATTACCATCAAATCTTGTTACACGTGACCAATTCAGAAATTTTATTTTCAAACTGACAGACCAGTTGAAGGCTTCAATGCTAAATTGTCCTTGCAACTTATCTTTACTGTCATCATTTTGCGAGAATAGATGCTCCTGGGGGAATTCCTTCCGATATACCGCTAAAGACAATCACTGAAGTATTTAACTGCCTCAGTAACCTAAAAAAACCAAAAAAAAAACAACAACAACACAGCAACTCATCAGGGCTAGGTGGAATCAGCAATCGGATTATCTTTTCTGTTGCACCAGTGATCTGTGTGTCACTAACCTATGTGTATAATCAGTGTCTCGCCAAAGGCTACTTTCCATTAGCTCTCAAAATCGCTAAAGTGTATCCTCTTTTTAAATCTGGCTCATTGGACAATGGTCTCATGAACGGAACAGTACAAGTTAATGAAAATAAATCATTATAACATGGGACAAAAAAAGTTAACACAAAGTCGTAATCAAACCTTAGGACAATTTAAGTTAAAATAAAGTATTAATTCATCACTATCTAAATCACTTCCATAAAGCAACATTACAGTATTTAGTTCGCAACAAGCTTATAGTTGACAGTCAATCAGGTTTTCGAGCAAAATAGTCTTGCCATACGGCCCTAACAAACATGACATAAAATTTACACACGAATATAAACAACAGTCTATGTGGCGCGGATGTAATCGATTTCAGAAATGCATTCGATATGAAAGACCATGCTATTTTAATTAAAAACTTGAAACAATGAAAGTTAGCCCTAATACAATATTTTCTGTCAAGCAGAAAGCAAGTGGTATCACATAACAAATGTCTTAATCAAATCACTACCTTAAATATCGGAGTACCTCTATTTTTTGCCATATATGTTAATGATCTTCCTTTATATCTTTCGTCGTCCTGCGATCTATTTGCAAACGACTGTACAGTGTATACATTTACATATACATTGGCACCTTTCCGTCTTGACAGACGATAGTTTGGTACATTGTGCTTCAAAAAGGCTTAATAACTACAACATATGGCGGTGGCGAGTGTTCGTCCACAGTGGATACATGTGAAAACATGGTCATTTCCACCATCATGCACCGTCTTACGTCCCTCACGCTCTGTGTGTGCTTTATCTGCAATCATTTTCTTCTTTGTCTTTATTCAATTTCTGATAGTTGCCCTCTATGCAACACGATCAGCGGATACTGAAGGCGACTTGCTCCCAATGTGCATTATCAATGCCTGTATCAATCATGTTCCGCTTACACACATCTTTGTATCGTAGTAGAGGCCGACCCTGAGATCTCCTACCCATCTGTAATTCACCAAAAATGATGTCCTTTGATATTCTGCCATCATCCATCCTCCTAACATGTCCTATCCATCTAAGTATACGAAGACTGAGCATGGAATACACCGTCACACAACCTGATCTTTACAATACTTCAGTACTTGTGATTTTGTCTTGCCACTTAATACGTAACTCCACTCTTGATTTCAAACTCTTCTGAAGTTGCACCATCAAACTTGATTATACCCTTCATGCCTGTGTGGAACGATTCCACAATGGACAGAAGAGTTGGTGGGCAGCCAATCTTCTTTAGTGCTTTGAATAGACTCTCACGACTGACCAAATCAAATGCCTTTGTGAGGTCGATGAAGTCAATAAACGGTGGTTGATTTTGTTCACGGCATTTTTATCGCAATGAGAATATCATATCAATGGTAGACCGGTTTTGTCGGAAGCCGCACTGTGATTCAGGGTAGACTTGATCTCCCAGGACTTGAAGTCTGCGCAGAACAATTATGGCAAATACTTTCCCAACAATACACAGAAGTGAGATACCCCTATAGTTGTTAAGTCGCTCCGATTTCCATTGATCTTGTACAGCGTTATGATGCTTGAATCTTTGAAATCCTGTGGGACTTGTCCTTCTCGCCAGCATAGCTCTATTAGCTGGTGGATTTGTAGAGTTAGTGTGTCTTGCTGATCACCTGTATTGGAATTCCATCCTTACTTGGAGCCTTGCCAGATGCAAGTTCATTTATAGCACACTTAACTTCTGTTATGGTGGGAAGTGTGTCCAGGTCGTCAAGAGTTGGCAGGGCCTTTATGGCGTTGAGGGCATCGTCCGCTAGCGTGGTCTCACTTGAGTAAAGCTCTAAATAGTGCTCTACCCATCTGTCCATCCGCTGTTTCATATCAGTGATAATTTCTCCAGTCAAGATTTTCAGTGCCGGCTCCATGGCCGAGGGGTTAGCAGCTTTCTCCGCTAAACCCGAATACTCTCGTCACGTGACGCGACGAGAATTAGCAGTGGTTCGAATCGCAAAAGTGACTTATGAGAGTATGGAGCCGGTCGCTCAGAAAGTCGTGGCGTGCTGATGAGCGTAATCTAGCCTAGGAATCAACATACAGCTGAAAGATGCTGGTGTTGACCGCAATATCCTGAAACAGGATGGAAACGCGAAAAAAAAAAAAAAAAGGTTTTCAGTGGTGCATTTCTTTTGATCATTGGACCACAGGCTTTCTTTATCCCTTCATACATGCTTCTGATGTTTCCCTTATCACTTGCGATTTGAATGGACTCACATACCTTGATCCAATAGTCATTCGCACACTGCCTGGCAGCCTTTTGCATATCGTTCCTAGCTTGCTTCAGCTCACTCAGAGTGTTACGCGTTGTTCTCTCCTTGTTTCTTAAGAGAGCTATCTTCTTTTTTATCAATCAAAGGCTGCAGTATCTGACTGTTTGCCTCAAACCAGTCCTGCCTCATATGATCCACAGTGCCGTAAACCCATACCGATGTTTTATAAATAGTTTCCTTAAGTTTACCCCACTTTTCACTTACTGTACAATTTTCTGATGTATCAGTGAAAGCGTCTTCAAGTTGCTGTTGAAATTCAAGGCACTTTCCAGGATCGTGAGTGTTAATAATATTAATCCTGGGGCTAGATTTGTGTTTAGCTGTGTAGATTCTCTTTGGTCTCAGTCTAACCCTTGCAACAACCAAAGAATGATCCGTATCAAGTCAGCACTGTGGTAACTTCGAGTTAATGATGTATGGTTCAGATGTTGTCTCCGTGTGATAATGAAGTCCAACTGATGCCAATGGCTGGATCTTGGATGTTTCCATGTGACCTTGTGCAGCTCTTTAGTTTTAAAAAAGGAGTTTGTAATATATAAGTCATTTCTGGTGGAATGCTCCAGCAACCTTTGCCCATTTTCATTCATGCGACCGATGTTTTATTTTCCAAGGCACACTGGCCATGAACTCAAGCCCTTGCCCACACGAGCATTGAAATCACTGAGCATATAAATGTAGTCAGATTTTTGAACTGCCTTGATCACGGAGTCTAGCTCCTCATATAACGTATAATTCACACCATCAGAGGAAGCGAGTGTCGGTGCATATGCAGTGATAATGGTGGCAAAACCACAAGAGGTTGCCAAGCGCAGGGATAATAGTCTTTCATTACCTCCAGCTGGGATATCAATCATTGCCAGTAGCGAATTCTTCACTGCGAATTCTTCACTCCATGTTGCCTTTTTTCTGCCTGCCCTCTACCCTTCCAAAAAAGGTGTAATTGTTTTCCCTGAGTGACCCTTCCTCAGCGAGGCGAGTCTCCTGCAGGCCAGCAATATCAATGTTATGACGACTGAGTTAGGCATTAATCACAGCCGTTTTTCTCACATCGTCAATATTTGTCAAGTCAGTGTAAAATCCTGGACATATGTTTTTGACGTTCCAGGTTGCACACCTTGAGATTTCTATTTTTCTTTTTATTAGTACCTGTTGCATTGGTGTTTTAGCCTGCTATACAGATTTTGTCCTAGCCCCAAGCACCTATTGGAGCAGGTAGGCTGTGGCGGATCAGCATCCTATTGGCCGGGGGCTAACCAGCTTGAAGCGGTCGGTAGCTGATCAGTGACACCTGTAGGTGTCTCCCACCGTCAGAGGCAACGCGTGGCGCCCCATGTCTATGCCAATTGACAAGGACTTATAACCCGTAACAGTTGCCTCTCACTTTGATTCCGAGACTGGTTAAGACCAGGGATGGAGTTATTGCCTCTCCATAGCACAAAGCCTGGGCTAAAATATAGAGATCATGTGTTGCCTATGCAGCATAATCCCTCTCTCGGCCTGCCTGTCCACTCCAGAGGAAAGGTAACACCTATACATCTGGAACAAGACAAGCTGCAGAAGCTGCCGGATCAGCAAAGCAATGCTCTAGCTGTCCGCCTGTCAGAGCTTCGATCCTAGACCAGCTGCCAACCAAGGCTTAGGGTCTGGTCTGCCCTGCCATGACATTTTGTCTTTGGGTTGTATTTCCTCTCACCGGGATAAGGCTCGTACCCTCCAAATTGCTCTTCCGCCCGAAGCCGTTGGCACAATGTGGGGTGTCAGGTTTGGTAAGCGACGCCCAACATTCGGCGCTGACAGAAAGCAGGTATTACCGTCTACTGTCATACGGTAGCTCAGTCATATCTGACTAAGACGTGACACCAGTACAGGTCTTGTACGGTGCATACAAACGCTGGAAACTGTAATGTGCTGCAGTTTTCATTGCAACAAGAATTAAATAATGTAGTTTTGTGGAGCTATGTAAACCGTATGCAAATTAACACCACCAATTCACACAGATCACTTCAACTTCCCATTGTGGTAAGTTGAAAAGAAATGAGGATGAGATCCCCAAAATCTAATAGCCAACTGTTAGAGAAACTTTAAAATGGCTCGTTAAGAATCCCTAGGGGTTGGATTGTGATTAATAGTTGAAGTTTCTTCACAGAGTGCCAGTGGAGCCTCAGAAGTTTACAGTACTCCGATAAGGGAAATTTTCCCCGGGAAAATCAGCGATACTTGTATTATCCGGCCACACTTGGCTCCACTCTTTAGTTGTAATTAATGTATTTGGTCTATTTAGCACTCTAACTCAACAAGGAAAACGACCAACACCTTGATACACATTATAATACTGTAATAAGATAATATGGTGGTGGGTTCCCGTGTATGTATGTTAGAGTGACATAAGGTATCAGATACACTATTCAGCATAACACCATCAATGCAATAAACCAATCATTAGACCAATAAGGAATTAAAGTTCCAAACGCTACACTAATATTAAGGTACACTGTCCTTGATTTATAAATGACACTAAACCAAATGTGTCTCTGAGTTCTTCACAACAATAATCTATTGTCCAGAATGTCACATACTACTCTAATTGTTCTTGGTGCACTCCTAATGGCAATAGAGCAATGTTCTTGAAGGTATGAGTCTTCCGGTGTAACTACTCTTGTTGTAGATCCTACGTGGGATGGTGTTACAGGGGGTATCTCGGTTTATGTAGTCCTGGACAACACAGACTATACTGACAGGTACTTAGCTGTTCATCCCTGGGCTGCAGGGTTGTGGCATAGGAGAAGCAGTTGAGGTAAAATGATGTTGTTCCTCCAAAATGACCATCATTAGCATACAGGTCTCTGCCCAGTTTTTGTCTTCAACATAACCACCACCCTTGAGAAATTGGACCAAAAACCATATAGCTGTCTCACCTAAGAGCTGGGTTAGGGGAAAAATATAAGCAAAGGGAGAAGGGATCCTTTCCTTAGCTCAGGGTAGTCCAGCCTAGCCATCTTATGTGCCTGATGTTGTTTATAATCTCAGTTGGAGATGTCCACCTCCCTTACTGGCACGAAATGTCCTCTTCCTTCAGGCGTTCTGCAGGCTAGTCCTTTCAATATAATATTGTTGTCTATCTTTACTTGCCTTGGTATATGGTGCGTGCTCTATTCGTATGAAGACGGGCATGAGACATGTCACACCCATCGATAACATGCCAGTAGAAAGTCTAATTGAGCACACAGAATTAGGCTTCATCATTGATAGACACCTAACTTTTAATTCCCGTGTTCGAGACCTCGTTAAACAAACAGCGAGAAAAGTATAACAACTTGCTCGAAGAAATTCATTGATGAAGACACAATAAAGACATTATATACGTGTCACATACAGAGACATATTGACTATTGCTCTACAATCTGGAACGGTTGTTCCAAATAAATTGCCAAGAGACTTTACTCACTTCAAAAAAGGGCTGTGAGTTATATTATAATTAACACGTAACTGACAATCCTAGCCTACATAAACGCCTTCTGTTACCACTACTTCACAAACGCCTACTTTTCAATAAGGCCAAACTAATTCATAAAATCCTACATCGGATTGGCTAAAATTACTTTTGGCCATTCTTTAAACAGAATGCTAGTCACAGCAAACGACTAAGTTGTTGATCTGAGTTGAGCTAAGAACCGTCATCACTGCACTCAGTACATTCCCATAAGCGCTCTGTCCCCTTGTTTAACAGCCAGAGAAGAGTCACACTACTAATCGTTCTTTCTGCTATCTGATTGAAAGTTCTCCCGATCTTCCCTCTCAGTTTTAAAATTCGACCAGAACCCCTGCCAACCCCCCACACTCCCATCCTTTCCACATACGGGTTCTCAATCTGTTCCTCTACCTTCTCCACCTGGTCCCACAGGCACACGACCACATTTCCCATGTCCATAGATAATCGACCACAAGGATGTGCATTCCCTGCCAGCTTATAAGCCTGTTCATTCCCCTGCACTCCCGCATGGCCAGGGCAAAAAATCCATACAATTCTTACAATCTGTGACCTCTGAAGCGAGGTGAGCCACTCCACACGAAACATTCCTTTCTCCACTTTACTAATCATACTCCATGAGTCCGTGATGAAGACAGTGTGTGTTGGAGTGGTCTCCTCTAACCAACGGAATGCCACTGTGATTGCTTCCACCTCCATTCTCATGCTGGAGGTCGTAGCCTCATATGCCATACTCTCCTTTCTCAATAATCGTCCATTAGCCTTCGCAATGAAACCCCAACCACACTGCCGAGCCAGCAAGGTTATCAAGGTGACTCTACGGACAACAGACGTCATTTTGCACGCTTCCAGCATCTACAGCTGGCTGTGCTATATTGTCAGAAATCCTAGACCATACTCAATCATTTAAATAATTGATCGTTGAAAAAAGGTGCATACAAAACTGTGTTCCATCTCCACGGCTGTCATGTCACTCTGTGCATTGCGCTTTTGACACCACCAATCAATCCAACATGGTCCCTGAAAGACAACCTTCAGTCAAATGTAATTTGAGGTCTTTAAATGAGTTGTCTCCCTTGATCGTACTGCAATTTCCAGTAATGTTCCGGATCTCATACTCAACAGTATTGTCATTTAAAGAGCACCATAACACAGCTGCTTTGTCAGGCTTGATGGCGGAACCCGTTTGCCTGCACCACTCACTCACTTTATACGCAGCACCCTAATTCTACCCTGTCTATAAACAACCACTGCTTATAAATAACCACTGCTTATAAACAAAGACATCTCTGAAAATGCGGCAATACGTCCAATACCTCCTGCCGTTATCATAGATATCCTGCTTGCGTGACGGTGGACAACACTGGTGAAACGGCTGATCCCTGTGGTAGCAATGGTGTGGTGTTACAATAGATAGAACCATTTTAATGATGGGTTCTTATGAACACTTTGTATCGGATTTAACAAACTGAGTACACATTGGTTATCCTACAGCATTTTGATAATCAATCAGTGAATCAAATCTTAATTCAGTCCATCAATTAACAAACCAATAAGAACCTCAGAATACAGCACTGCATACTCGGTAACATAAAGTATAACAACAAGGCGTTATTACCACAACAGAGGGAAGGGAGGATGTAAACAACATTCTGGCTGAAATGTGTGCTGGCTTTGTACACAATATCTCGCGTGATGTTTACTTCAGTAACAATTGTTGTCTCTGCCATCGTGGTTACCTTCACTGCTATTAAGATGAAGCTAATCCTATTTATTTATACTGTAACAGAGTTTATCATGTTGTTGTTGGTGTTGTTTGTGTGTATATATGTGTGTGTGTGTATGTGTGTATGTGAAGACATGAGCCCCTCGTATAATAATAACTCAATATCTCCAGACCACAACCACATTTGCAATTTAAACATTCTTAATAATCTAAAGACAATAAAATTGTTTGAATATAATTCTAATCGAACATTTAATTCACCTAACGTTTAAAGCGTTGGTTGTATTTGCTACATGGCAATAGGTTTCAAAATTCGATGTTGTGTAATTGTTAAAGGCAATCTTATGCATTTCCCAATCATTTAAACTATGTTGTGCCTGGTTTTCCATGTGAAGAAGTATACAAATTTCACTTTAATCGTATTTTCAAAATGCACTTTCACATAAATATTTGAAAGTGAATAGACAAAAAATAGTTGCATATCCTTTACAAAGCGTCGTAGTCAACCCCAAAATGTTTTGCTGTTTGTTATTTCTTGCCAAGTTTACGTTCAGTACTTTGCCATTGCTTTCTAAACGACTAGCACTCATACCATTATATGAAAACCAGGGATTGCTAATTTCGTTCAACTCTTTTGCCACAGCGGCAGCAGAAACAGAAGTAAACCTCGTATGGAAAGAATCTAAATCTGTACTTCTGACCCATAGAAAACATACCAGAATGCATTCAACAATGTTCCAACAAAGCATTTACATATGACCGATACAAAACATACCAGAATGGATTCAACAGTATTCCAACAAAGCATTTACATATGACCGATACAAAACATACCAGAATGCATTCAAAAGTGTTCTAACAAAACACGTACCACAGAATCGTTCTGCAGAGCCAGGTCATCCTCTACTTTATTATGAAAAATGGCTACATGGGTCGCGGGAGAGAGACACATTACGTACCATAGCAGCCTGTCAGAAATATGGGTCCCTTTTACACGCGTGAGACGAAGTGGACATCGAGCCAGACCACTAATTGTATAGACCAAACGGTACTTGTTGGGCGATAGATGATATCGTTCATGTGAGACTATATCTTTAGTGTCAGATTACATCGTTAGTTCCAGACTATATCTGTTGTGTCGAACTACATCTTTACTGCCAGATTATATCTCTCTTATGTTGAACTACATCTTTACTGCCAGATTATATCTCTCTTATGTTGAACTACATCTTTACTGCCAGATTATATCTCTCTTATGTTGAACTACATCTTTACTGCCAGATTATATCTCTCTTATGTTGAACTACATCTTTACTGCCAGATTATATCTCTCTTATGTTGAACTACATCTTTACTGCCAGATTATATCTCTCTTATGTTGAACTACACCTTTAGTGTCTAATGATACTTTATTGTCTTGGACAGCGTCTTATATCTATAGTTCCTGACTACGTCTTTTGTGTCAAGCTACATGTTTAGTTTCAGATTATATCTATAGGTTCAGACTACGTATGTTGTGTCAAACTACATCTTTTCTGTCAGATTAACATCTTTTATTGTAGACAACGTCTGTTGTGCCCATTTACATGTTTAGTTGCAGATAAATATCTTTATTTCCAGACTAAATCGGTTGTATCAAACTACATGTTTAGTGCCAGATTATATCTATAATTCCAGTCTACGTTTGATGTATCAAACTACATCTTTACTAACAGATTAACATCTTGAAAGACAGACTTAACACGACACAAACTATTAAATGCCCTATCAAAAACTTCATATTATACTGGTCAGTCTGTATAATGTTATATCTTTAATTATTTCACACACACACAAATACATTTTTAGAGTTAATTCACTCATCACATACTTTCTCAAACACTACTTCTGCTCCAGTCAATGATTATATCAGCCCATTGTAAATCCTAGTTATTAGTAATTAAACTACTCTTTTATTCGCATTGGGACTTATTGGGTATATGGTGCTAGTTTCATATTGTTATAAACCCATCTGCCTTCGATAGGTAATGTGGTCAATATGTGGTCCGGCGTGCTTTACTTCCCAAGACATTTCCTGGTACCTATTTCAGGCTGGGTCGACCTGCAAGCCCAGGTTAATTTTAAAAATTCGAAACCACTCTCATACGGAGCGAACCCAAAACACCCAGCACAACAAAGCTAGGGCCTAGCCATTAGGCTATCGTGGCTCCTCTGTTCTTACATAAGCTAAGCTGAAATGCCAGTTACGACATAAGCTCTTTCACAAAATGAAACGAGTAATGAGGTATCGCAGAAACAGTTGTTCAAAACTGCAGGCTAGAACAAATCAACATTCCAGTGGCAGGAAATGGCGTAAACAAATTGTGCCGATGGATAGAACATGTTGAGGAAGACAACTAATAGCGATAAACAGTAATACTTGTTATAAGGTTAGTTAGTTGCATATCCTTACGTCGCAGTCAGCCCCAGCCTTTGTTTGGGCTTTTGTGATTTCTTTGCATGTTTACTTTCAGTACTTTTACATTGCTTTCTGGCCGACCAGCACTCAAACCATTGTATGGAAACTAACGCAAGTCGGACTGTTGTTTTTAACGCTGTATGCAGGTCAATGGCTACGGTCACCCGATCAGTATGGTCCCTGCCAAGAAGGAAAGCAACGGCAATACTTCATTAAAATTGCCTAGTTTATCATGATTCGCCTAATTACAAATCTGTGAAGCGTCGGCAATGAGTAGTCAAGCTGAAAAACATCTGATGGCTGTGGAAATGTGGTTTCTGAGGAGAATGCAAAGAATACCATGGACTGACAGAAAAACAAACGACAAAGTCCTACAAGACACAAATGAAAATCTTAAACTTATCAGAGAAATTAGACGTAGACAGTCAACATTTTTTGGACATGTTATGAGAAGCAATAAATTAGAGAACTTGGTGACAACTGCAGGTTCGAGGGGAAGAGAATAACGGGAAGACAGAGAAGTAAATATATGAATGGCTTGACCACGTGGCATGTTCGAGACAGCAACACTGAACTGATCTACGACTCTGGTGATCCAGTGAAATGGCGAATCATGACCGCCCATGCTTACCGGCATGGCACATGATGGACGGATGGATGCAGGATTGCGAATTGCGTTCGTAACCCCGGCTTGTTCTAGAGTAGTTAGGCTTAAAGAGAGGGAAGCGTTGCTGGAGATCCTTATCTCCGCCTCAGGATCTCAAGTTCCCTGGTGTTTACCCGGGAAAGAGCTGGCATTGTTTAAAATAAAGACAACTGCTGTGTGATGACAAAACATTGTTTTCATCTTTTAAGAGGGAAGATGGTACAACTAGCTGTGATAAACAGCATGAGGTTCTGTGTGGGCAAAATACCCCGCGCAGAAAGAAATGGCAATGAGTAGGTGGTGCCAATGCTGCTATGGCAAAATTGTTGGAGTGAGAAAAAATCTACCGCTAGATATAGAGGACCCGTTGCCTTGGATGCAATATAACTAGGGGATATAAACCTTATACACTTTCCTAAACACTGACCTCTGTGCCAAACAGGTAGATAACTACGGGCGACATGCTTCCCGCGAAAGAGGAAAAGAGAAGAAGGCGTGTAGCAAAAGAAGCAAACATGTGAAGATGATGTCACGGAAAATGCTGCCATAACTGTGTCATGCAAGGCCCATACATATACTAGGTCAAGATGTTGTCAGAAGACTCGTTGGTCTTCACTTCAGCCCAGAGACCTCCTATTTTCTATGTGTGGTTCAGCCAATGAACCTAGTATTGGCGAGTCGATATTTATGCCACCACATCGACTTTGCTGTTGAAGAGAGAAGCATCACAACGGGTGATAAAAAACGAGAAGAATCAGGAAAGAGGAAAATGTGGAAAGAAAGAAACACAGACAGACAGACAGACAGACAGACAGACAGACAGGCAGACAGACAGACAGACAGACAGACAGACAGACAGACAGACAGACGCACGGACGGACGGACGGACGGACGGACGGACGGACGGACGGACAGACAGACAGACAGACAGACAGACAGACAGACAGACAGACAGACAGACAGACACGTTTTATAGGTAGACGCTAGCTGTGTAGAAAGGAAATGAAAACAGCAGGAAATAATATTGAAACAATAAAAAACACAAGAACATCAACAACAACATACGAACAACACTGGCAGTAAACGACACACCGGAAAACTATTCGTATCTGCTAGTTCCGTTCACTCTATACCGACAGAAGCTAAATAATATAATTTGACAAATGTTTTCGTGTGTGGAGCGGCTGGCCGAGTGGTTAGAACGCCGGACTCTCAATCGGGAGACCCGGGTTCGATCCCCGGTAAGGTGTGGGATTTTTTTCTGTCGGGGGCAAAAAGAAAATCCTAACCTGCACAGTTCGCGGCGACTGCACTACCCAGGCGGCCTTTATTCCTCAGGCTCAAAGACCCCTCTGCCATACACCGCAAGGTACTATATTGGCAGTAAATGACAGTAATGACAGTTTTCGTGTGTTGACCCTGGAATAGCTTACGTGTAAATAAAATAATCACGAATAATCATTTTACTCTCTTAAAGTTATGTTTATTCACTAATGTAATTTTCTAACATAAACTAATTCACATAACATATTATAAAATAAAGGTTACATGACTGAAAGCTAATAACAGAATTCAACAGGCCAGCTGATAACCTATTAGTGGATTTTGTGTCACTTAACTGATTCAGTGCCGAAGGATAATATACCGCCAAATATGACTTCCCATTTGGAGAGAAGGGCGATATATCGCCATACTAAGATTATCGTGTTATCTGTTTTGTTTCTCTTCCGCAATTGTGAAGCTCGGTGAATGGAAATGTACAATATAATACTAGTACTTGTGATTGTGCACCATGTTTGGTCCAAGCCTACCTTGTATCTAGCACTGAATTCCCAAAGCCTCCTTCTATCAAGATTGTTAGTTTACTTCTTTGTTTGAAACTAAAGACAGCAATTAAACAAGGCATTAATGACAAGAGGATCGACTTCATTGCACGGGGTTCTATCCCTTATGGCTCGATGTTCATTCTACGAAGGGCCCGCCAAAAGCGTCCCACCGAGCACGAACTCCGTACCGTATGGAGGTCCCGGGTTCAAGCGCCGGTGAGGGCCGGGATTTATTTCACGTGGACTTCTAGTAACAAAAATTCCCCTGGTCTCTGGATAGTGAGATCGGACGCCCGTGTGTATTGTTGCGCACGTAAAATATCCCTTGGCAGTTGGAAATCGAAAAAGAGTATCTTAAAGGCGCTGTCCGGGCAAAATTTCGAGTTAAAAATCTACCCAAAGTATTTCAGGATCCCGCCGGTGCTACGGAGTTCGTGCACTGAGCTGAGATTCTCTGGACTCAGCCTTGAGTTAGGAGTAGAACGGAGCACTTATGAGTTACAACCCTGTGCCGTGATGTTGATCCGTCGACTGAACTAAACTAAACTAATCTAAACGAACTTCTTAGCTCCAGCGACGACCCGCAGTGATCTCCACACACATGTAACCTGTTAGCCGAAAGACTTAGTACGAAAACAAACGCACCACCTTCGAAGCGCGAAGCAGGCAGCTTGAATACGTCATTGAGGACACCCCACTCCTCTCCCTCCCTATTTGAAGAATGGTGGGTACATGAAGAACGTACATGTTATGTTCTTATCTATAGCTGTTGCCATGTTTCATATCTGTATACTATTTAGCTTAACCGGTTGATTCAAATTTAAAAAAAAAACAACAACACAGACACTATCTTGTTTAGCTTTTTAGTTTCCGAGCCACTATTTAGAATACTTCTATTGAGAGTAATCATGGAAAACTGGTCTCATGTTAGATAGAGCCATAGTGCGTTATATCTTAATATATACTAGGTCGTGATACAATCAAGTATTGTGGCCTGTTCTTTCTCTCGTCAGCTTTCCTTCTCCATACAATCTCCATATACTGCTGATAATTATCTGGTACCTAATTAACGAAGCTAGTCCGACTCCACGTTCCTACTAATCTTATATATAAAAAAGGAGCGTATCTCTGTATGTATTTATGTATCTCCGTATGTCCTTTATACGCTCGCGAACGGCCCATCCGATTGAGATGAAATTTTCTACACGCCTTCCTTTCATTCCAGAGATGCCAACTGTCGTAGTTTTTTTTTCTTCTTCCTCCTCCTCCCTCCTCCCTCCTCCCCCTCCCAAAATACGTACGTCCAGGAAATGGTCTTCTACATAGACACTTCTCTCTGAGGTCCGCGATAACATCGGGAACGAGAACTTATATGACTACTTATATAAATTAAATGAGATGCTTCACACCAGGAGCTGGGCGATGTCGGGCCGGGTCAGACAGACAGACAGACAGACAGACAGACAGATAGTCGGTAACGGGAACGGGAACTTATATGACTACTTATATGAATTAAATGAGATGCTCCCCACCAGGGTCTGGGCGAAGCCGGGCAGGGTCAGCTAGTCTTATATATAAATTAGGATGTGCGTATGTATCTCTGTATGTATTTATGTATCTCTGTCCGTATGTCCTTTATGCGCTCGCGAACGGCCCATCCGATTGAGATGAAATTTTCTACACGCCTTCCTTTCATTCCAGAGATGCCAACTGTCGTAGTTTTTTTTTCTTCTTCCTCCTCCTCCCTCCTCCCTCCTCCCCCTCCCAAAATACGTACGTCCAGGAAATGGTCTTCTACATAGACACTTCTCTCTGAGGTCCGCGATAACAGCTGACCTTTATACGCTCGCGAACGGCCCATCC
The DNA here is from genome assembly GCA_963921405.1 of Cepaea hortensis. Taxonomy (NCBI): domain Eukaryota; kingdom Metazoa; phylum Mollusca; class Gastropoda; order Stylommatophora; family Helicidae; genus Cepaea; species Cepaea hortensis. The sequence goes on along the minus strand of OY992892.1, from coordinate 69,414,615 downwards.
GATTGAGATGAAATTTTCTACACGCCTTCCTTTCAATCCAGAGATGCCAACTGTCGTAGTTTTTTTTTCTTCTTCCTCCTCCCTCCTCCTCCCTCTTTCTCCTCCTTCCTCCACATCCCTCCTCCTCCTCTCCCCTCCTAATCCTCCTACCCTCTTCCTCTTTCCCTCCTCCATCCTCCTCCTCCCTCTTCCTCCTCCTTCTTCCATCCTCCTCCTCCCTCCTCCTCCCTCTTCCTCTTTCCCCCCTCCTCCTCCTAATCCCTCCTCCTCCCTTTTCCTCATCCTCCCTCTTCCTCTTCCTCTTCCTCCCTCTTCCTCCTCCTCCTACCTCCTCCCTCTTCCTCCTCCTTCCTCCTCCTCCCTCTTCCTCCCTCTCCCTCCTCCATCCTCCTCCTCCCTCTTCCTCCTCCTTCTTCCATCCTCCTCCTCCCTCCTCCTCCCTCTTCCTCCTCCTTCTTCCATCCTCCTCCTCCCTCTTCCTCCTCCTTCTTCCTTCTCCTCCCTCCTCCTCCCTTTTCCTCCCTCCTCCTCCTCCTCCTCCCTCTACCTCCTCCTCCTCCACCTCCCTTTCCTTCCTCCCCTCCTCATTCTCCCTCCTTCCTCTCCCTCCTTCCTCCTCCTCCTTCCTTCTTCTCCCTCTGCCTCCTCCTTCTCCTCCTCACTCCTCCTTCTCCTCCTCCCTCCTTCTCCATTCTTCTCCTCCTCTCCCCTCTTCCTCCTCCTACCCTCTTCCTCCTCCTGCCTCCTCGTCCCTCCTCCTCCTCCTACCTCCTCCCTCTTACTTCTCCATCCTACTACCTCCTCCCTCCTCCTCCCTTCTCCTCCTCCTCCTCTCTCCCCTCCTCCTACCCTCTTCCTCTTCCCCTCCTCCCTCTCCCTCCTCTTCCTCCTCTTCCTCCTCCCTCTTCCTCCTCCTCCTCCCTCTTCCTCCTCCCTCTCCCTCCTCCCTCTTCCTGCTCCCTCTTCCTCCCTCCTCCTCCTTCCTCCTTCTCCCTCTGCCTCCTCCCTCCTCCTCCTTCTTCCTTCTCCTCCCTCCTCCTCCCTCCTCCTCCTCCCTCTACCTCCTCACTCCTCCTCCTCCCTCCTCCTCCCTCTTCCTCCTCCTTCCTCCTCCTCCCTCTTCCCTCCTCCTCCCTCTACCTCCTCTTCCCTCCTCCTCCTCCCCCTCCTCCTCCTCCTCCTCCTCCCTCCTCCTCCCTCTACCTCCTCCTCCCTCTTTCTCCTCCTCCCTCTCCTCCTCCTGCTCCCTCCTCCTCCCTCATCCTCCCTCCTTCTCCTCCCTCCTCCTCCTCCCTCCTCCTCCCCCTCCTCCTCCTAATCCCTCCTCCTCCCTCCTATTCCTCCCTACTCCTCCTGTCTCCGCCCTCCTCCTCCCTCCTCCACCTCCCTCTTCCTCCTCCCTCCTCCATTTAACCAAGACAGACAGACAGTCAGACAGACAGTCGGGAACGGGATCTTATATGACTACTTATATGATTTAAATGAGATGCTCTCCACCATGGGCTGGACTGGGTCAGACAGACAGACAGATAGATAGATAGACAGACAGACAGACAGTCGGGAACGGGAACTTATATGACTACTTATATGAATTAAATGACATGCTCCCCATCAGGGTCTGGGCGAAGACGGGCTGGGTCAGACAGACAGACAGACAGACAGTCAGACAGACAGATAGTCGGTAACGGGAACGAGAACTTATATGACTACTTATATGAATTAAATGAGATGCTCCCCACCAGGGTCTGGGCGAAGCCGGGCAGGGTCAGACAGACAGACAGACAGACAGTCAGACAGACAGATAGTCGGTAACGGGAACGAGAACTTATATGACTACTTATATGAATTAAATGAGATGCTCCCCACCAGGGTCTGGGCGAAGCCGGGCAGGGTCAGACAGACAGACAGACAGACAGTCAGACAGACAGATAGTCGGTAACGGGAACGAGAACTTATATGACTACTTATATGAATTAAATGAGATGCTCCCCACCAGGGTCTGGGCGAAGCCGGGCAGGGTCAGACAGACAGACAGACAGACAGACAGACAGACAGACAGACAGACAGACAGACAGACAGATAGTCGGTAACGGGAACGAGAACTTATATGACTACTTATATGAATTAAATGAGATGCTCCCCACCAGGGTCTGGGCGAAGCCGGGCAGGGTCAGCTAGTATATATATAAAACAGAGTGTATGTGGTTTTGTGTGTTTGTGGGTAGTTTTGTATTGGATGCGTTCGATAACGGTATATCCGATTGAGATGAAATTTTCTACACGTCTTCCTTTCATTCCTGTGCAACGGACTATAATAGTTTCATAGTGTAAAATCTTCTACTTATTTAATAACATTTACTTTTTCATTTTTCATTATATAAGTTTTATATAGCAGGGGGACTTCACTCTAGAAAAGTTATTTCAAGGGGCATAACTTTTAATAACATTTCTATATACTTTATAGTCATATTGTTGGACTTACTTGCACTATTGTTAAACTCTTTGTCTATAGTTATTTTTAGGCAGATGAGTTATAATAAATAATGATATAATCTTTAAGGCATTTTCAAAGTTTGCATAAAAATAATGCATAATGCATAACATTGTAACCCATCTTTTTCTGCTTACAGAACTTGTCAACTGTCATGTCGGTGATTAAAAACAGTTTTCATTAAAAATAATGAATGGTGTGTGGAAGGACATTCTTTTAAGTTACTGTGCGCCAGGAGCTGGGGGAAACCACGCCGGGTCAGTTAGATAGACAGACAGACAGATAGTCGGGAACGGAAGCTTATTTGACTACTTATATGAATTAAATAAGATGCTCCCCACCAGGGACTGGGTGAAGCCGGACCGGGACAGACAGACAGACAGATAGACATACAAACAGATAGTCGGGAACGGGAGAGCTTATATGACTACGTATATGAATTAAATTAGATGCTCC
>OY992892.1:69170135-69411468 GCA_963921405.1 Cepaea hortensis | reverse complement strand
CCTCCTCCCTCTTCCTCCTCCTTCTTCCTTCTCCTCCCTCCTCCTCCCTTTCCTCCCTCCTCCTCCTCCTCCTCCCTCTACCTCCTCCTCCTCCACCTCCCTTTCCTTCCTCCCCTCCTCATTCTCCTCCTTCCTCTCCCTCCTTCCTCCTCCTCCTTCCTTCTTCTCCCTCTGCCTCCTCCTTCTCCTCCTCACTCCTCCTTCTTCTCCTCCCTCCTTCTCCATTCTTCTCCTCCTCTCCCCTCTTCCTCCTCCTACCCTCTTCCTCCTCCTGCCTCCTCGTCCCTCCTCCTCCTCCTACCTCCTCCCTCTTACTTCTCCATCCTACTACCTCCTCCCTCCTCCTCCCTTCTCCTCCTCCTCCTCTCCCCTCCTCCTACCCTCTTCCTCTTCCCCTCCTCCCTCTCCCTCCTCTTCCTCCTCTTCCTCCTCCCTCTTCCTCCTCCTCCTCCCTCTTCCTCCTCCCTCTCCCTCCTCCCTCTTCCTGCTCCCTCTTCCTCCCTCCTCCTCCTTCCTCCTTCTCCCTCTGCCTCCTCCCTCCTCCTCCTTCTTCCTTCTCCTCCCTCCTCCTCCCTCCTCCTCCTCCCTCTACCTCCTCACTCCTCCTCCTCCCTCCTCCTCCCTCTTCCTCCTCCTTCCTCCTCCTCCCTCTTCCCTCCTCCTCCCTCTACCTCCTCTTCCCTCCTCCTCCTCCCCCTCCTCCTCCCTCCTCCTCCTCCCTCCTCCTCCCTCTACCTCCTCCTCCCTTCACATTCCTCCTCCTCCCTCTTTCTCCTCCTCCCTCTCCTCCTCCTGCTCCCTCCTCCTCCCTCATCCTCCCTCCTTCTCCTCCCTCCTCCTCCTCCCTCCTCCTCCCCCTCCTCCTCCTAATCCCTCCTCCTCCCTCCTATTCCTCCCTACTCCTCCTGTCTCCGCCCTCCTCCTCCCTCCTCCACCTCCCTCTTCCTCCTCCCTCCTCCATTTAACCAAGACAGACAGACAGTCAGACAGATAGTCGGGAACGGGATCTTATATGACTACTTATATGATTTAAATGAGATGCTCTCCACCATGGGCTGGACTGGGTCAGACAGACAGACAGATAGATAGATAGACAGACAGACAGACAGTCGGGAACGGGAACTTATATGACTACTTATATGAATTAAATGACATGCTCCCCATCAGGGTCTGGGCGAAGACGGGCTGGGTCAGACAGACAGACAGACAGACAGTCAGACAGACAGATAGTCGGTAACGGGAACGAGAACTTATATGACTACTTATATGAATTAAATGAGATGCTCCCCACCAGGGTCTGGGCGAAGCCGGGCAGGGTCAGACAGACAGACAGACAGACAGACAGACAGACAGACAGACAGACAGACAGACAGACAGACAGACAGACAGACAGACAGACAGACAGACAGATAGTCGGTAACGGGAACGAGAACTTATATGACTACTTATATGAATTAAATGAGATGCTCCCCACCAGGGTCTGGGCGAAGCCGGGCAGGGTCAGCTAGTCTTATATATAAAAAAGACTTGTGCGTATGTATCTCTGTATGTATTTATGTATCTCTGTCCGTATGTCCTTTATGCGCTCGCGAACGGCCCATCCGATTGAGATGAAATTTTCTACACGCCTTCCTTTCATTCCAGAGATGCCAACTGTCGTAGTTTTTTTTTCTTCTTCCTCCTCCTCCCTCCTCCCTCCTCCCCCTCCCAAAATACGTACGTCCAGGAAATGGTCTTCTACATAGACACTTCTCTCTGAGGTCCGCGATAACATATTAACCTGGTGGGATGGCAATCAATCATCCTACTACCTCCTCCCTCCTCCTCCCTTCTCCCTCTTCCTCCTCCCTCTTCCTCCCTCCGCCTCCTCCCTCCTCCCACTCTCTACTCCTCCTTCCTCCTCCCTCCTCCTTCTCCTCCCTCCTTCTCCCTCTTCCTCCTCCCTCTTCCTCCCTCTTCCTGCTCCCTCCGCCTCCTCCCTCCGCCTACTCTCTCCTCCTCCTCCCTCCTCCCTCTCCCTCCTCCTACTCCCTTCTCCTCCTCCTCCTCCTCTCTCCTCCTCCCTCCTTCTCCCTATTCCTCCTCCCTCCTCCTCCCCCTCCTCCTCCACCCTACTCCTCCCTCCTCTTCCTAATCCCTCCTCCTCCCTCCTATTCCTCCTGTCTCCTCCTCCCTCCTTCTCCCTCCTCCTTCTACCTCTTCCTCCCTCCTCCTTCTCCCTCCACCTCCTCCCTCCTCCTCCTCCCTCCTCCTCCCTCTCCCTCCTCCCTTCTCATCCTCCCCCACCTACGTTCTCCTCCCTCCTCCTCCTTCTCCCTCCTCCTCCCCCTCCCTCCTCCCCCGCCTCCTCCTCCACCCTACTCCTCCCTCCTCCTCCTCCTCCTTCACCATCCTCCCTCCTCCTCCTCCCTCCTCCTCATCCTCCCTCCTCCCTCCTCCTCCCTCCTCATCCCTCTTCCTCCTCCTCCTCCCTCCTCCTTCTCCCCTTTCCCCCCTCTTTCTCTTAATCCCTTCTCCTCCCTTCTCCTCCCTCCTATTCATCCCTACTCCTCCTCCTCCCTCCTCCTCCTCTCTCCGCCTATCTCTTCCTCCCTCCTCCTCCCTCCTCTCTCCTCTCTCTTCCTCCTCCCTCTTCCTCCTCCTCCTCCCTCCTCCTTCCTCCTGCTCCCTCCTCCTCCCTTCTCCTCCTCCCCCTCCCTCCTCCCCCTCATCCGTCTTCCTCCCTCCTCCTTCTTCCTCCCTCCTCCTCCCCCTCCTCCCCCTCCTCCTCCCTCTCCTCCTCATCCCTCCTCCTCCATTCTCCTCCTCCCTCCTCCTCCTCTCTCTACCTCCTCCCTCCTCCTCCCTTCACATTCCTCCTCCTCCCTCTTCCTCCTCATCCCTCCTCCTCCTCTATCCTCCTCCCTCCTCCTCCCTTTACCTCCTCCCTCCTCCTCCCTTCACATTCCTCCTCCTCCCTCTTCCTCCTCCTCCCTCTCATCCTCTTCCCTCCTTCTCCTCCCTCCTCCTTCTCCCTCCTCCTCCTCCCTCTTCCTCCCTCCGCCTCCTCCCTCCTCCCACTCTCTACTCCTCCCTCCTCTTCCTCCCTCTTCCTGCTCCCTCCGCCTCCTCCCTCCGCCTACTCTCTCCTCCTCCTCCCTCCTCCTCCCTCTCCCTCCTCCTCCTCCCTCTCCTCCTCCTCCTCCTCCTGCGATCTCCTCCTCCCTCCTTCTCCCTCTTCCTCCTCCCTCCTCCTCCCCCTCCTCCTCCACCCTACTCCTCCCTCCTCTTCCTAATCCCTCCTCCTCCCTCCTATTCCTCCTGTCTCCTCCTCCCTCCTCTTCCCTCCTCCACCTCCCTCTTCCTCCTCCCTCCTCCATTTACCCAAGACAGACAGACATACAGATAGTCGGGAACGGGATCTTATATGACTACTTATATGATTTAAATGAGATGCTCTCCACCATGGGCTGGGCCGGGTCAGACAGACAGACAGATAGATAGACAGACAGACAGACAGACAGTCGGGAACGGGAGCTTATATGACTACTTATATGAATTAAATGAGATGCTCCCCACCAGAGTCTGGGCGAAGCCGGGCCGTGTCAGCTAGTTTGAAATAAATCCTTCCACTGCTAGGAGCTGAACCCGAACTAACCCGTTGGCGAGCAAGAGAACAAATCACTGTGCGACTGCGGCTCCACAGTGGGAATTACCACTGTACATATCCACACCAGACTGGATGTTTACATCGCAGAAAATCACTTTAATTGAACATCGAATAACTGCATGTGCGCCCCAGTCTCACCGAATAATTAAACAAGGAAAGTCTCAGATTGCAAGTTTAACTTCCTTGTCTAGTGGAAAACCGCATATCTGGTCCGTAGTATTATAGGGCTCTGAATCGTGGACTCTAAACAAAAGAGATGAAAGGAAATTGGGAGCATTCGAGAAGTGTTGTGATTACAGGGTGCAAAGTTCAATCTAGACATAATAAGGAAAAGTCAAAATTATCTAGTAGGTCCTTTGGAGAATGTCGCTCTCATTATGGCGATGAGTAGCCTCTCAATCTCTTGCCATTTCTTCAGCAACAGGAGCACTCATGTCCAAGATTCTTACAATGTACAGTGTCCATCTTCATGCTTGTCTACTTTTGACTTGCACGAACTATGCCTTCCACCACTCTTCTTTCCAAACTACTGTGACGTCAATATGACCAGGGTCATTTAGTTTCCCGCACTTGGCGCTCTTTATAAGCCTAGTTTTCTGGGATATTCAGGTTTTGTAGAATTTCAGTATTTTTCGAATTCTTGGCCCACGTTGTTCTAAGAATTATTTTCTGTGACTTTTGAGCTGAAATGCCCCAACTAGGCGATAGTTTTAGCAAATGATAATTGCCTAGAACGGAAGGAGTAAATCAGTAACAATATTTTATGTAACATCCAAGAGAGAGTGTTAGCAAATGACAACTGTCTGGGAATATAGAAGTTACCCATACACACAAAAAATGCGTATGGTTTGGTCATGCAAGCTCTAACAGATCAACACGTGCTTAGTCACACAGAAAGGTAAAGAGCCCGTTTGCAAGCCTAGATGCGTATTCGGCGTATGGTTTAATGGTAATTACTGTCGTGTCCTCCTTTAAAGTGTCGTCCCTGGAGTGAAGAGAGTCAACACCCACATTATAATATTTTTTTCCCTATCAATATCCTGGAGAATCCATCTTCATGATCATCCGAAATAGATACTGTTAATGTTTCTACACTTGATCCTAACTAGTGTTCATATAGGTTCAAGTATATGTCCTATGTAATATAACACTGGAATCTAGCACACGATGTGACTTATCCGTTAATGTTCTCGTTCCTTAAACATTGTTTGTCTGATGTGTGATTTATCAACAATCATCACCCATCCTATGTGAACCATACCACGCAGGAGTCGTTATATTGGCTGGCTCTTCTGGGCCATGCCAAGGTGAACCCTTCTGAGTATGAGTCCAGCGTAAACATATACCATCTTTCTTCTTGGACGTTATTCCTTTTCCGTAAGAATCATTTTAGAGTCCAACTGGTGGTCGTCCAATTGGAGTGCACTTCTTCAAAACCAGTGTTGAGTTTCCTAGTAACTGGTGGGGAACCTGTGGGAAAACCAACACATCATGTGAGAGCACTAGTCACTGATCCTACCGGCTGGGTGTAAGCTTATTACCCTGCTCTGTTATTTTACAGCTAACTACTCTATCAGAGAGCCTTATAGCTTCTCACCAACGTCCGAATCAGGCTATGATAAGGAAAGACCAATAAACAGAATGCAACCTCAGTATTCTATTCACCCTAGCAGAGCCAATATCACTATTCTACTCTAACTAGTTTTCCACTAACAGTGCTAATCATCACACTATAGTTTTAACAAGGCTACAGTCTATATTAATTAGAACTAATAGACTATATTGACTACCTTATGCAAAACCGCCTCATTCCCGGGATGGCTACTACACTTTGCCATAACGACACATGCTAGTTAATCTTAAATTAATCTAACACTGTAGAGCTCTCCCACAAACACGTCCATCATAATCCACGGTTTTGGTCAACTCTGTTTCTCCCAATCATGGTTTATGGCAAACCCTAAAATTGGTCACGTGACATGGTTGATGTCCTGCAGGTGTTATTTGGGCATATCATCCATTGTCAAGAATCGATTTTCCCTTGTCACTGTCAAAGTTGTCATCACTTGTTTTGACTCCCCCAACAAACTAACGAGTTACTGTATGATCCAACAACAGTTTTCCCCAACAAGCTGCCAATCTTCTTGATGTTCCGGAAACTATAAATTGACAGATGTACTGTTATCTTCCGTGCTGAGTACTTCCGTTTTCCCTCTGACTTGTTTATAATCTGTCAAAGCGATGCATGATTCAGCGCACTCACTTCCCCTATACATCTGCAACTGTTAATTTTGCCCGACATGTGATGGACGACATCCGATTGCCACCATGATCCCATGGGTTCCATCTGTATTCAAATGTTGACAAACTGTCAAGGAGATGCCGGGATCCGTCTCACTCCCCACCGAGTGTTCCAAATCCGTTAGAGATGTACACGTGCAGCTACAAATATTGTCCTGGGATTTTGACATCCGATTTGTTTATACTGTTAGTAAAATAGTTGTCGCTGGCAGATAGTCCGTTTTATCAGAAAGCCTCTATAATAATCAGCTGGGTAAACGCAAGGTTTTATTTTGTGACAATTACCCCATAATTTACAGATTAATCGACACTCGATTGGTTGATGTGATCAACAATACACTGAGCTTCTTTACTTTCCGGGACCGCTACTGGTTTCAATTTTAGTCTATGTCTACCTGGCTCCGTGGCGAAAGAGTTACGGAGGCAGTTTCTAATCTACATGCCGCGTTCCTAACATCATTGTGGGCGATTTGGCAGTAGACCGACTTGTGTGTATGTTTTTTTTTTTATGAAATGGTATGGGTGCCGGTCGTTCAGAAATCAATGGCAAACTACTAAACATAAACTTGTCCAGGAATCACGAACAGCCACAAAATGCTCGAGTTGACTGCTATGTCATGTAAAGGATATTCAACTAAGTACATGGAATCCTAGGCTTTGTTCGCATATCCTTTACAGGACATCACTGTCAACATCAGCATCTTTCAGCTGATTGTTGATTTCTTGGCAAGATTACGCTCAGTAGTTTGCCATTGCTTTCTGAGCAACCGGCTCACATATCCCATAAGTTACCGACGCGGAGAGAACCGCTACCGATTCTCGCGCAACGTCACGTTACCCACGAGAGTATACGAGATTACGGAGAAAGTCGTGTAACCTCTAGACCAGGGAGTGGTCCTAGGCTACTATTATGAAAAATGATCACCGGGCAGGCAAGGCAAGCGGGCTAACCATTACGTTGCCAAGGTTCCCGTCTGGACGGTTGCGAGAGTTAATTAAGACCACCTTCTTTAACGTCATTTCAAACTGAAGTAACTCTGATCTTGCTTTCTTGTGTCTTCCCCAAAGATTTGGGCGAGGATATGTCAGCAGACTCGGCATCTACGACGTCCTCCAGGAGCTATGGTAAGTTGGGTCCTGTTACAGTCAGCATGCGCCTGTCTACAGCTAGTCTTACTATCTGTATCTAAGTATTTATTATACCGTTCCTGCTTCGTGTGTACACCCTACAGATATTAGCTTAGATTATAGTAGATACGCCTGCCAATATTCTTTTCTTCGATAGCCTCCTTGCTGCAATGATGCATAAACTCACTGTATATATAGCCAGCAAATCAACATAAACTTTATTAGTTGCCCGACACATGTTCAATTCTCTGTATTTCTTGTGTGTAGTCTTGACATATTTGCTCACATTATGGTTAAAATCACTGTGATTATCATTTTCTTCGTTGCTTCTTGCTGCAATGCTGCTTAAACTCACTATACATCTAGCAAATTACCCTACCGTCATTAGTCACCTGACACATGATCAAATCGCTTAAGTGTTGCGTGGGCTTAGTCTTGAGATAATAGCTGACATTATGGTACAGATCACGTTGTGTAACCTTTTCGTCTATCGTCTACATGCCGCAATACTGCTTACCTCACTGTACAGCCAGCACATTGCCTTAACTTGATTAGTTACCTGACTCATGATGAAATCACCGTGTTTCTTGTATGTACCCTTGAGATATTAGCTAATTTTATGATACATTTCACAAACAATAACATGTAAAAGTACAGGCGTCCCCATGATAGACACCGCCTTTGTGGTTTGAAGATTTGAACCTTCACATATTCTAGGCCATGACACAATGAAGAGGGGTGAATAATTCCCTTCCTTGTGGACTTTTCTTCGAACACAATTTCTAGAAAATTATGAAAATTGTCTGAAACTCAAGAAAGGAGAGACAATCCAAACCTTTAAACTTAAATATTATAGAGACATTCTTAGAATGCCGTGAATGAAGGAGCAAAGAAATGCAAACATGTCAAAAGATGTGAACATGGAAGAACACTGACTCAGAAACTATCATATCTCGGTCACTGAAGTTCTTTAAGCATATTACAAACAACACTGTTTTACACAGAACAGTAATGGAAGGCGTGGTGTCTGGAAGACGAGGCCTTGACAAGCCAACATATGAGATTAAAGACACATTGAGCGTGAAAATATACATATTTCCTTTATAATCTAATAGGTTTAAAGTCTATACCTAGTATGATATTTAGCTACCTTGTAGCCGTATGTGTGTTCTGCCCTATGTGTGTTGGGCAGGAGAAGGCTGCACGTGTGACTATCTAGTAACATACTTTTATAATAATAAATAAATTGTCTTGAAGCAGTTTGCTGCTATGGATCTGTGAGGTGATAGCGCCGTCACATGTTGTAGGCCTAAGAGCAAGGAGGAATAGATGGTCAATCTGTCCCACGCCGTCCTATACCGCAAGGTACTATAAGCAGTAGATAACTGTGACAGTCTCGGTTGCAGCCGCAGTAGAATAATCTTTTATTGTCGTTTAGTTTTCATTAAGGATCACAATAATTTACACATGAATAGCTCCATGAGTGATCCAGTCTCGTCCCTTAGATCGCAGAAGAAGAATCTCAGTACACTGAACGAACCCTGTAACGGCGGCAAAGATCCAAGAGCGTCTATACAAGAATTATACACGCGGTTAATGTACATATTGTTGGGTTGTTTTACATTTTAAAATTTATCCTGAGCAGCTGATTTCTACATTTCCTTCTTTTCGAGTTCGGTCTGCCAAGAGATTTGTAACGGGCGCAAGGTGTATTAGAGTCATCGGAGCTTTTCGCCCCTGTCTGAGAATACTACATGTCCATTTCACTATTCGGGAGAAAGGTGGAGAATACCAACCTCGTCTTAGTTTATAAATATAGTCCATAGCCCAAACCGTGAAAGGAACTAGGTCTGCTGGTACCAGAAGCGAACAGCACAACCTCTAACACAACCAACGGTTTTCAACTTACAGCAGTAGAGGGACCTGCATGCACCTGCGATCCCAACATCCTACTGGCAGCAGTAGCCTAGCTAGGTGGGATCTGGCGATAGACCACTCACTGCCTTTGAGTTATACTTTTTTAAGTGACGCCTAATTCACTTGTGCATGCATGGTCATCATGCGCGGTCATCTTGTGTTTTTGAAGAAGTAAAACCCAATAAATATGCTTGTCTAAAGCCGAATGCATCAGGACATATGTTTGGTGAAATCTGAACGAGTGCTCCTAATTTTGGAGCCAAGGTGCGGCCGAGATCAATAAATCTATTATACGCCATTTCCATAGTGAAGATTGTCTGCTTTTTATCTTCATTACACACTCTCTCTTTCTGGCTGTATGCTCGAGCATACTATGTTTCGCCCATTTGTTTGATTGTCTCTTTCTACTTGAATCACGCATTACTAACTACCTATTTCTCGCCTGCGTGCGACATTTCCCTCCAGTATGATTTTTAAATGTGTATCATGTCTGTTAATCTGGTTAATATATTTCAGTTGTCGCCATTATAATGTGTTTCTTTGTTTGTTTTATAGTTGCGCTTTTTCATTTTCAGAGTCTTTTCAATTTCTGTGTGGATGCGTGTGTGTGTGTGTGCGTGCGTGCGTGCGTGCGTGTGCGTGTGTGTGTGCGTGCGTGCGTGCGTGTGTGTGTGTGTGTGTGTATGTGTGTGTGTGTGTGTGTGTGTGTGTGTGGATTAAGGTCACAATACTCCCTCAGGATTCCGTGGATTTTCAAACATCAGTGACGTCTTTACGTGTTAATACCACATTAGCGCCACTCTGAATGCACCATAACATCATATGTTTTAAGATGTTTATTTCAAATGTTTTAAACTGTTTATTTCACATGTTTTCGCCGCTCGTCGTTGTTGTGCGAGTGGGTGTATTCGGTTTGTTTGAAGACTTTTTGAAGACTAAATACTAATTAATGAGTTCGGTGCGTTTACCTTCAGGTCAAATGAGTGCTGAGACTAAGAAGAAAATAAATACTTGCATCTACTGGGGTGAGGCTAGCGTAGATCATTTCCTACTGACTCGATGCCTGAGTTCTATCTCAAAAGGTATTGTGTTACATAGTTCGCATTGCCTTCTCCATGCGCACGGATCAGCGGTGTAGTCAAGACCAGTCTTAATCTCCATTCTTGTGCATAGACCTGGCGATACCTAGAATGCTAGCCAGACAGACAACACGGTATGTCGATAAACCTGGCGATACTTAGAATGCTATTATGATAAGGAGCTCATTCTGCAGATAAACGCCCCAAGAAAGGTCCACTGAGGTCATGGCCAGTGTATATTCTAGTCTAGATGCCTCTACAACCAGGATACATTTTTATTACTAATGAATTAACTGAGTAATCGTTTCTCGATCTTTTAACAACATAATAAATCTTCATGCTTTCTAGATTTACATAGATTTTAGCCAGGATAAAATCACATTAAGCACAGGTAATCTACCTGCCTGACAGAGGCCTCGTATTTCATGTCTGTCATGATCACCATCTCCACACGACAGGGACTACAACAAGATGATACAATTACAACTCATGGGTCGTACAACAAATATATTTCACGTTTTTGCTGAATGCTTGCAATTTCTCCCCTTTCCCTTTCAGCATATTTAGCGACGTTCGTATCTGTATGTACACACTCGTTACCCTCCATGTTGCTTTCTCCTGCTAGACCCAATTAACTATTTCTATCTCAAGCATGTGATACTTTGCTACAAAAATTGCAGGGATCAAGCCAATTTACACCGGCAACATTCAGTCATAGGAACGCAACAGAAATAACTGAAGCAGGTCGAATATTGCATGTCCTCTGCAGGAGCTTGCTATCAATTCCGGGTTGATTTTCCAAGCCATCTTACGTAAAGTAATTTACCATTGTTTTCTAGAAAGAGAAACCAACTTAATGCCGGTGTAGGGGTCGAACTTCCTACCCCGCCATCAGCGCTCCGGAAGTTTAAGACACTCTTATCCTTTCGGCCATGCCAACGAATGAGGATTAACAACAGAACGGGCTAAACAAATAACAGGGGTAGAATATAATAGTAAAAACTATCACTGGCATAAACTTTACAGTAATTACAGACTCAAAGGGCTAAATAAACTCTAGCCTGCACATAAGACCTAAGCATGGCATGCACCCCCACCCCTTTCCTCATGTTTTGCTGATTGTGTAGACGATGTTAGGCGTGTTAACTCTGTAACCAAACTGTGTTTCTGTCTCAATTCTCTGAGTTTGTTCCCTTGGTTGAAACATAGAAAAAATAAATAATTGCAATGTCATTATTTATTTACACCAGTGATACTATGGCTGATGTCACCCAATGCGATTATTCAGTCACCCCCCCCCCCACACACACACACACAAACACACACACACTCACACACTCAGACAAGCACACACTCACCCACACACACATTTACATTCATACATACACACACTACAGGGTGGGTTTTTAATTTGACCAGGTAGACCCGCCTAGAATAGGCACCCGAGATGTCTTAGGGAGTGAATGCGACCGGCTTTGTATTGACCACTTCATGAATCGAGTGCTAATTGGTTCTATACATTATTGCTCTAGCGCCATATCTCTATTATTACGGCGAGTAAAATGGTCATTTTCTCTACCGAATTATGCATACGCTTTTCCGACGCATTGGGATATTCTGGGTACATGGTGATGGTCTCATGTGTATACACCTATCAGCACTTGATCAGTGATGTGTTTAATATCAAACTATCCGATAATACGTCTAAGAGTATTTCCTGGCAATCACTTTACGCTGGATTTACGTTGGAGCAGAAAGAACTGTTTTGTTAAAGGAGCCGTATTGATGGGGATTAAATCTCATGATCGCCAGTTCGACAGGCAAGGTTACCGTACTCTTGCTGTATAAGTTACTCAACGACATTTAACTGTAAAGAATGAGAATAATTATGAAAAAATAATTAAATAAATGGGCTTCCTATTACACTTAATACAGACCTAAAACGATCTACGGTGAAGAAAAGGCAGCCGTGAGAGTGTGCGATGGTACAACGAGTTGGTTTTATATAGACGAGAGAGTTAGTCAGGGCTGCATTATCTGTTTATTTTAAATACTGAAACAACATGAGGCGTGTTAGACAAAGAATTGACGAGGAAAAAGAGGATCCCTTCGTAATGGGAGGAATATGAATACCCGATCATCGATATGCTGATGACACAGTATTGCTACAGACAACACAAATGGGAACTGAGAAATTAATGAAGGCAGTGCAAAAACCAAGCGAACAACAAAATTCATACTTTAATGCAACAAAACCAAAAATAGTGACAACCAATAAAGCAAATATGTCAGTAGGTATACTGACACGGAGAGAAATTACAAGAAGTTATCGGTTTGGAATATCGAATTACGCAACTGAAGGAGATAGAAACTTGATGACAACAATTAAAAGAAGAAAACAATATTACAGAAATAAGGCATTTATTGATTGGAACATAAAGAACAACAAAAGTCAGAGAAATAAGGACATACAAATTTCCTTTGGCATCATACCTATTTGAGAACAAAGTCTTAAGACGCATCTTTAGGCCCATTATGGATACACAAAGTGGAGAGTGGAAAAGAAGAAGCAACAAAGACATTTATGATCTGTTTAAGTCCCCGCTAATCACTGGTATCATGAAGGCTAATAGACTGCAATGGCTGGGGCATATAGAAAGAATGGAAGATAAAAGGGAAACAAAACTCGCTTACACTCATGAAATAAATGACCGCAGACCCCGAGGTAGACCAAGAAGATGGTGGAGAGATAATATATATATACAGACCTACAAGCACTTGGAATCAACGACTGGCGAGAGAAGGTCAACCAGAGAGACGAATGGAGACGGATTGTATCTGCAGCAAAGAACCTCAATGGCTCGGCATGCTGAAGAAGAAGAGGATCATACCTATTTGAAGCTTAGATATTTCACAAATCAGTCGTGAAGCACATTTGCGCCTTTGAATAAAAGTGCTGCAGAAGAGTATTAAAAATGCACGGACAAAAAAGAGAACAAAACAGATCGATCAAAGTGGAATTCAGTTAAGAACAAGACTGATTATTAAGAGAAATAAAATGGAACACACTGAAATATTTATATATTTACCGTGATATCTAAAAATTCCGATCAATTCTTAGAAATATATTTATATAATCTCAGTTTTCTCAAGAGTTTCCTATCTATTGATATATCAATGTGTAACTTTCTAATGAATCAGTGGTAACATACAAACAAACATAAAATACAAGCTAGGATTGTGAGAAAAACAAGAGTGAACTATTTGCGTAACGTACTTATTAGTTTCATATGCATGTTACCAAACATGCATCAAACTCCACTGTCTGGGTAGCTACAATAGCACAATGGCTAACGCAATTGCCTGCCAGCCAAATGATCATGTGTTCAAAGAAGGAATTTCTTCCTGTTTTATATACCTGGGCTCCATGGTCGGTCCGGCTTAAAAATCGATACAAGGACACTGTCTGGGAAGTAAAATATGAAGGCGTAATATTGGCCACCCATTGAATGACGATTCATCTAACAAGTATGGGACAAGTATAGCACCATATACAAATTATCCTCACGGCGTCAGAAGGGGTCAGTTCATGTTTACTGCATGAAAATCCTATCGTCTGTGTTGTCAATGTGAGTGAAACTTACAGTGTTAAACACTAATCTGACTGTTTATTGATGTTTCTAACTTAGTTAAGTCAAACAAGAAAGGAAGAGTGAAAACCAGGGACAGCATGTTGGATCCATCAATCAACGTGTACTTGACCCAGAAGCTAACCAAGTTCGAGTACTTGTGTCAAACCTACTCGGACAACAGGCTCAGCGCGGTTTCCGACACCCTGCCTTCTGGCTTCGTGGCTGGGCCTTTTAAATGATTACATTATTTTTTACTTACAATATGTTCAACATGTATCTATATGCAATAGATTAGTGTAATATTCGCTTAACTGTAGAGGAGTTACATTATTGTTGATACTTCGGTTCAACTGGTCCTAAATTGCAAGAAAAAAAAACCAAAACAACAACAACAACAACCAACGGAGTTGAACATTAAATATAAGTAATGGAAGACGTCCGGCCAGTTCAGTTACACTAAAAAACAAATAAATAAATAAACACACACGCACACAAAGGAAATGTAAGCTTTCAGGAAATGCGTTATCTTCTTCCTCAGGGGAAAAAAAGAACAACATAACAATACTATATCACTATTCGCGGTTTTGTTTTGGTTCGCATATCCTTTACAAGACATCGCTGTCAACATCAGCATCTTTCAGCTGAATGTTGATTGTTTTGGCAAGATTACGCTCAGTAGTTTGCCATTGCTTTCTGAGCGGCTTACTCAATTAAAATTACGCCAAGTTAGTACCAGTGTGAAAACTTCCGATGACCTATAATCTTATATATAGTGGCTCAGTGTCAAATTCTATCAAGACAGATTTATCTCTAGATATGCCCTTTCAATCCACATTGAACACACGATATTTCTCCGTGTGAAACGATTCTTATACTTCACTTTCGTGGGCCTTTCTTACTTTGCTCTAACAGTATTAACATTCAGTGAAGACACCACAGCTTTGAGCTGCTATATCCATCATGGTTATCTAATCGGAATAACGCCAGCTGCTATGCACAACACTATTCTATTTCTACACGACAGATTTAATTGTGAGAATAAAGGGGTGCAGCTGCAGTTTTCTAAATGCGGTTATGTAGGCGAATAGGGGGATATCATGGCTGGATAAGAAAACAAACAAATAAGTATTGCAAAAACATGTATTAAAAAAAATTACTGACTGAGATCAATCTCAGACAAATAAGTCACGTTGGTTATATAAGGAGACACAGCACCTTGCAAGGATATGCAGGCGGGTAAAAAGGAGAGGAAATGTGCAGGGGGAAAACAAAGTTACATTTGGGTGACAACATCAAGAGATGAACTGGAAGAACCTGCATGAGTGTGCCATGAGGACGCAGGACAGAGAAAAGAGAGACTCATCAGAGCCGATGTTTAATGCGGAGTTGGCACTAGATAATGATGTTAGCTGACAACGAGTTAGCTGCATATTCTTTACAGAACGTGGCAATCAAACCAAACATTCTATTGGTTGTTTATGATATACTAGACTTCCAGTGGTTTCCCATTGCTTTCTGAACGCCAGACTTCAAATATTATAGACATAAAAGCAAAGAAATCTGCTTCCAAACCGCCCGCGAGTAATTTCGAACCTCCACGGGGTGATTACACCACAGCCCAGTGCAAGTTCCTTTTTTTGGGTTAAGATATCAGAAGCTGCTACATCTGGCTTACTAAACTGATTAAGTGTCATGGGATGATTAATCGTCTTAGGCGACTTCCTGTATCTGCCATGAATTTATATACAATAGTTTTCCTATGTCATTATCATCATCATGTGATATACCGATAAGGGTGGGTTGTCAAGTTTTACCATCTCACACGATCACCAGAGACGTGCATCAGCTCCATGTTCTTGTCTCAACCATGCCACGCCATCCAGATATTTACTTCTCTACCTTCCCCTTGTTCTCCCCCTCTCTAACTAGCCAGTTGTCACCAAGTTCTCTAGCTTATTTCTTCTCATAACGTGCCCATCAAATGTTAACTGTCTTCGTCTAATTTTTAGTTTCGTCCTTGCTAGTTGATTTTTCTGTCTGCCCATGGTATTCTTTGCATTTTCCTCAGAACCCACATTTCCACTGCCATTGGATGTTTTTCGGCTTGTCTACTTATTGTCCACGTTTCTACATGTATGCATGTCCAGGTTATTTGAGCTTCCTCCGCTACATACATATTCACAAATATAACTTTGTAACATATAAACTGGCTCTGTGGCAAAGGTGTTACTAATTCAATTCGCAATCCTGCATACCACGTTCGAAACACAGCTGCGGACAATTTGGCAGCAGTTCGCCTATCGGTTTCCAATATTACAAGCTTATGACTGTCGGTAGTTGAGAAAGCAATGACGGACAACTGAACGTAAACTTGCCAAACAATCACGAAGAGCCTAAAATGCTGGGGTTGACTGCGACATCCTGTTAAGGATATGCACCTAACTAAACACATAGCACTATTCAATTACAGTCAGCACTAACTGTTGTTTAATACTCACAATAATACGTTTGTATTTGGGAGTTGCTTTCTCTTTTTTGTTACACATATGTGAATTATATTTGATATTTGGTTTGCATGACACTGAATGAATACATTAATTGTTCATTTTGTTTTGTTAATAGCACTGTTTTCATATTTGGTGTATGATTTGGACTAACTGTTAAATAATATGTATTTTGTGTGTGCACGTGTGGCACAAAATAACAGTAACGTGTCCACTTGGTTTAGAGTTCATCAGTGTTCATCACCTGTCAGCTGACACTCTACAATGTAGAGCAACGTTCTCTCGAAGCTGTGCTATCGTGTTCTGGTGAATATATTTTTATCCCCTGGCACACAATTTGTTTTTAACCAGAGCACGATCTGACACATAACAATAAAATATACATACGAGGGTAAGTTAATAAGTAAGTCACAATTGGCTGTAGAAAAATAACTATCCATGATAACAACTTGAAACCAGTTTATTTTTATACATACATTGTCCCTTTATTTCTCAGCATAATTTCCACCAACATTGATGCACTTATCCCATCGTTTTATCAGTCCTCCCAAACCGGGTGCATAGAACTGCGTGCTTTGTTTTCATTTACCGGCCATCCTACAGAACTGTGTGACTTACTTATTATTAACTCGCCCGCGTAACGTTTTCTACCCAGCTAGGCACCGCTTTACGGGACAAACATTTGTCGGCATAAACACTGACAACCCACCTTGGCGGGAGACGTTTCGCGAATGACGCCGAAGTTGAATGTGGAGTGAAAACGTGGTTTAGAAAACAGAGCACTCAGTTCTATGCAGCCGGTTTGGGAGGACTGATAAAACAATGGGATAAGTGCATCAATGTTGGTGGAAATTATGTTGAGAAATAAAGGGACAATGTATGTATACAAATAAACAGGTTTCAATGTGTTATCAAATTTAGTTATTTTTCTACAGCCATTTGTGACTTACGTATTAACGTACCCTCGTATTAATCATATGTAGGCTAGTTCACAGCTGTAATGCATAATTAAATGAATAAAACTAGACGTGAGTTGAATGATTAAATGTATTCATTAATAGACCATCAGACTAAAAAAGAAAGCGAAAATTACAACGAACCAAACTGCTCATTTGTTGTGTTTGTCCCTTGGAAATTGTTCGCATTAACGGAGTGTTTGTAAACATTGAAGTGTGCACGTCATTACTGTAATGTGAATATTTTACAATAACATTTGACCCGTTGTTCTGAGAGTGACAGCACGCCTGATTTCATTTTTGGTATGGTATGCAATATGTAGCATCTTCAAGTATAACCTGTTGTTTTCTTTAATTGATGGTAAATGTGTTTTAATTAACACATTTTATTTACTTAACACGTACGCCATGTTTTGCTATAGATAACAAATGTTTCGTTTCGTTCCCAATGTGACTAATAAATGTATCTTTTCCATCATAAACTTCGATGTGTTGATTGCATTATATTTTGTTGCTGCATTTTGTTTTGTTTTGTGAAATCTGATAATAAATTTGGTTTTTTATTCAAATGGGCAAAACATTTTAGTTGTGTTTTATGATTAATCTGTGCATGAGACGAATTTCCTATAATAATTAACAAGACTATCAGCCATGCATGTCGTAAGGGGTGGCATCAGGAAGCAAAGAATAGTAACACAGTAACCTATCATCTGAAAGTGACAAGTTCTAATGTGTCTGTGGATTTCAGTTGCACATAGTCTAAGAATATCTTTGTTAAAGAAAAGAATTAATGCATTCATACTTCAAGAACTGAATATTGAAGAAGGCTGGCTATTAAAGACGATAAAACAAAGAAAATTGAAATATGTCGGTCACTTGAAACGTCACGAAAGTTTGGAGGTGTATATGCCTGGAAAGAGAGGAAGAGAAAGGCCAAAGAGAAGATGGGTGCAGGATTTGGCGGATGATCTCCAGATAGGTGTGTCGGACGCGGTACATCTTTCTTATGATCGAGAGGTTTTCCGGAAGGTTGTTATGGGAGCGAGGTTCTGCAAAGGACATGCTACTGAATGAACGAATATTCTTGTTCTCGTCTTCTTTCGTTCACTTGAAATATGTCTGTAACTCCAATGTTGCCTCTTGTATGAATTTAACTGTCTTTTATAGTTCACTCAGCAGCCCATAGAGATTAACTTCCACTGTCCTCTCTCTAGGCCAGAAGGTTTGCCTAGATATGTTATATATTGGGATATACTTCCGGTCGCCAACATGGCGGTTAGACGTTGAACCGTTAAGGCCAGTGGCGTGTTTGTGTTTGCAGCTACGGTTTGCAATCGCATTTTCCTCATGTTGGACTGGTAGTACATGGTTCCGTCGCCCTGCTACTGAGTGAGTGCGTGGGCGACACTGTGAGCTGTGAAATTCGCAAGGAATGCTTTTACATCTGTCCTGTACAATGACCTGCATGTTCGGAACAATGGCTACCGGCTGTTGCTGAATTGACTGATTTGCCTTTTCGTTTCACGAGTGCATTTTTCAGAAGACTCCCGGGAGTCGGCGCTGAAGTTGCGGAGTTCTTGCTTTATGCGACACTTTCGGCGGGTCGCCCTGCGGTAAAAGAACGAGCCATGTGAGAAAACCCGGGTTAATGAGGTCTTTCTGGTGACTGCTGAGTCCATCGACGATGAACTGTGGTTTTCGTGGATTAATTTTGTGTACACATTCTGGCGGCGGCATTATGCACAGTGTACCTGTGCGGGCTGTTGGATTGCCGAGACTCCTGCCTATTTCACTTTTCACACTGGACAGTGGGGAGCATTTTGTGTGATATTCACTGGCACAGGAATAGAGCCTAATGGGGACGACCCGTTTCCATGAAGTTGGAACCTCGACTAACTAACTAACTGTTATATATTGGGCAGTCCTGGAGTATGTCTCTGCTGTCTGCGACGCCAATCCACATGTACACATGGCTGATTCACCAATCTTGAATTGTGTATACATTTGGTTGCGTAATCTATTGTGTCCTGTTCTAAGTTTATTTTAGTTTAGTTTAGTCGATGGATTAACATCACGGCACATGAGTGTAACCCATATGTGTTCCGTTCTCCTCCTAACTCAAACCTGAGTCTGGAGAAACTCAGCTTAGTGCACGAACTCCGTGGCACCGGCGAGGATCCTGAAATACTTTGGGTAGATTTTTAACTCGAAATTTTGCCCGGGCAGCGCCTTTAGGCTACTCTTTTTCGATTTCCAACTGCCAAGGGATTTTTTACGTGCACAACAATACACACGGGCGTCCGATCTCACTACCCAGAGACCAGGGGAAATTTTATTACTAGAAGTCCACGTGAAAAATTCCCGGTCCTCACCGGGGCTTGAACCCGGGACCTTCAGCACTCGAGGCGGACACCACACCTCGAGACCACGCAACCCCTATATCTCGAGACCAGGCAGAATAATGACTTGTTCTGGCCTGTCCATAACGTGGTAGTCGTCTTGAGCAGGTTTTGATGGCTTTCTGGTTGATTTGAGCAATCTTTTCTTTTGGTGGTATGTAACGGGCACATCAGGCTGTTCTTCTTTTGCTCCTTTCTTAGCCAGTCGATAAGCTTTGTCGTTTTCAGGTATTCCACAGTGGGATGGTATCCACTGTATGGTGACCTTTTACTGACTGCTAAGTTCGAAAAGTAGTGTCCTTATTACTGACAATTTCCCAGACAGGAGCTCCTCGAGTATTGATTTTGCATCTGTCAATAGCTCCAGAGGTTGTGTACAATGGCTGGTATTTAGTAATGTCTCTGTTGCTGTCTTGATTGCCTCAGTTTCAGCAGTATAGTTATGGCAGTACTTTCTTGTTGGTACTCTGACCGTGTCCCTGGTAATATTTTGAATTCTATGTTCACTCCCGCTCCTCCATTTCGAACAGAATTTTGTCCTAGCCCAACTGTGTAGACTCGGATCAAGAGGTCCTGTGGGTATTCTTCATCAAGGAAGATGAGAGTGGCTGTTCTGCGCTGCACACTGTTCTGTTCTTCCTTGTCAAATATTCCTCTCACTTTTGTCTGGATTTGTAGTGATAGTCTATGTTCATCTTTCCATAGAATTCGCTCTGGAATAGTTGTCAAGGGGATACCAAGTGTGGGCAGATCGGTGGTTTCTCTGCAGAGTCGTTTGGCTCGTAGACAAAATTATTTTTTTTTAACCGTCCCATAGCTATGTTTTCGAATCTGTTCTTCATAGGGCGGCCTGGCAAGCTGAGGAACTTTTCTGCTTGTATTAGCGTTTTCGTATCTCTGCGCTCTCTCAGTGCTTAAGTCCTACCCATCTTCTCCATCTCCACTATAGGGGTTGATCTCATCCCTCCTGTGGTGACTCTAAGTGCTTGATTTTGCACCTTGTCCAGCTCTTGTAGTGTGGTTTTTGATGCTGAACACCACGCAGTTGATCCGTATTCCAGGTGAATGTCGTATGCTCTGTTGATAAACTTTGCTAAGTATTTTCCCACTGGTTCCCCATGTGGTTCCACTTAACTTTCTCGGGATGGTTATTTTCTTCTTCTTTCGTTCGCTTGAAATATGTCTATATCTGCAATGTCGTCTCTTGCATGAATTGAACTGTTTTTTTCAGTTCACACAGTGGTCCATAGAGTTTATCTTCCACTGTCGTCTCTCTAGGCCAGAAGGTTTGCCTAGATATGTTATATTTTGGGCAGTCTTGGAGTATGTGCTCTGCTGTCTGCGACGCCAATCCACATGTGCACATGGCTGTTTCACCAATCTTGAATTTTGTATACATGTGGTTGCGTAATCTATTGTGTCCTGTTCTGAGGCGCAGAATAATGACTTGTTCTGGTCTGTCCATAATGTGGTAGTCATCTTGAGCAGGTTTTGGTGGCTTTCTGAATGATTTGATCATTCTTTTCTTTTGGTGGTATGTAACGGGCACACCAGGCTGTTCTTCTTTGGCTCCTTCCTTAGCCAATTGATCAGCTCTGTCGTTTCCGGGTACTCCACAGTGGGATGGTATCCACTGTATGGTGACTTTATGCTGACTGCTAAGTTCAGAAAGTAGTGTCCTTAGTACTGGCAATTTCCCAGAGAGGAGCGCCTCGAGTACTGATTTTGCATCTGTTAGTAGCACCACAGGTTGTGTACCATTGCTGTTATTTAGTAATTTCTCTGTTGCTATCTTGATTGCCTCAATTTCGGCATCATAGTTATGGCAGTACTTTCCTGTCGGTACTCTGGCTGTGTCCCTAGTATTATTTGGGTATTCTATGTACACTCCCGCTCCTCCATTTCGAACAGCATTTTGTGCTGACCCATCTGTGTAGACTCGGATCCAGAGGTCCTGTGGGTATTCTTCATCAAGGAAGCTGAGAGTGGCTGTTCTGCCCTGCACACTGTTCTGTTCTTCCTTGTCAAATATTCCTCTCACTTTTGTCTGGATTTGTAACGATAGTCTATGCTCATCTTTCCATGGAGTTCGCTCTGGAATAGTTGTTAGGGGGATACCAACTGTGGGCAGATCAGTGGTTTCTCTGCAGAGTCGTTTGGCCTGGTGGATAAAACTACTTCTCTTCAACCGCCCCATAGCTAGGTTTTCAAATCTGTTCTTCATAGGGTGGCCTGGCAAGCTGAGGAACTTTTCTGCTTGTATTAGCGTTTTCGTATCTCTGCGCTCACTCAGTGCCTGTGTCCTCCCCATCTTCTCCATTTCCACTATAGGGGTTGATCTCATCCCTCCTGTGGTGACTCTAAGTGCTTGATTTTGCACCTTGTCCAGCTCTTGTAGTGTGGTATTTGATGCTGAACACCACGCAGTTGACCCATATTCCAGGTGTGGTCGTATGCTCTGTTGGTAAACTTTGCTAAGTATTTTCGTACTGGCTCCCCATGTGGTTCCACTTAGCTTTCTCAGGATGGCTATTTTCCTTCTGGCTTTTGCTACTGCTTTGTTGATGTGCTTTCTCCATGTCAGCTTGCCATCAAATGTTACTCCAAGGTATGTTGGTTCTTTATCTTCTCGTAGGGGTGTTCCATTTATCTGGATGATCCCTGCCTTTTGTTTTGGAGAGAGGGTAAATAGGGTGGTGCTGCACTTGTCAGTGTTTATGCTGACACACCATCTATTTGCCCATGCAGCAAATGTATCTACAGCTCTTTGTAGCAATCTGGTGGCCACTGATGCATATTCATTTGTGCTCCATAGAACCAGGTCATCGGCGTACATTGCCGCTTTAATTCCATGCGGTAGGTGAGCAACAAGATCATTGATGAAGATTAGAAAAAGTGTGGGGGACAAGACTCCGCCCTGGGGGACACCGTGACGCAGTAGTACTTTCTTGCTCTTGAGTCCGTCTATCTGTACTCGGGCTCTTCTGTTGTGCAAGTATGCTTTCACCCATTTGTACATTCTTCCATTGACTTTGCAGTTTCTCAGTTTCTTCATCAGACCTTCTTTCCAGACTTTGTCAAAGGCTTTCTTCAGATCTATCCATGCCGCGAGCACCAGCTTCTTCTCTTGGAATGCATCCTCAATTTGGACATATTCCATTTTGCGTGATTGCGTGGCATCCTGATTTCTGTGGTGCGCCTCTTGGCTGGTTGCCTCCGTCTTCAGCACCTTTCTTTGCTAGAGCAGACTGTGGTCTCACTCGAGTGTAGATGTGTACGCGCGCACACACCTGTCTGCGCATGCATGTACGTGCATACACATCTAGAGCATACTGGTTATTTTCCGGCGCCAGAGACTCGCCGTCGCCCCTTCTCCTGTTAGTTTAAACAGGTCCGCCACGTGAAGGCCAGGAGTTGGACTTTTGCTGCATAGTTTATGTATTCACGAGCCATTGAGGTATTTGAGCAATGTTGGGCGCTCACCCCAACACCGCGCCTCGGCTACATACAGCAACATTTGGAACCCGGATGGTTATTCTTCTTCTGGCTTTTGCTACTGCTTTGTTGATGTGCTTTCTCCATGTCAGCCTGCCATCAAATGTTACTCCCAGGTATGTTGGTTCTTTATCTTTTCTAAGGGGTATTCCATTTATCTGGATGATCCTTGCCTTTTGTTTTGGAGAGAGGATAAATAGAGTGGTGCTGCATTTGTCAGTGTTTATGCTGACACACCATCTATTTGCCCATGCAAGAAATGTATCTACAGCTCTTTGTAGCGATCTGGTGGCCACTGATGCATCTTCATTTGTTCTCCATAGAACCCAGGTCATCAACGTACCTTGCCGCTTTAATTCTATGCGGTAGATTAGCAACAAGATCATTGATAAAGATTAGAAAAAGTGTGGGGGATAAGCCTCCGCCCTGTGGAACATCGTGACGCAATAGTACTTTCTTGCTTTTGAGTCCGTCTATTTGTACTCGGGCTCTTCTGTTTGTAAGTAAGCTTTCACCCATTTGTACACCCTTCCTTTGACTTAACAGCTTCTCAGATTCTTCATCAGACCTTCTTTCCAAACTTTGTCAAAAGCATTCTTCAGATCTATACATGCAGCAAGCACCAGATTCTTCTCTTGGAATGCATCCTCAGTTTCTTGAGAGAGGTAGGTTGTCTGATCTTCCGTAGAGTAGCACTGCCTAAAACCAGCTTGCTGTGGCACAAGGATGTTTCACTATCAATGTACCACTTGAGTCTGTGATTGATGATGCGCTCCATTGTTTTGCAGAGACAGCTGGTGAGGTTAATTGGTCTGTAGCTGGAGGCAATGGAACTATCTTTTCCTGATTTTAGGAGGGGTATCATGCTTGCTCTCTCCAGGCTTGTGGAACACTGCCTAAGGTCCAGTTGTTATTGAAGATCTGCAACAGATTTGCTTTGGTCTCTGTTCCTAGGTTCTTGATCATATCATTGGAGATATCATCAGCTCCTGGTGTATTTCTCATTTTCAGTTTTGATATGGCCTATTGTTTTTTTATGAATGTGAAACTTGGACAATGAGTAGTCAAGCTGAAAAACATTTGATGGCTGCAGAAATGTGGTTTCTGAGGAGAATGCAAAGAATTCCATGGACAGACAGAAAAACCAATGACCAATACTACAGGAGACAAATGAAAATCGTAAATTGATTAGAGAAATTAGACGTAGACAGTCAACATGTTTTGGACATGTTATGAGAAGAAATGAAATGGAGAACTTAGTGACAACTGGCAATATCGATGGGAACAGACCAAGGGGAAGACCAAGAAGTAAATACCTGGATGGTTTGGCCACATGGCATGGTCGAGACAAGAACACTGAGCTGATCCACTACTGTGGTGATCGAGTGAAATTGCGAGTCATGACCGCCCACGCTTTCCGGCATAGCACGTGATTGATTGATATGGCTAGCTCCAGTTCGCTGATTGCGATAGGTGCCTCCAGAACCTCACGTAGTGTTTCATTCTGTCCTAAAATTGGGTGGAACTGCGATAAAGCTGTGAAAATGTAAACAGTATAAAATGACATAAAGTAGTGCAGCTTTACATAACAGAATTACGACACATTCAGGACGTTGCGGCGATTAGCCTTCATGAGCAAACAAGCACATTCCCAAAACACAACATATAGTCAAGGAGATCTATTGATTTCATTTGTTTTCATCTTTTTGTTGTTCTCGTCCTGTCGTCACGTATTGATGTAGTCACAGCAGATCTCCTTGACTATATGTTGTGTTTTGTGAATGTGATTATTTGCTGATGAAGGCTAATCGCCGCAATGTCCTGTATGTGTCGTAATTCTGTTATGTAAAGCTGCACTACTTTGTGTCATTTTATATTGTTTTCATTCTGTCATGTATGTTGCCATTTCTCTCGAATCTTTTGTTGTTTCTCTGGACTAATTTCGATATTGATATCTTGTGCGAATGAGTCCGCAAAATAATCAGCTGCTTGCTTTCCTGTCAAGATGTTTACGTCTTTATGTAGTGCAATTTTTGAGTTTCTCCCTGTGTCGTCATCGTTAAGTTGTTTTATTAGCTTCCACAACTTCCTTGTGTCTCTTTCAAAGTTCAGTGACTCTTTTATCCTGCCAGCATTTCCGTCTAGCCTGCAACTTGGCCCTTTGAAATTTTGCTTTTGCGTTCTGGTATTTATTGTCGTGTTCTTGGCTGGGTGTGGCCTCTCTTGCTTTCTACACACTTTCACATCATTATGCAACGGTTCCAGTTCACTACTCCAGTAGGGTGTATAATGTTTACCGGCTCCTCTTGGTACTATTTCTCGTGCTGCCTGTAGTATACATTTCCCAATCTCTTCAACTACTTTATTTATGTTTTTCTCAGTGTTCAGGTTTCTAACCAGTATGCTGGTGCGATGCTTGTACATTGCCCAGTCTGCTTTCTTGTAGTTCCACCTCGAGAGGGTGCTGCTTTCACTTACAAGCTCATTTTCTACAGTTAGAAAGACTGGCCTATGGTCACTGCCACCAAGTTGTTTCCCAACAATTCGTGTAATGTTCCAATCCAAGTCTGGTGAATGAAAAGCCAGGTCAGGCGTAGTTGTAGTGTGCCATGATCTCGAGTAGAAGGTATGTGGGTCAGACATCTTGTTAATGAAGATGAATCTATTCTCATACTGCCAGTCTGCCAGTCTCTCTCCTCTCCGGTCCGTGTGATCATTGCCCCAGCTCTGAGAGTGGCTGTTCGAATCGCAACACACAATCATTTCATTTTTTTCTTCTTTTAATGGTAGTGTGTCCAGTGCCTGTGGGCGGTCACTTGGACAGTAGTAATTGATCAGATGAAGACTTGTATTGCCTGTCTTAAGTTTAAGTGTCTGATACTCAGCCCCTTCCATGTAAACTTCAATATGGGAAGCAGTGATGCTATTTTTTACAATGGTCAGTATTCCCCCCCCCCCCCCCCCCCCAGTTTCGCCTGTCCTTTCTGTCAGATTGGCTTATGAAGAGTGTTTATATTCATTTCTCTCCCCTCTATGTATAAGCACCTAGAAATACTCAAATATAGCGGGCGCGTGAGCGTAATAGATATGGAGCTACACTGATGATACTATGAGCGCGGTCAGACCAGGGTTCGTGTTCTTCGTATCATCAAGTGAGGGATAGACTGGTCACCTAATGGTCAGTGCATTTAGTTCTACAAAATGTAATGGTCCTATCACGTTTCAGACCTACAGGATGTTACGAATTCATCTTTTGGTACCTAATCTTCTTAATCAAGTGAAGCTGTACAATTATCTCGGAAAAATCATAACATCTGATGGGAGATGCCTTGAAGAGATTAGAATAAGAATCGCCATGGTGAAGGTAATCTTTTGCAAGATGAAAAACATTCTGACCAATAAAATGATGTCAATTGCTACGAGAAAATGTGTGTTGAGATGCAACATAGAGCCTGTGCTTTTGTATGGATGTGAAGCGTAGACAATGAGCAGTCAAGTTGAAAAACATCTGATGGCTCTGGAATTGGGTTTCTGGGGAAAATGCAAAGATTACCATGGACAGACAGAAAAAAAAACAATGACCAAGTCCTACAAGAGACAAATGAACCTCGTAAACTGATTAGAGAAATTAAACGTAGACAATCACAGTTTGTGGGCATGTTATGAAAAGAAATGAACTGGAGAACTTGGTGACAACTGGCAAGATTGAGTCGAGGAGAACAAGGGAAGACAGAGAAGTAAATACCTGGATGTCTTGACCACGTGGCATGGTAGAGACAGGAACACTGAGCTGATCCACGACTCTGGAGATCGAGTGAAATGGCCAATCACCTACGCCCACGCTTATCGGCATGGCACATGATGGATGGATGGTAGCTAATCCAAAGCTGGCAGTGACGATAATGGACCTCAAGTTATCCCTGGTGGACGTTAATATGGCCGAATGGATACGACCACTATTTCATAAACATCCGGCGTGCTGATGCCGAAGTAGCTGGTTTAACCCCTATACCGGTCAGCTAGACTAAAATGTTGACTTCTCGTCCTTGACTTCACTTCAGGGACGTAAATTGCAAGTACCTCTGAAGTCGGAGTGGGTTCGCCTGATGGCGAGGGACACTGGTAATAGGGACAGCTAATCCACACGCAAACACCAGTCCAGTGCATTATAAGTAGTAGCTCGTATTTGAACTACGCTTGAGCCCAAAGCGAGCGAAGAGAAAAGAAAATCATCTCTGTCGCCTGATATTTTAGTGAAGTGGATTTGCAGATACATCGCCATTATTATATGCCACGCCGAACGTAGCAGGCCATAGTTTTCCTTCACGAACGCTGTTACCCGGGCAAGACTCATGCACGACCGCTGATCAGCTGATTAACTGGCGTGCCTGCTACTCAGACACCCACCAAGCATAGCAAAAAGCACGCTGCTCCACACGATCAGGCTAATTTGGTATAGAATAAGAAAGTATAGTAAAATCCCAAGGTACACTAATTAAGGTGAAATGGGCATAAGTCGCTAGACGCATGATTTTATAGAGCAGTCGGCATTTGGTGGACGATGTGGCCAGTATCACGCCGGCTACCTTTACTTCCCAATACATTTCTTGGCACCCGTCTTAGACTTTGTCAATCTGGAAGCCCAGGTCAATCTCAAACATCCACCTCGATGCGGATTTGAACCCACCAGCGCCGGTCCAGAAGGCAAGCGTCTTACCACTACGCTACCGCGGTTTCCTTGTATATAATGACAGCCCCACATTTTTAAAAATCCATCGGGACTCAGTCGATGCTGATGTCAACATTACAAGGGCTGTCTTTACTTTCCATAAAATGTTCTGGTACCAATTTAATAAAAATAAATATTCGTCTCAATGGGGATTAGGACCCACGAGAGGAGACCACTGTAACACACACGGACTCGAGGAGTATACTTAGTAAGGTGGAGAAAGGAATGTTTCGTGTGGAATGGCTCACCTCGCTTCAAAGATCATAGATCAGTGGTTCTCAACCTTTTTTTTTGGCCCGTGCCCCCCTTCACCATATTTTCAGAACGTCATCCCCTCCTTTCGTATTTCCTACCTAAAAATGTGGCCCGTGCCCCCCTTCACCATATTTTCAGAACGTCATTCCCCGCTTTCGTATTTCCAACCTAAATATCCCGCCCCCGCCCCTACACAGTATATGTAATAATGGAAGCTAAATTTAATAGCACATACTAAAACAAGTCTAGACGTCCACATAAAACGTGATTTGTGGGTCTACTTACTTTATAAAATTTAATAGCACATACTAAAACAAGTCTAGACGTCCACATAAAACGTGATTTGTGGGTCTACTTACTTTATAAAATGCATTTTAGAAGGGTGAGACGTACAGAACCGTACAGTATGAAGGAAAAAACAATGTCAAGTAATCGGTTCTTGTATTAACACGATCTTGAAATAATCTTAATTCCCCCCCCCCCCCACACCGGAAACCCCAACATTACCTGGGGGGGGGGGGGGGTTATTCCCCACCGGTTGGGAACCACTGTCATAGATTGTGAGAATTGTATGGATTTTTTGCCCTGGGCATACGAGGGCGTGGGGGAATGAACAGGCTGATAGGCTGGCAGGGAATGCACCTCTTGGTGGTAGATTACCTACGGACAAGGGAAAGGTGGTCGTGCGCCTGTGGGACCAGGTGGAGATGGTGGGTGAACAGACCAAAACCCCGTATTTGGAAAGGATGAGATTGCGGGGGATTGACAGAGGTTCTGGTAGAATCTCAAAACTGAGAGGGAAGACCATGATAAATTTCAATCAGATAGCGGTAGGAATGATTAGTAGTGTGACTCTTCGCTGGCTGTTGAACGAGGCGACGGAGCGCGTATGGGAATGTCCTGAGTTTAGTGATATCAGTTCTTAGCTCAACTCAACTCAACTTAGAACGCACGACCGCCCGGTCGGCTGGCACGGCATGGGTGATGGCCACTTGGCCACGCGTCTCCCAACACGTCATGCAGCGTATTGCAAACACTCGGTGACTTGTTGGAGGCGTGTATGTGCTGTCAGTGCTCCGGATATCACGATTTGAGAAACACTGGTGAAGTCGGTTTACAGACCTGTTTTAAGAGCCAACAGTGTTCCCTGTAATAATGTTCGCTTATGCATACATAAAAAGTTAATGGTTTGCAAGTGGGACTATTTACATTCGTGGCTTACGTTATGGTTATTGCGTTGCTTAGCGATTACTTGCGATTATTCGCGACTTCTACACGCGATAATGATAGCTGGATGCGGGGCGGAGCGGGAATGTGCTGTTGGTTGGGGGTTAGGGGGCGGGGGAATAAAAACGACATATCTCCATGAGATAGCATGAAAATGTGTTGTTGTTTGTCCATCAAGAATGATGATGACCATTCATTTCATCCAGTGGGGTTGAAGGTGTGGAGCCGTGGGTTCTAAGATGGCTGATAAGGCCTATTTTGGCTCGAAATGTTCTTTGACAATGTGGGCAACGAATGCTTGACGTCTCTGGAGGAGGATTTCCTGCAGTGGTTTTTCTGTCCTGCCTTTTCTTCACAGCTCTTGCAGTCCTGGTTGCCTCACATATGACTGCACCTTTGTGTAATGATGCACGCCACGAATTTCGGTCTCTGGCTGCAGCCTCCCATGTGTCATGATGAATTCCAAAAGCATTCAGTGAAATTTTCAGAGTGTCTTTAAAACGTTTCCTCTGGCCACCTTGGGAGCGTTTACCACAACGCAGTTCGCTGTAGAAAATTCGTTTAGGGAGCCTGTGATCTGGCATGCGGGTCAAGTGACCAGCCCAGCGAATCTGATTCTTCATCAGTAGAGTGTGGATACTGGGCATGGATGCTCTTTCTAGGACTTCAGTGTCTGGAATCTTGTCCTGCCATTTAATCTTCAGTAGCTTCCTTAGGCAGACTGTGTGGAAGTGGTTCAATTTCCTAGCGTGTCGCTGATAAACAGTCCAGGTTTCACAAGCATATAGCAGTGTGGATAACACAACTGCTTTGTAGACTTTTAGCTTTGTTTGCAGGCTTATTCCAGTTCTGTCCCATACATTCTTGTACAGTCTGCCAAAGGCTGCACTGGCCTTGGAGATTCTTGCATTCACTTCGTCATCGATTGTGGCAGCTTGTGACACAGTGCTGCCAAGATAGGCGAATTTGTCCACAACACTTAGTCTATTATCATTCACTTTGATATTCGGCACAGTGTGATTATTCCCTGGAGCTGGCTGGTACATAACTACAGTCTTCTCCAAGTTGATATTGAGCCCAAAGTTGGCACAGCCATGTGAGAAAGCTGAAACATTATGTTGCATATCCGCCTCTGAGTTGGCGTATAGAGCGCAATCATCAGCAAACAGGAGCTCTCTGACGGTGCCGCTGTCAATTTTGGTTTTAGCTTTCAGCCTTCTGAGATTGAATAACTTTCCATCCATACAGTAGTTGATGTCTATTCCAATGTCGTCGTTCTCGAAGGCATTCATCAACATGGCTGAAAACATGAGGCTGAACAGTGTTGGTGCCAGGACACATCCTTGCTTCACTCCATTGGTTACAGGAAAGGGTTCAGACAGTTCACCATTTTCCTGTACTCTTGCCTGCATGCCGTCATGAAATAGCCGCACTATTTGGACAAACTTTCGTGGACAGCCATATTTTGCCATAATCTTCCACAGTCCTTCTCTGCTGACTGTATCAAAAGCCTTGGTAAGGTCAATGAAAGTGGAGAACATTTCGCAGTTCTGTTCCTGACATTTCTCTTGCAGCTGCCTTGCAGCGAAAATCATGTCAACAGTTCCACGTTCTTTTCTGAAGCCACATTGACTCTCAGGAAGAAGACCTTGATCGAGATGGGCTGTGAGGCGATTGAGAAGAATTCTGGCGAGTATCTTCCCTGCAATTGAAAGCAAGGAGATGCCTCGGTGGTTGTCACAGGATTGGCGGTTTCCTTTACGTTTGTAAAGGTGGACTATTGACGCGTCCTTAAAATCTTGTGGCATGGTCTCGTTCATCCATATGTTTGTGAAGACTTGGTGAAGCTGCTCTGTTAGGACCGGCCCACCTGCCTTGTATATCTCTGCTGGGATGGAGTCAGGACCAGGTGCCTTGCCGCTGGAGAGTTGCTGGATGGCTTTGTTTATTTCCACTATGGTTGGCAGGTCACCAAGTGTCTCATTGGTGGGAACTTGAGGAAGGCAGTTGATGGTTTCATCATCGAAGAAGGAAGTTGCATTTAAGATTTTGCTGAAATGCTCTGCCCAGCGTTGGAGGATTTCTTTCTTATCGGTGACCAATGTTCCCCCGTCTGCACTGAGGAGGGGAACTATGCCTGGTGATGTAGGACCATAGACCACTTTCAGTGAGTCGTAGAAGTTTTTCATATCATGTCTGTCAGCAAAGCCCTGAATTTCATCAGCTTTGCTGCTCAGCCAGGAGTCCCGCATGTGCCGAAGTTTCTGCTGCACTACTCTCTGAATGTTCTTGAAAGCATCTTTTTTTGATGTTGACTTTGGGTCATTCAAATGTGCCTTGAGGAGAAGATGTTTCTCGGCCAGCAATTGATTGATGTCTTCGGAATTTTCATCAAACCAGTCTTTATGCTTTCGGGGGGCTGGACCCAGGATTTCCATAGCAGTGTTGTAAATTGTGTCCTTTAGGGCTCTCCATTCTGTTTCTGTATCCTGTTTAGCTTCAGCATTGGGCTTGAGGCGGTCTTCCAGCATATTTTCAAACGACTGCTGCATTTTCTTGCTGTTTAGGCGGGTGACATTTAGCTTTGTTTGCATTTTCGCCCCTTGAGGACGCCGTGGTGACCTGATGTGGATGTTCATTTTCGAGACAATTAGACGATGGTCTGTCCAACATTCGGCACCACACATGGATTTTGTCACTCGAACGTCTTGTCTGTCACTCCTCCTGACGATGACATAGTCAATGAGGTGCCAGTGTTTCGAGCGAGGGTGCATCCACGATGTCCTATTTCTCATGGGGAGACGGAAAATTGTGTTCGTAATCACGAGATCATGTTCGGCACATGTCTGAAGGAGGCGGAGTCCATTGCTGTTACAATTTCCGACTCCATGCTTTCCAATAATGCCACTCCAAGAGGTGGTGTCCGTGCCTACTCTGGCATTGAAATCCCCAAGGAGTATAAGTTTGTCTCCTTTGGGAACAGATGTTAATACACTGTGCAGGTCCTCATAGAACTTGTTCTTGACATCATCTTCGTTGGTCATAGTTGGTGCGTAGACACTCACAATGGTTGCGTGCTTCCTTCCATTCAGCAGAGGCAACTTCATGGTCATGAGCCTGTCGTTTATAGCCTTTGGAAATCCAGCTAATTTGCCGACCAGGGCCGACTTAATGGCAAATCCCACACCGGATTGGCGTCTTTCCTCGCTTTTCCTTCCACTCCAGAAAAATGTGTAGCCGGCAAAAATTTCACAGATTTGGCCTTCTTCTGCAAGTCGTGTCTCGCTCAAGGCTGCAATGTCGATGTTGTACCTGCCCAGCTCTCTCCCAATCAGTGCTGTTCGTCTCTCTGGACCCGACGCGCCGTCTCTGTCAAGTAGGGTGCGTACATTCCAAGTTCCAATTGTTAAGGGAATATGGTTTACTCTTTTAGCTTTGCTTGTTTTATCTTTCTTTGTATGTCGACCGCAGTTAAGGGTACCCACCAACCGCGGCTAGCTGGTTAGGTAGTGATGAAGCAGACAATGTTTAGGGCACCTTTTCTAGCCCCTTCCTCATGCTATGGAGGTGAGCAGTGTGTTCCTATAGAGGGCTGCTCAGTCGCTCAGGGGGCTGCCGAATCCCACTGCTGCTCCGGTCAGTAGAAGACGACCATATGGCCTGCGCCGCCTGTGTGCAGGTCTGCGACTACGGCTGCCAGCGTACCCACGCCTGCCGCTTTGCCGCTCGCCCATCGCCACAGGGCTTGAAGGTGATATGTGACGTTGGATGAAGAATGACTTGCGCGATGACTTGGATTAAAGTGAGGAAGAGTTGCGCAATTCGTCGACCTCACTCTCTCGCCTGAGTCCATCTGAGTCCAGTGGCAAGACAAGTCGAGACGATTGGAGACGAATACAGGTGCAGTGGATGACCAGGGCGCTCTACGTGCCTTGCCGTGCTCATTACGTTCCACAACGCTTTGCAGGTAAACGCCGTCTTGCCCGTTGAATCAGGAATGATTTCTTCCGCGCAGTCTGCCGAATCCTGTCTTCACATGCTGGGTAGGTGTCGTGTCCTCCTTTACAGTGTCGTCCCTGGAGTGAAGAGAGTCGACACCCACATTATAATATTTTTTTCCTCTCAATATTCTGGAGAATCCACCAGCTTCCGTCCAACACACTCCATCAGCCTATGGACACCTTTTCCTATCACTCTCTCACTGTCGTACTATGCCCCTTCTCATACTTCCCCAACGCAACATACTCAACAACTCTTGCTTCTAAAAATTAATAAAGATTAATTTATTAAAAGAAAAGTGTAACGTATATGAGACGTGTATGTGAAGAAAATGTGTGACGTGTTCTATAAAGTGTGTAGAATCGGACTCTCAGACAACAACCCAGTCAGCTGATCCCAGCAAGGATAGACCACAGCACGTTACGTCAGAACATGTACATCTCACCCCGTGCCGAAACCATCTTGCCGGATACTGATTTGCCTCTGTAGACCTCTGGTAATCCCATTTCATGAACATCCGAAATAGACACCGGTGGTATAAACAGTTAATCATGGACCGGTTGCACTCTACACAATGTCCGTTCCTATCGTTCATAAAAAAATGCACAAGTCCTTTGTAGTGTGTACACAGATTAATGTTAATTGTTACTGTACTGGATCCTCCCTCGTGTCTATCTAGCCTCAAGTATCCAGTCTTGTGTTCTATTACACGAGATTATATCACACTATGTAATTATTAGACTTAATGTTTTCAGTTCGTTACTACTGTCTGATGCTGTGTGGTGCATCAGTACGCATCACTCTCTTTGGTGAATCAACTTCCTTCTAGCTTTAGTTACGTTCTGTATGCAACTTTATTGATTGTTGAACTGGTGTTCTTCCGAATGGGATTTGTATCTTTCCCAAAAACTTTTTGAGTTTCCTTGGATCTGGTAGGGAACCTAGGATAGAAACAACACATCTGGTGATAGTACTAGTCACTGATCCTTTCGGCTGAGTGTAAGCCTATCACCTTGCTTAATGATCTTTAGCTAACTAAACTATGTCCTAGAGCAGATTAGCTACCCACCTAGAGCCGAATCAGGCTATGACAAAGAAAAAATCAGCAAACAGAATGCGGAACCCCGCCCACCAGGGACACCTACGGGAAGATCCCCATTATCCCTCATTACTCAATTCTCAACTAGTAAAGCTTATCAACACTTCACTAATCTATTCTTAGCTAGCAGAGTTAATATCACTATTCTACTCTAACTAGTTTCCACTAACAGTGCTAATCATCACACTATAGTTTAACAAGGCCACAGTCTATATTAATTAGAACTAATATTATAATAGGTTATACCTTAAATGGCACTACTGCAGTCCTATCAATCATATCTACATCTGCCATTATAGGCACGTGTAAAATTAAGTCACTAATTAACACACGGTAGATATTATTTCCACTAAGCACTGCAGTGCCCTGGCACTCCGACTAGAGCATTTTCAAGTCCCCCTAGTTGGTCCCAACTCGGGTTTATATGGCAAACTACCAAAGTTGGCCACGTGACGTTATCCTTTATGCCCCACACAGGTGGCACATTGGCAGATCATCCCCTGTCAGGGATCCATCCCCCCTCTGGCTCCCTCAATGTTAGATTTGTCATCACTGGTTCTGACATCCAAAACAATCTAGAGAGTTACTGTCGAGTTCCAACAAAGAGTTTCGATACCAAGCTGCCAATCATGGTTTTCCAAACACGCTTACATTGTGCACGTGACGTTGTTCATGTCCGGCAGGTGTTCCACTGTTTTCAATAACACCCTCAACTTTCTGTCATGTGCTGACAGTCAAACCTCCATTCCGTCTGATGTCCGGAACTATAGATGACAAACGGAACCATTCCATATCCTGAGCGGGCAAGGCTATGTGATTTTAACTGTTATGAACTGCCAACGCGTTGTATCCCTTCCTTCTCACTCACCGCCAAATGTGTATATGGGCTGCCCCGATGTAACCCGTGCAGCTGTGTTTACTCTGTTAGTACGACTGTTGTGGCCTAGAAAATATACGCCAAGCAACCGTCGGTATTATTATCTGGTTAACTCATGGCGAGCTCGTGACAGTAGGCATACCCTAGTTTACCTCTTGGTTTGACACCAAATCGGATACCCATGCCTGGTTTAGCCAGCCTCTCACAGCTGTTGCCCGGGGGGTGGCCACTGTCGCATGCTGACAGCTACTAGGAGCCACAGGCACGAGCTGGGTGTCAGACTTGGACCAGTGGGGGATGGGTCCTGAAAGGACATGAGAGCCATCCTTACCAAAGGTGCTACCAATGCCTGACACCCCGTACCCCCCCCCCCATGAAAATGTAGAAATAACATGATAATACAAGGAAATAGAAATTATAAGAGAAGGAAATAGAAATTATAACAGAGGTGAATTGAAGTTATAATAGAATGAAACAGAAATAACAACAGAAGGGAAAGCAAATTACAAAAGAAGGGAATATAGATTATCATAGAAGGGAATATAAATTACAATAGAAGGGAATATAAATTACAATGGAAAGAAACATAAATTACAACAGAAAGCAAAATGCTTAACCAAGACAGCTTGGTATTTACGTGGTTACAGAATTGACATCACGGCACTCGGGTCATCTCACGCGTGCTCCCTACTCTTCCTCAAAATCCAACGATATATTATGTTGGTTTGTACGCTAGCGATTTGATTACAAGTAAATCTGATTTATCCTCTAAACGTTGAGTGCCACGCAGATCCTTTAATCACTCCATTATGAATCAGTCTCTGAAAAATATGCTAATTCTGTCTCCTCATTTTCCCACTTGTACTGGTCACTCTTAAAGGTACGCGTAAGAGAAACGAAGGCGGACAGAGAATGGTATGCGGAAATTTGAAACTGCTGCGCAAATACATAATAATATAAGCAACAACCACTTTACTCAAATATCAGAAGGCGGAGATGATTTAAGGTCCATGATCGTCACTGTCAGCTATGGATTAGGTCAATCAATAGATCATGTGCCATGCCGGCAAGCGTGGGCGATCATGACTCGCCATTTCACTCGATCACCAACGTCGTGGATCAGTTCAGTGTTCCTGTCTCGTCCATGCCATGTGGTCAAGCCATCCAGGTATTTTCCTCTCGGTCTTCCTCTTGGTCTGTTCCCTTCGATCTTTCCAGTTGTCACTAAGTTCTCCAATCCATTTCTTCTCATAACATGTTCAAAAATTTTTTGACTGTCTACGTCTAATTTCTCTAATCAATTTACGATTTTCATTTGTCTCCTCTAGTACTTGGTCATTGGTTTTTCTGTCTGTTCATGGTATTCTTTGCATTTTCCTCAGAAAACACATTTCTGCAGCCATCAGATGTTTTTCAGCTTGACTGCACATTGTCCAAGTTTCACATCCATACAACAGAACAGGCTCTATGTATCCTCTCAACACTCTTTTTCTCGTTTCAATTGACATCATTTTATTGGTCAGAATGTTTTTCATCCTGCTAAAGGCTACTTTCGCCATGGCGATTCTTTTTCTAATCTCTTCAAGGCATCTCCCATCAGATGTTACTACTGTTCCGAAATAATTGTACCGATTCACTTGTTGAAGAATATTCTCATTTACTTGTATATTACATTGTGGTACTTCGTTCTTCCTAGTGACGACCACAACCTGTGTCTTCTTACAATTTAATTCCAACCCCAGCTGATCACTTTGTACAACAACTGCGTCTACTAATTGTTGTAGATCTTGTGCATTGTCTGCAATAAATACTGTATCATCTGCATATCTAATGTTATTGATGTTTCGTCCTCCAATGCTGATTCCATTTATATCTTCTACATTCCTGAAAATATTTTCACTGTATAGGGAAAAAAGATCTGGATACATTACACATCCCTGCCTAACACCTCTCTTAATAGTTTGATATTGTCCCACTTCATTATCAATCCTTATGGCAGCTTGTTGTTTCCAATATATGTTTTTTTTTATAAGTCTAATGTCTTTCCCATCAATTTGTAGATCCGCAAGCATATCTACCATGTTGACATGTCGAACTCTATCAAAAGCTTTTGTGTAGTCAATAAAGCAAAGGTGTATATCCTTGTTTACTTCTATAGCACGTTCAATAACTGTTCGCAGCATAAAAACAGGATTTACTGTACCCTTTCCTTCTACAAACCCACATTGTTCTTCCCCTATTTCAAGTTGTATTTTCTTCCTCACTCTTTGCATGATAATTCGTAGCAAAATCTTTGTGATGTGGCTCATTATACTAATTGTTCTATGTTGATCACATTCCAAGGTTCCTGATTTCTTTGGGATTGCAATAAATACAGAGTTACATAACTCAGAAGGTATATATCCAGTATTATTTAATGTGTTCAGCAGTCTGATGACTTGATCTAGTCCAAATTCTTCTAAAGCTTTAATCATTTCTGTTGTGATGTTATCTGCACCAGGGGCCTTGCCAGCTTTCATATGCTTAAGAACATGGATTAGGTACCAGAAGAATAATTCGTCACATGCTGTGAGACTTTGTTGTGATAGGGCCGTTACATTTTGTAGGCCTCAGTGCACGGACAGATTGGTGGCCATTTTATACCTCACTTAGCGAAACGATGAGCACAGGTGTCGAATCTTTGTGTGACCACCCTCATGATATCATCACTATATTACCCTCTGTGTTGGAACAATCTATCAGCCTGTTCATAGCCCCGCCCCACGCACCCGCACACACGCATACCCCGTGAAGAGGATCCATATGTTCGCAACTTGCGTCTTGTCGAGCGACGTGAGTCGCTTTCCGACACATACTCTATGTATCCATTACCTACACATTTTGTCTGGCCATGCATCCTTCTAACCACGGTAAGAATGCCATCACAGCTCCAACTTCCACACCCCTCCCCATCCCAATGCTAGATCTTGCAGCAACACTCGCCATATTCTCCTCCTTTAAATAGTGTCTGTCTTTGTAAAGAAACCGCACCCATTTCTTTTACTTCGCACTGCAAATCCATCAATGTATACAACCACACCGTCTATAGGTCACCTATAGGTAAATGAGAATATTCTTACACAAGTGAATCGGTACAACTATCTGGAAACAAGAATCGCTATGGCGAAGGTGGCCTTTTGCAAGATAGAAAACATACTGATCAATAAAATGATGCAAATTGCAACGAGAACAAGAGTGTTGGAGTGATACATAGAACCTGTACTTTTGTATGGGTGTTAAACGTGCACAATGAACAGACAAGCTGAAAAACATCTAGTGTCAGTGCAAACATGGTTTAGAGGAAAATGCAAAGAATACTAAGGACAGACAGAAAAACCAATGACCAAGTCCCACAAGAAACAAATGAAAACCATAAACTGATTCGATAAATTAGACGAAGACAGTCAAAATGTTTAGGACACGTTATGCGAAGAAATAAGCTAGAGAACTTGGTGACAACTGGCAAGATTGAGGGGAAAAGAACAAGGGGAAGGCAGAAATCTAAATATCTGAATCGTTTGGCCACGTGACATGGTGGAGACAAGAACACACAACTGACACACGACTCTGGGGATAGTGTAAGATGACGAAACATGACCTCCCATGCTCATCGGCATGTTACATGAAGATGATACAGATGATACTTCGTGTGTGCTTCGTCCTTTATGTACAACTTGGAAGGTATACACACGGTTAAAGCATTCCCCCTAGTCTAGAACAGTGGTTCTCAACCTTTTTTGGCCCGTGCCCACCTTCACAATATTTTCAGAACGTCATTCACCCCTTTCGTATTTCCTCCCTAAAAATTCCCCCGGTCTCTACTCAGTATATGTAATAATGGAAGATAAATTTAATAGAACATACTAAAACAAGACTAGATGTCTACATAAAACGCGATTTGTGGGTCTACTTACGTTATAAAATGAATTTCAGAAGGGTGAGACGTACAGAATCGTAAAGTACGAAGGATTAAACAATATCAAGTAATCGGTTATTGTATTAACTTCTTCTTCTTCTTCTTCTTCTTCTTCTTCTTCTTCTTCTTCTTCTTCTTCTTCTTCTTCTTCTTCTTCTTCTTCTTCTTCTTCTTCTTCTTCTTCTTCTTCTTCTTCTTCTTCTTCTGCTGCTGCTGCTGCTTCTTCTTCTTCTTCTTCTTCTTCTTCTTCTTCTTCTTCTTCTTCTTCTTCTTCTTCTTCTTCTTCTTCTTCTTCTTCTTCTTCTTCTTCTTCTTCTTCTTCTTCTTCTTCTTCTTCTTCTTCTTCTTCTTCTTCTTCTTCAGCATTCCGAGCCATTGAGGTTCTTTGCTGCAGATACAAGCCGTCTCCATTCTTCTCTCTGGTTGACCTTCTTTTGCCAGTCGCTGATTCCAAGTGCTTGTAGGTCTGTATGTATATTATCTCTCCACCGTCTTCTTGGTCTACCTCGGATTCTACTGTCATTTATGTCCTGAGTGTTAGCGAGTTTTGTTTCCCTATTATCTTCCATGCTTTCTATATGCCCCAGCCATTGCAGTCTATTAGACCTCATGATACCAGTGATTAGCGGGGACTTAAACAGGTCATAAATGTCTTTGTTGCTTCTTCTTTTCCACTCTCCACTTTGTGTATCCCTAATGAGCCCAAAGATGCGTCTTAAGAATTTGTCCTCAAAGGTTTGTAACAAGGCTTCGTCTCCTTTAGTTGTACTCCAGGTTTCAGAACCATACAGCACAACTGGTCTGATCAGTGTTTTTATATTGTGATCTTGGTGTTACGAGATAGCGCATTTGATTTTAGCAGATGTAGTGCATTGTATATCTTATTTCCAGAGTTGATTCTAGGTTGTATTTCTTCCTTTATTATGTTGGAGCAGTTGAAGATTGTACCCAGGTATTTGTATGTTTCTGTTCTTTTAATGGTCATATTATATATTTGAATGTGGCCAGAGTTTTTAGCTGTTCCTTCTCTTGAAATTACCATATATTCTGTCTTATCTTGGTTGATAACCAGTCCCATTTGTTGAGCTTTTTCCTGTAAGTGAGTCAATATTTCTGATGTCGTTTGTTCATTTCCCCCTATAATATCTATATCATCTGCATAACCAAGCAGTCTGGATGTTCCTCCAATATCACATTCCTCCTTCACCTTCCTTACAACTTTCTCTAGAACCAGATTGAAAAGGAGCGGCGATAGTGCATCACCCTGTCTCATGCCAGATGTTATTTGGAAAGGGTCTGATTTCCTGCCTTTATATGTTACTATATTATAAGTATTAACGCGATCTTAAAATAATCTTAATCCCCCCCCCCTCTGGAAACCCTAAAATTCCCTCTGGGGGGGGGGGGGAATTCCCCACAGGTTGAGAACCACTGGTCTAGAATAAATCATATGGCCTCATTTGTATGCACTACAGCTGGGACTAAGGGCTTACGAATACAATTCGTAATCCCACATAAAGCGATCGAAACACAGCTGCGGGAGATTTGGAACCACACTGCCTGGCGTTGGCGTTGTGGAAATGTGATTTCTGAGGAAAATGCAATGAATATCATGGACAGACAGAAAAACTAATGACCAAGTCCCACAAGAAACAAATGAAACCTGTAAGCTGATTAGAGAAATTAGACGTAGACAGTCACAATTTTTGGTTACGTTATGTGAAGCAATAAACTGGAGAACTTGGTGAGAACTAGCAAGATCGAACGGAAGAGAACAATGAGGATGGCAGAGAAGTAAATACCTTGATGGCTTGGTCACGTTGTATGGTCGAGACAAGAACACTGAGCTCATCCATGACTCTGGTGATCGAGTGAGATGGCAAAACTTGACCACCCACGCTTACCGGCATGGCACGTGATGATGATGATAAGTACAGGTCTTTCAGAAAGCAATGACAAACTACTGAAAGTAAACTTGCCAAGAAATCACAAAGAGCCAAAAAAAAAAAAAAAAAGAAATGCCGAAGTTGACTGCAACGTCCTGTAAAGGGTATGCAACTAACTAACAGCTTCACCAATTGAACTGGCTATGAGATACTGTAAGCTGTCACACGCTATACTTTTAGACGAGTGTTGAGGTGTTAGATAGAACCTGTGCTTTTGTTTGGATGTGAAGCGTGGTAAATGAACAGACAAATAGAAAAACATCTGCTGGCTGTGGAAATGTGGTTTCCTATAAAGGGTATGCAACTAACAGCTTCACCAACTGAACTGGCTATGAGAAGACGTGCGTGATGCATTGTTACCTTGTTACCTGCCGGTAAGCAGCCACACACTATACTTTTAGGCGACTTTTTGGGGAGTCTTCGTGGCGAAGTGGTCAAGCCATCTGACTCGGGCTCATAAGTTTGTGTTATCGATTCCGGGCCGCGTCCTTTGGTTCACGAGTGCATTTTTTTCGGAGACTCCTTGGGTCGTCACTGGAGCTACGGAGTTGGTGCTTAGTGTGACGCTTTCGAAAGTTCGCTGCCGAAAGAGACTGAGCCACATGAAA
This sequence comes from Cepaea hortensis, assembly GCA_963921405.1. Lineage (NCBI taxonomy): Eukaryota > Metazoa > Mollusca > Gastropoda > Stylommatophora > Helicidae > Cepaea > Cepaea hortensis. The sequence goes on along the minus strand of OY992892.1, from coordinate 69,369,713 downwards.
TAAAAACCCTGTGCAATGAAGTCGACTCTGTCGACTTTTAAGCGACTTTAAGACCATACTCAATCACCGAAATAATCAGTTGTTGATACGGTGTGTATAACATTCTTTGCTATATGACAGACGCGCCCATTATATTCATGGTATTCCTTGCTACTACCTTCCCTACATGAACCATGATTGACATACTTCTGTCATAGTGAAAGAGAGAGAGAGAGAGAGAGAGAGAGAGAGAGAGAGAGAGAGAGAGAGAGAGAGAAAGAGAGAGAAAGAGAGAGAGTGAGAGAGAGAGAGAGAGCATAGATGATTGACAGTCTTATGTCGTTGCCTGAAGCGATGTCAGTTCATGAATTGATAAATAGCATTATATAGCAACGGGTGGGAAGCGACACGATAACTCTCGCATTCGACAAGACTGTGCGGTGAATTAAGTTCACGACCTCTGATTTGTGTGATTAATGTTGTGCTCATGTTACAAAACGATCAAAGTCTACTTCAACCTATTTGTGTAAACTTTGATCTGTCCTAACCTTCTCAACATGACAATCTAGGGTATACTTTCAACTAATAGTTCCCACACTGGTCCAGACAGAAAGGACGACAGATGGAGCGGAAAGAATTGATTGTTTATCAGACGATCAATGATTTACAGACTTATTTTTTTAGGCATACTCAAAAACATAATATGTTTGGCATATTCTCACGGTGTGTTTGTTTCATGCACATGAACATCGCAGCATTTTTGTGAATTGTTTTTATCCCCCCTCCCTGGCACTCAGGATCTCCACACTAGTGGCTCCCAAAAAGCCCTTGTTTGTTTCAGGTTCACTACATCCTCGTCATGTTAGCCTCGGTGAGTCATATCTGACAACTGGTCCTGCGTCCTAATGGCAGGACGCTTCCATTGGTATTGTCTGGCGTTTATTCTTGTTTGTCTCTCTTTATTTCGTGGCTGTCTCTCTTTTATTCTCGTCTGTGCCTCTTTGATTCTTGCTGTCTCTCTTTTAATTTTGTCTGTCTATTTTATTGTGGTCTGTCTCTCTTTTATTCTAGTCTGTCACTATTTTATTCGTGTCTCTAGTGTATTCTTATCTGTCTCTCTTTTATTTTTGTCTGTCTATTTTATTCTTGTCTGTCTGTCTTTTATTCTTGCCTGTCTCTCTTTTATTCTTGCTGTCTCTATGTTATTCTTGTCTGTGTCTCTTTTATTCTTGCTGTCTCTCTTTTATTCTTGCTGTCTCTATGTTATTCTTGTCTGTGTCTCTTTTATTCTTGCTGTCTCTCTTTTATTCTTGCTGTCTCTACTTTATTTTTGTCTGTCTCTATGTTATTCTTGCTGTCTCTATGTTATTCTTGTCTGTCTCTATGTTATTCTTGTCTGTCTCTATGTTATTCTTGCTGTCTCTATGTTATTCTTGTCTGTCTCTATGTTATTCTTGTCTGTCTCTCCTTTATTCATGTTTGTCTCTATGTTATTCTTGCTGTCTCTATGTTATTCTTGTCTGTCTCTATGTTATTCTTGTCTGTCTCTATGTTATTCTTGTCTGTCTCTCTTTTATTCATGGCTGTCTCTCTTTTATTCTTGTCTGTCTGTATTTTATTCTTGTCTATCTGTATTTTATTCTAGTCTGTCTGTATTTTATTCTTGTCTGTCTGTATTTTATTCTTGCTGTCTCTCTTTTATTCGTGTCTGTCTCTCTTGTATTCTGCTGTCTCTCCTTTATACTTGTCTGTCTGTATTTTATTCTTGTCTCTCTCTTTTATTATTGGCTGTCTCTCTTTTATTCTTATCTGTCTCTCTTTTATTCTTGTCTGTCTCTCTTTTATTCTTGTCTGTCTCTCTTTTATTCTTGTCTGTCTCTCTTGTATTCTTGCTGTCTCTCCTTTATTCTTGTCTGTCTCTCTGTTATTCTTGCCTGTCTCTCTTTAATTCGTGTCTGTCTCTGCAGGGCGTTACGATCAACCCGCTATAGATTTTCAAGACAGTGTTACGTTCAGTTATCTTGCCATTGCTTTCTGAATGAGAAGTTAGCGTTTAAGTCCAACTTATGTCGGTGTAGAGATTGAACTCCTTATATCGCCATCAGCATATCTGAAGTTTACGTACGAGCTAGGATGGTGAAAATAGTGCGTCCTGACTTCTCTGTGTCTACTCGTGTCTAGGATGGTGAAAACAGTGTGTTCTGACTTCCCTGTGTCTACTCGTGTCTAGGATGGTGAAACCAGTGTGTCCTAACTTCTCTGTGTCTAACAGTTTCTATGATGGTGAAAACAGTGTGTCCTGACTTCTCTGTGTCTACCGGTGTCTAGGATGGTGAAAACAGTGTGTCCTGACTTCTCTGTGTCTACTCGCGTCTAGGATGGTGAAAACAGTGTCATGACTTCTCTGTGTCTACTGGTGTCTAGGATAGGGAAAACAGTGTGTCCTGACTTCTCTGTGTCTAACAATGTCTAGGATGGTGAAAACAGTGTGTCCTGACTTCTCTGTGTCTACTCATGTCTAGGATGGTGAAAACAGTGTGTGCCGACTTCCCTGTGTCTACTGGTGTCTAGGATGGTGAAAACAGTGTGTCCTGACTTCTCTGTGTCTACCGGTGTCTGAGATGGTGAAAACAGTGTGTCCTGACTTCTCTGTTTCTAACAGTGTCTAGGATGGTGAAAACAGTGTGTCCTGACTTCTCTGTGTCTACCGGTGTCTAGGATGGTGAAAACGGTGTGTCCTGACTTCTCTGTGTCTACCGGTGTCTAGGATGGTGAAAACAGTGTGTCCTGACTTCTCTGTGTCTAACAGTGTCTAGGATGGTGAAAACAGTGTGTCCTGAGTTCTCTGTGTCTAACGGTGTCTAGGATGGTGAAAACAGTGTGTCCTGACTTCTCTGTGTCTAGCGGTGTCTAGGATGGTAAAAACAGTGTGTCCTGACGTCTCTGTGTCTACCGGTGTCTAGGATGGTAAAAACAGTGTGTCCTGACTTCTCTGTGTCTACTCGTGTCTAGGATGGTGAAAACAGTGTGTCCAGACTTCCCTGTGTCTACTCGTGTCTAGGATGGTGAAAACAGTGTGTCATGACTTCACTGTGTCTACTGGTGTCTAGGATGGTGAAAACAGTGTGTCCTGACTTCTCTGTGTCTACTCGTGTCTAGGATGGTGAAAACAGTGTGTCCTGACTTCTCTGTGTCTACTCGTGTCTAGGATGGTGAAAACAGTGTGTCCTGAGTTCTCTGTGTCTAGCGGTGTCTAGGATGGTGAAAACAGTGTGTCCTGACTTCTCTGTGTCTAACGGTGTATAGGATGGTGAAAACAGTGTGTCCTGACTTCTCTGTGACTACTCGTGTCTAGGATGGTGAAAACAGTGTGTCCAGACTTCCCTGTGTCTACTCGTGTCTAGGATGGTGAAAACAGTGTTTCATGACTTCACTGTGTCTACTGGTGTCTAGGATGGTGAAAACAGCGTGTCCTGACTTCTCTGTGTCTACTCGTGTCTAGGATGGTGAAAACAGTGTGTCATGACTTCTCTGTGTCTACTCGTGTCTAAGATGGTGAAAACAGTGTGTCCTGAGTTCTCTGTGTCTAGCGGTGTCTAGGATGGTGAAAACAGTGTGTCCTGACTTCTCTGTGTCTACCGGTGTCTGAGATGGTGAAAACAGTGTGTCCTGACTTCTCTGTGTCTACCGGTGTCTAGGATGGTGAAAACAATGTGTCCTGACTTCTCTGTGTCTACTCGTGTCTAGGATGGTGAAAACAGTGTGTCCAGACTTCCCTGTGTCTACTCGTGTCTAGGATGGTGAAAATAGTGTGTCATGACTTCCCTGTGTCTACTGGTGTCTAGGATGGTGAAAACAGTGTGTCCTGACTTCTCTGTGTCTACTCGTGTCTAGGATGGTGAAAACAGTGTGTTCTGACTTCTCTGTGTCTACTCGTGTCTAGGATGGTGAAAACAGTGTGTCCTGAGTTCTCTGTGTCTAGCGGTGTCTAGGATGGTGAAAACAGTGTGTCCTGACTTCTCTGTGTCTAACGGTGTCTAGGATGGTGAAAACAGTGTGTCCTGACTTCTCTGTGTCTACCGGTGTCTAGGATGGTGAAAACAGTGTGTCCTGACTTCTCTGTGTCTAACAGTGTCTAGGATGGTGAAAACAGTGTGTCCTGAGTTCTCTGTGTCTAGCGGTGTCTAGGATGGTAAAAACAGTGTGTCCTGACTTCTCTGTGTCTACCGGTGTCTACGATGGTGAAAACAGTGTGTCCTGACTTCTCTGTGTCTACTCGTGTCTAGGATAGTGAAAACAGTGTGTCCAGACTACCCTGTGTCTACTCGTGTCTAGGATGGTGAAAACAGTGTGTCATGACTTCCCTGTGTCTACTGGTGTCTAGGATGGTGAAAACAGTGTGTCCTGACTTCTCTGTGTCTACTCGTGTCTAGGATGGTGAAAACAGTGTGTCCTGACTTCTCTGCGTCTACTCGTGTCTAGGGTGGTGAAAACAGTGTGTCCTGAGTTCTCTGTGTCTAGCGGTGTCTAGGATGGTGAAAACAGTGTGTCCTGACTTCTCTGTGTCTAACGGTGTCTAGGATGGTGAAAACAGTGTGTCTTGACTTCTCTGTGTCTAACAGTGTCTAGGATGATGAAAACAGTGTGTCCTGACTTCTCTATGTCTACCGGTGTCTAGGATGGTGAAAACGGTGTGTCCTGACTTCTCTGTGTCTACCGGTGTCTGAGATGGTGAAAACAGTGTGTACCGACTTCTTGGTATCTACCGGTGTCTAGGATGGTGAAAACAGTGTGTTCTGACTTCTCTGTGTCTAACAGTGTCTAGGGTGGTGAAAACAGTGTGTCCTGACTTCTCTGTGTCTAACAGTGTCTAGGATGGTGAAAACAGTGTGTCCTGACTTCTCTGTGTCTACTCGTGTCTAGGATGGTGAAAACAGTGTGTCCTGACTTCCCTGTGTCTACTCGTGTCTAGGATGATGAAACCAGTGTGTCCTGACTTCCCTGTGTCTACTGGTGTCTAGGATGGTGAAAACAGTGTGTCCTGACTTCTCAGTGTCTACCGGTGTTTAGGATGGTGAAAACAGTGTGTCCTGACTTCTCTGTGTCTAACGGTGTCTAGGATGGTGAAAACAGTGTGTCCTGACTTCTCTGTGTCTAGCGGTGTCTAGGATGGTGAAAACAGTGTGTCCTGACTTCTCTGTGTCTAACAGTGTCTAGGATGGTGAAAACAGTGTGTCCTGACTTCTCTGTGTCTAGCGGTGTCTAGGATGGTGAAAACAGTGTGTCCTGACTTCTCTGTGTCTACAGGTGTCTAGGATGGTGAAAACAGTGTGTACTGACTTCTCGGTATCTACCGGTGTCTAGGATGGTGAAAACAGTGTGTTCTGACTTCTCTGTGTCTAACAGTGTCTAGGATGGTGAAAACAGTGTGTCCTGACTTCTCTATGTCTACCGGTGTCTAGGATGGTGAAAACAGTGTGTCCTGACTTCTCTGTGTCTGGCGGTGTTTAGGATGGTGAAAACAGTGTGTCCTGACTTCTCTGTGTCTAACGGTGTCTAGGATGGTGAAAACAGTGTGTCCTGACTTCTCTGTGTCTAGCGGTGTCTAGGATGGTAAAAACATTGTGTCCTGACTTCTCTGTGTCTAACAGTGTCTAGGATGGTGCAAACAGTGTGTTCTGACTTCTCTGTGTCTAGCGGTGTCTAGGATGGTGAAAACAGTGTGTCCTGACTTCTCTGTGTCTACAGGTGTCTAGGATGGTGAAAATAGTGTGTTCTGACTTCTCTGTGTCTAGCGGTGTCTAGGATGGTGAAAACAGTGTGTCCTGACTTTTCGGTATCTACCGGTGTCTAGGATGGTGAAAACAGTGTGTTCTGACTTCTCTGTGTCTAACAGTGTCTAGGATGGTGAAAACAGTGTGTCCTGACTTCTCTGTGTCTAACGGTGTCTAGGATGGTGAAAACAGTGTGTCCTGACTTCTCTGTGTCTATTCGTGTCTAGGATGGTGAAAACAGTGTGTCCTGACTTCCCTGTGTCTACTGGTGTCTAGGATGGTGAAAACAGTGTGTCCTGACTTCCCTGTGTCTAACAGTGTCTTGGATGGTGAAAACAGTGTGTACTGACTTCTCGGTATCTACCGGTGTCTAGGATGGTGAAAACAGTGTGTTCTGACTTCTCTGTGTCTAACGGTGTCTAGGATGGTGAAAACAGTGTGTCCTGACTTCTCTGTGTCTACTCGTGTCTAGGATGGTGAAAACAGTGTGTCCTGACTTCCCTGTGTCTACTCGTGTCTAGGATGGTGAAAACAGTGTGTCCTGACTTCCCTGTGTCTACCGGTGTCTAGGATGGTGAAAACAGTGTGTCCTGACTTCTCTGTGTCTACCGGTGTCTAGGATGGTGAAAACAGTGTGTCCTGACTTCTCTGTGTCTAACGGTGTCTAGGATGGTGAAAACAGTGTGTCCTGACTTCTCTATATCTGCCGGTGTCTAGGATGGTGAAAACAGTGTGTCCTGACTTCTCTGTGTCTAGCGGTGTCTAGGATGGTGAAAACAGTGTCCTGACTTCTCTGTGTCTAACGGTGTCTAGGATGGTGAAAACAGTGTGTCCTGACTTCTCTATATCTGCCGGTGTCTAGGATGGTGAAAACAGTGTGTCCTGACTTCTCTGTTTCTAGCGGTGTCTAGGATGGTGAAAACAGTGTCCTGACTTCTCTGTGTCTAACGGTGTCTATGATGGTGAAAACAGTGTGTCCTGACTTCTCTGTGTCTACCGGTGGCTGAGATGATGAAACCAGTGTGTCCTGACTTCTCTGTGTCTAACAGTGTCTAGGATGGTGGAAAGTGTGTCCTGACTTCTCTGTGTCTACTCGTGTCTAGGATGGTGAAAACAGTGTGTCCTGACTTCCTTGTGTCTACTCGTGTCTAGGACGGTGAAAACAGTGTGTCCTGACTTCCCTGTGTCTACTGGTGTCTAGGATGGTGAAAACAGTGTGTCCTGACTTCTCTGTGTCTACCGGTGTCTAGGATGGTGAAAACAGTGTGTCCTGACTTCTCTGTGTCTAACGGTGTCTAGGATGGTGAAAACAGTGTGTCCTGATTTCTCTATGTCTGCCGGTGTCTAGGATGGTGAAAACAGTGTGTCCTGACTTCTCTATGTCTAGCGGTGTCTAGGATGGTGAAAACAGTGTCCTGACTTCTCTGTGTCTAACGGTGTCTAGGATTGTGAAAACAGCGTGTCTTGGCTTCTCTGTGTCTAACAGTGTCTAGGATGGTGAAAACAGTGTGTCCTGACTTCTCTATGTCTACCGGTGTCTAGGATGGTGAAAACAGTGTGTCCTGACTTCTCTGTTTCTAACAGTGTCTAGGATGGTGAAAACAGTGTGTCCTGACTTCTCTGTGTCTACCGGTGTCTAGGATGGTGAAAACGGTGTGTCCTGACTTCTCTGTGTCTACCGGTGTCTAGGATGGTGAAAACAGTGTGTCCTGACTTCTCTGTGTCTAACAGTGTCTAGGATGGTGAAAACAGTGTGTCCTGAGTTCTCTGTGTCTAACGGTGTCTAGGATGGTGAAAACAGTGTGTCCTGACTTCTCTGTGTCTAGCGGTGTCTAGGATGGTAAAAACAGTGTGTCCTGACGTCTCTGTGTCTACCGGTGTCTAGGATGGTGAAAACAGTGTGTCCTGACTTCTCTGTGTCTACTCGTGTCTAGGATGGTGAAAACAGTGTGTCCAGACTTCCCTGTGTCTACTCGTGTCTAGGATGGTGAAAACAGTGTGTCATGACTTCACTGTGTCTACTGGTGTCTAGGATGGTGAAAACAGTGTGTCCTGACTTCTCTGTGTCTACTCGTGTCTAGGATGGTGAAAACAGTGTGTCCTGACTTCTCTGTGTCTACTCGTGTCTAGGATGGTGAAAACAGTGTGTCCTGAGTTCTCTGTGTCTAGCGGTGTCTAGGATGGTGAAAACAGTGTGTCCTGACTTCTCTGTGTCTAACGGTGTATAGGATGGTGAAAACAGTGTGTCCTGACTTCTCTGTGACTACTCGTGTCTAGGATGGTGAAAACAGTGTGTCCAGACTTCCCTGTGTCTACTCGTGTCTAGGATGGTGAAAACAGTGTTTCATGACTTCACTGTGTCTACTGGTGTCTAGGATGGTGAAAACAGCGTGTCCTGACTTCTCTGTGTCTACTCGTGTCTAGGATGGTGAAAACAGTGTGTCATGACTTCTCTGTGTCTACTCGTGTCTAAGATGGTGAAAACAGTGTGTCCTGAGTTCTCTGTGTCTAGCGGTGTCTAGGATGGTGAAAACAGTGTGTCCTGACTTCTCTGTGTCTACCGGTGTCTGAGATGGTGAAAACAGTGTGTCCTGACTTCTCTGTGTCTACCGGTGTCTAGGATGGTGAAAACAATGTGTCCTGACTTCTCTGTGTCTACTCGTGTCTAGGATGGTGAAAACAGTGTGTCCAGACTTCCCTGTGTCTACTCGTGTCTAGGATGGTGAAAATAGTGTGTCATGACTTCCCTGTGTCTACTGGTGTCTAGGATGGTGAAAACAGTGTGTCCTGACTTCTCTGTGTCTACTCGTGTCTAGGATGGTGAAAACAGTGTGTTCTGACTTCTCTGTGTCTACTCGTGTCTAGGATGGTGAAAACAGTGTGTCCTGAGTTCTCTGTGTCTAGCGGTGTCTAGGATGGTGAAAACAGTGTGTCCTGACTTCTCTGTGTCTAACGGTGTCTAGGATGGTGAAAACAGTGTGTCCTGACTTCTCTGTGTCTACCGGTGTCTAGGATGGTGAAAACAGTGTGTCCTGACTTCTCTGTGTCTAACAGTGTCTAGGATGGTGAAAACAGTGTGTCCTGAGTTCTCTGTGTCTAGCGGTGTCTAGGATGGTAAAAACAGTGTGTCCTGACTTCTCTGTGTCTACCGGTGTCTACGATGGTGAAAACAGTGTGTCCTGACTTCTCTGTGTCTACTCGTGTCTAGGATAGTGAAAACAGTGTGTCCAGACTACCCTGTGTCTACTCGTGTCTAGGATGGTGAAAACAGTGTGTCATGACTTCCCTGTGTCTACTGGTGTCTAGGATGGTGAAAACAGTGTGTCCTGACTTCTCTGTGTCTACTCGTGTCTAGGATGGTGAAAACAGTGTGTCCTGACTTCTCTGCGTCTACTCGTGTCTAGGGTGGTGAAAACAGTGTGTCCTGAGTTCTCTGTGTCTAGCGGTGTCTAGGATGGTGAAAACAGTGTGTCCTGACTTCTCTGTGTCTAACGGTGTCTAGGATGGTGAAAACAGTGTGTCTTGACTTCTCTGTGTCTAACAGTGTCTAGGATGATGAAAACAGTGTGTCCTGACTTCTCTATGTCTACCGGTGTCTAGGATGGTGAAAACGGTGTGTCCTGACTTCTCTGTGTCTACCGGTGTCTGAGATGGTGAAAACAGTGTGTACCGACTTCTTGGTATCTACCGGTGTCTAGGATGGTGAAAACAGTGTGTTCTGACTTCTCTGTGTCTAACAGTGTCTAGGGTGGTGAAAACAGTGTGTCCTGACTTCTCTGTGTCTAACAGTGTCTAGGATGGTGAAAACAGTGTGTCCTGACTTCTCTGTGTCTACTCGTGTCTAGGATGGTGAAAACAGTGTGTCCTGACTTCCCTGTGTCTACTCGTGTCTAGGATGATGAAACCAGTGTGTCCTGACTTCCCTGTGTCTACTGGTGTCTAGGATGGTGAAAACAGTGTGTCCTGACTTCTCAGTGTCTACCGGTGTTTAGGATGGTGAAAACAGTGTGTCCTGACTTCTCTGTGTCTAACGGTGTCTAGGATGGTGAAAACAGTGTGTCCTGACTTCTCTGTGTCTAGCGGTGTCTAGGATGGTGAAAACAGTGTGTCCTGACTTCTCTGTGTCTAACAGTGTCTAGGATGGTGAAAACAGTGTGTCCTGACTTCTCTGTGTCTAGCGGTGTCTAGGATGGTGAAAACAGTGTGTCCTGACTTCTCTGTGTCTACAGGTGTCTAGGATGGTGAAAACAGTGTGTACTGACTTCTCGGTATCTACCGGTGTCTAGGATGGTGAAAACAGTGTGTTCTGACTTCTCTGTGTCTAACAGTGTCTAGGATGGTGAAAACAGTGTGTCCTGACTTCTCTATGTCTACCGGTGTCTAGGATGGTGAAAACAGTGTGTCCTGACTTCTCTGTGTCTGGCGGTGTTTAGGATGGTGAAAACAGTGTGTCCTGACTTCTCTGTGTCTAACGGTGTCTAGGATGGTGAAAACAGTGTGTCCTGACTTCTCTGTGTCTAGCGGTGTCTAGGATGGTAAAAACATTGTGTCCTGACTTCTCTGTGTCTAACAGTGTCTAGGATGGTGCAAACAGTGTGTTCTGACTTCTCTGTGTCTAGCGGTGTCTAGGATGGTGAAAACAGTGTGTCCTGACTTCTCTGTGTCTACAGGTGTCTAGGATGGTGAAAATAGTGTGTTCTGACTTCTCTGTGTCTAGCGGTGTCTAGGATGGTGAAAACAGTGTGTCCTGACTTTTCGGTATCTACCGGTGTCTAGGATGGTGAAAACAGTGTGTTCTGACTTCTCTGTGTCTAACAGTGTCTAGGATGGTGAAAACAGTGTGTCCTGACTTCTCTGTGTCTAACGGTGTCTAGGATGGTGAAAACAGTGTGTCCTGACTTCTCTGTGTCTATTCGTGTCTAGGATGGTGAAAACAGTGTGTCCTGACTTCCCTGTGTCTACTGGTGTCTAGGATGGTGAAAACAGTGTGTCCTGACTTCCCTGTGTCTAACAGTGTCTTGGATGGTGAAAACAGTGTGTACTGACTTCTCGGTATCTACCGGTGTCTAGGATGGTGAAAACAGTGTGTTCTGACTTCTCTGTGTCTAACGGTGTCTAGGATGGTGAAAACAGTGTGTCCTGACTTCTCTGTGTCTACTCGTGTCTAGGATGGTGAAAACAGTGTGTCCTGACTTCCCTGTGTCTACTCGTGTCTAGGATGGTGAAAACAGTGTGTCCTGACTTCCCTGTGTCTACCGGTGTCTAGGATGGTGAAAACAGTGTGTCCTGACTTCTCTGTGTCTACCGGTGTCTAGGATGGTGAAAACAGTGTGTCCTGACTTCTCTGTGTCTAACGGTGTCTAGGATGGTGAAAACAGTGTGTCCTGACTTCTCTATATCTGCCGGTGTCTAGGATGGTGAAAACAGTGTGTCCTGACTTCTCTGTGTCTAGCGGTGTCTAGGATGGTGAAAACAGTGTCCTGACTTCTCTGTGTCTAACGGTGTCTAGGATGGTGAAAACAGTGTGTCCTGACTTCTCTATATCTGCCGGTGTCTAGGATGGTGAAAACAGTGTGTCCTGACTTCTCTGTTTCTAGCGGTGTCTAGGATGGTGAAAACAGTGTCCTGACTTCTCTGTGTCTAACGGTGTCTATGATGGTGAAAACAGTGTGTCCTGACTTCTCTGTGTCTACCGGTGGCTGAGATGATGAAACCAGTGTGTCCTGACTTCTCTGTGTCTAACAGTGTCTAGGATGGTGGAAAGTGTGTCCTGACTTCTCTGTGTCTACTCGTGTCTAGGATGGTGAAAACAGTGTGTCCTGACTTCCTTGTGTCTACTCGTGTCTAGGACGGTGAAAACAGTGTGTCCTGACTTCCCTGTGTCTACTGGTGTCTAGGATGGTGAAAACAGTGTGTCCTGACTTCTCTGTGTCTACCGGTGTCTAGGATGGTGAAAACAGTGTGTCCTGACTTCTCTGTGTCTAACGGTGTCTAGGATGGTGAAAACAGTGTGTCCTGATTTCTCTATGTCTGCCGGTGTCTAGGATGGTGAAAACAGTGTGTCCTGACTTCTCTATGTCTAGCGGTGTCTAGGATGGTGAAAACAGTGTCCTGACTTCTCTGTGTCTAACGGTGTCTAGGATTGTGAAAACAGCGTGTCTTGGCTTCTCTGTGTCTAACAGTGTCTAGGATGGTGAAAACAGTGTGTCCTGACTTCTCTATGTCTACCGGTGTCTAGGATGGTGAAAACAGTGTGTCCTGACTTCTCTGTGTCTACTCGTGTCTAGGATGGTGAAAACAGTGTGTCCTGACTTCCTTGTGTCTACTCGTGTCTAGGACGCTGAAAACAGCGTGTCCTGACTTCCCTGTGTCTACTGGTGTCTAGGATGGTGAAAACAGTGTGTCCTGACTTCTCTGTGTCTACCGGTGTCTAGGATGGTGAAAACAGTGTGTCCTGACTTCTCTGTGTCTAACGGTGTCCAGGATGGTGAAAACAGTGTGTCCTGACTTCTCTATGTCTGCCGGTGTCTAGGATGGTGAAAACAGTGTGTCCTGACTTCTCTGTGTCTAGCGGTGTCTAGGATGGTGAAAACAGTGTCCTGACTTCTCAGTGTCTAACGGTGTCTAGGATTGTGAAAACAGCGTGTCTTGGCTTCTCTGTGTCTAACAGTGTCTAGGATGGTGAAAACAGTGTGTCCTGACTTCTCTATGTCTACCGGTGTCTAGGATGGTGAAAACAGTGTGTCCTGACTTCTCTTTGTCTAACGGTGTCTATGATGGTGAAAACAGTGTGTCCTGACTTCTCTGTGTCTAACAGTGTCTAGGATTGTGAAAACAGTGTGTCCTGACTTCTCTGTGTCTACTCGTGTCTAGGATGGTGAAAACAGTGTGTCCTGACTTCTCTGTGTCTACCGGTGTCTGAGATGGTGAAAGCAGTGTGTCCTGACTTCTTTGTGTCTAACGGTGTCTAGGATGGTGAAAACAGTGTGTCCTGACTTCTCGGTATCTATCGGTGTCAAGGATGGTGAAAACAGTGTGTCCTGACTTCTCTGTGTCTAACAGTGTCTAGGATGGTGAAAACAGTGTGTCCTGACTTCTTTGTGTCTAACGGTGTCTAGGATGGTGAAAACAGTGTGTCCTGACTTCTCGGTATCTACCGGGGTCTAGGATGGTGAAAACAGTGCGTCCTGACTTCTCTGTGTCTAACGGTGTCTAGGATGGTGAAAACGGTGTGTCCTGACTTCTCTGTGTCTCGCGGTGTCTAGGATGGTGAAAACAGTGTGTCCTGACTTCTCTGTGTCTACCGGTGTCTATGATGGTGAAAACAGTGTGTCCTGACTTCTCTGTGTCTAACGGTGTCTGAGATGGTGAAAACAGTGTGTCCTAACTTCTCGGTATCTACCGGTGTCTAGGATGGTGAAAACAGTGTGTCCTGACTTCTCTGTGTCTAACAGTGCCTAGGATGGTGAAAACAGTGTGTCCTGACTTCTCGGTATCTACCGGTGTCTAGGATTGTGAAAACAGTATGTCCTGACTTCTCTGTGTCTAACAGTGTCTAGGATGGGAAAACAGTGTGTCCTGACTTCTCTGTGTCTAACAGTGTCTAGGATGGTGAAAACAGTGTGTCCTGACTTCTCTGTGTCTAACGGTGTCTAGGATGGTGAAAACAGTGTGTCTTGACTTCTCTGTGTCTTACAGTGTCTTGTATGGTGAAAACAGTGTGTCCTGACTTCTCTATGTCTACCGGTGTCTAGGATGGTGAAAACAGTGTGTCCTGACTTCTCTATGTCTAACGGTGTCTAGGATGGTGAAAACAGTGTGTCCTGACTTCTCTGTGTCTAACAGTGTCTAGGATGGTGAAAACAGTGTGTCCTGACTTCTCTGTGTCTACTCGTGTCTAGGATGGTGAAAACAGTGTGTCCTGGCTTCTCTGTGTCTACCTGTGTCTGAGATGGTGAAAACAGTGTGTCCTGACTTCTCTGTGTCTAACGGTGTCTTGGGTGGTTAAAACAGTGTATCCTGATTTCTCTGTGTCTACCGGTGTCTAGGATGGTGAAAACAGTGTGTCCTGACTTCTCTATGTCTAACGGTGTCTAGGATGGTGAAAACAGTGTGTCCTGACTTCTCTGTTTCTAACAGTGTCTAGGATGGTGAAAACAGTGTGTCCTGACTTCTCTGTTTCTAACGGTGTCTAGGATGGTGAAAACAGTGTGTCCTGACTTCTCTGTTTCTAACAGTGTCTAGGATGGTGAAAACAGTGTGTCCTGACCTCTCTGTGTCTACCGGTGTCTAGGATATTTTCTTGGTGCCATTTTAAATACGAGTAGAAGAGCCTTCGTAACGTGATCGCATTTAGACCATGAACATGAATTGCACTTGGTTGCGTTTTTTAAGTTGATTTTGAAAAGTAATATATCAAGCGCTTGTGTGAGCTGATTCTGAAAAGTAATGGACCAAGCGCTTGTGTAAGTTGATTCTGTAAAGTAATGGACCAAGCGCTTGTGTAAGCTGATTATGAAAAGTAATATATCAAGCGCTTGTGTGAGCTGATTCTGAAAAGTAATGACCAAAGTGCCTGTGTAAGTTGATACTGAACATTAATAAGCCAAACGCTTGTGTAAGTTAATTCTGAAAAGTAATGGATCAAGAGCTTGTGTAAGTTAATTCTGAAAAGTAATGGACCAAGAGCTCGTGTATGTTGATTCTGAACATTAATAAGCCAAGCGCTTGAGTAAATTGATTCTGAAAAGTAATGAATCAAGCGCGCGTGTGAGCTGATTGTAAAGAACGTAATGGATCAATACGTCTACAGGGGAGGTCAATAAGGAAGTCACAAATGGCTGTAGAAAAATAACTAAATATGATAACAACTTGAAACCAGTTTATTTCTATATCATACAATGTCCCTTTATTTCTCAACATAATTTCCACCAACATTGATGCACTTATCCCAACGTTTTGTCAGTCCTCCTAAACCGGCTGTACAGAACTGCGTGCTCTGTCTTCTAAACCACGTTTTCACTTCACATTCATCTTTGGCGTCATTCACGAAATGTCTCCCGCCAAGGTCAGCTTTCAGTGGACCAAAAAAGTGGAAATCGCTAGGGGATAAGTCGGGGCTGTAAGGTAGATGTTCCAGAACTTCCACCTTAGTTGGTTAATTTTCTTCTGAGTTAATCGAGCCGTATGTGGTCTGGCATTGTCATGAAGAAGCAACACTCCTCTAGTCAGCAGTCCTGGAAATTTCAATCGATCATGCATTATGCTGTATGCTGAACCATGTGATCACCTTATTGCAGAAGCTACAGAATCTATCGTTACTCGCCTGTCACCTCTAATCACCTCCTCCACCCGCTGCACGGATGCTTCTGTTGCAATCTCCAGATCAGATTTCATCAACAATTTTAGAGCGTCCTTGAGAAAATTTTTCTACGCAGCTATGCACCGCTTTACGGGACAAATATTTGTCAGCATAAACCAGGAAGTATTTCCTGATGAATGTCCTTTGCAGGCAGTCCTTTTGCCCACAAAAAACGAACAACAGCACGTTGCTCTTTGGTTGTACACTCCGTAAGTACAGTCGCCATTTTGTTTATGCGCTGCGCATGCGCATGAGACACCTAGCCCCACCTGACGAACGGGAATATAAAGTTTGATTTTGCTGTCACCTAATGACACTTGTAGAAAACACCAACTACATTTACCTGCCATCCCACAGAACTGTGTGACTTACTTATTGATTCGCCCTCGAATAAAGTGATGTTTAAAAAAAATAAAGAAGAAGAAAAAAAAGAAACATATTGGTTGAAGCGCTTGTGTGAGTTCTTTGTAAAGAATATATTAGATCAAGCGTGTGGGTGATTTGATTGTCAAAAAGTAATGAATTAAGGGCTTGCATGAGCTGTCTGTAGAAAACAATGAATGATAGAAAAACACATGTAATGAATAAAGCGCTTGTGATAGTTGATTTTTATAAAGCCGTATGAGTCAATCGCTTGTCTGGGTTCAAGTTTTTTTAAAGTAATGATTCAACCGCGTGCATGAAATAATGAATCGAGGGTTCAATTAGTTGATTTTCAAAATAATGTACTGGATCAAGTATTGGTGAGTCAGTTTTCAAAATATATTCATTATTAATGAAAAACAGCAAGTGCAATGAGTAGACTTTTATTCTAAAAGCTTGCCTCTCAGACAAAAAGAGTTTGAGAATCACTTCCTCAACCGTTATCGTTTGCTTTCTCTGTCTTTATTCCTATAACCAGATCGTTTATTTTCTCCTCCTAAAGTCTTATACCAGTTGTTTGGTAGCTGTTAAAAATAGCCGTCTTAAAGTAAGCTTTCAAATTTAGAAAATTGACAGGCCCCGCCCTTACTTTACACTGCATTCCTGTCAGGTGTTTGCGTCACAGTTGTCTGGGTGAATTACCCGCGGTGTCAACAATTACGTTCACAGAAACCTTAAGCGGTTTCATTCCTAGGTAGTGAGTCACGGACTGGCAGAGTTGCTGCGTGTTTACATCCACGTTGTCCATACTAGGAGGTTGTAAATTAAATGCATTTACATATGTAGTCATTTGGCTCTTACATTCTTGTTCTTGTTGTTATTGTTGTTGTTGTTGTTGTTGTTGTTGTTGTTGTTGTTGTTGTTGTTGTTCTTCTTCTTCTTCTTCTTCTTCTTCTTCTTCTTCTTCTTCTTCTTCTTCTTCTTCTTCTTCTTCTTCTTCTTCTTCTTCTTCTTCTTCTTCTTCTTGATGTTGTTGTTCTTCTTCTGTTGCTGCTGTAGCTGCTGCTGCTACATCATCATCATCATCATCACCATCATCATCATCATATTTTTCTTCTTCTTCTTCCTTGAAGACTTATAGTGGAGCATAGGCCCACAACCACAATAGCTAAACCCTGTGTAGGCCAGTTGATGGTTGTAGGACGATAGCTGATGTTTTTTCTACCCTGTGAAGTATCCAGCGAGCGCGTTAGCGATGTTGATAGAGAACTGTGCTGATAATTTTATGACCACGGTCAGACGAAGGTTCGAGGCCTGGGCTAAGCAAGAGAAACATTGGCCACCAATGGCGCCTGTATGCATGCAGGACTACAAAATGTGACATTCCGATCATACCACAGAGCCGTGGCCGGATACAGGCTTCGGGATACATAAACATTGAAGTAGCCAGTCTCATACCAACCTTCTTTAGTGGCCTCTTACGGCGTGTTCAGATATGACAGAGCTAACGCATGACTGTAGACGGTACTACTTGATGTCTGTTTGCGCCGGATGTTGGGCGGCGCTTACCACACCAGACACTCCACATTGTGCCAACGGTTTCGAGCGGAAGAGTGCAATTGGGAGGGTGCAAGTCTTAGCCTGGTGGGAGGAAATTCAACCTAAACACTAGATATCATGCTAGGGCAGACCACACTCTGAGCCTTGGTCAGCAACTGGTCTAGGGTGGAAGCTCCTACAGGCGGACAGTTAGAGCATTGCTTTGCTGATCCGGCAGCTTCTGCAGCTTATCTTGTTCCAGTTGTATTGGTGTTACCTTTCCTCTGGAGTAAACTAGGCAGACCGAGAGAGGGATCATGCTGCATGTGCAACTCATGTTCTCTACAATTCAGTCCAGGCTTTGTGCTAAGAAAAGGTTATTATGCTTGTATTTTTAATTTTAAAATCAGTGTAAAATACTATCATCTGTCGAGAAGGCAAGGTGCCAGTAATAGTAGCAATGTGTTCCTGAGGTTACAGTGTTAATATTCTTTACTTCTCCAACTGCGACCCCGGTAACACTCGGGCAAACTCCTACAGCACCCCAAGCTACTCCGAGACTTTCGTTTTTCCACTTGTGTCACGCATGTTCATTGGGTGGCTTCGGTGCAGACACAATGCGCAATATTTGGGACAGGTTGAAATCTAAAGTCTCGAAACAGGGTACGAACGCGGAGCAGGAGAAAGACACCTGGAGTCATGACCATGGTGTCCACGCCCCCAAAGATTGTCATGAAGATCAAGGGCCGAAACATTCGAAAAAGGGGAACTTCTGACGATGAGAAACCTCCTGTCGTGCTTTTCTAAGTGGCACAAAGTAGTGCAGCTTTACATAACAGAATTACGACACATACAGGACGTTGCGGCGATTAGCCTTCATCAGCAAACAAACACATTCACAAAACACAACATATAGTCACGGAGATCTCCAGTGACCACATTAAGACGTGACGACAGAAAGAGAAGATTAAAAAGATGAAAAAATGAAAGCAATGAAGAGAAAATAAAAATTGGAAAAAATGTTCCTACTTACCTCAGAATTCGAGGAAAATTTTTTCCAATTTTTATTTTCTCTTCATTGCTTTCATTTATTTTTTCATCTTATTATTCTTCTCTTTCTGTCGTCACGTCTTAATGTAGTCACAGGAGATTTCCGTGACTATATGTTGTGTTTTGTGTATGTATTTGTTTGCTGATGAAGGCTAATCGCCGCAACGTTCTGTATGTGTCGTAATTCTGTTATGTAAAGACTGCAATACTTTGTGTCATTTTATATTGTTTACATTTTCACAGCTTTACCGCATTTCCACACAATTTTATTCATATTTCTCTACGTGGAGGTTTTATGACTTCAGATTGCTAGGAGATGTAATGCATACATATTTTAAATATGACGGTAGTTATTTTTCAGTCAGATTGTTACCATGTTTTTTTTTTTCTTCTTCGCAACTAATACCTTTGCAGACATCCAGTTGATGATTATTTGGTGATCTGGATTTGGGTCGGTCTGGGATATCATGCGTGGACCTGGATTCGAACACTGGGCTTCCATACCAGCTTGCTGGCCACTGCACTACTGCGGCAGTTGAACTAATATACTGACCTATCGTCCTTGACGTGAGGACGTAACTAACAAGTACCTCTGGAGTCAGAGTGGGTTCGAATAATGGCGAGGGACACTGGTAATAGGGACAGCTAATCCACACATACAATTCAGTCAAGTGCTACTAGAGGTAGTTTGTTTTTGACTACGCCTGAGTTCAAACGGAGCGAGCGAGCGCAAAAAAAAAAAAAAAAAATAAATAAATTAAGACACTGGGAGAGACAGAACGAGTTAAAAGTAGTCACCGACGTTGTAAATAGCTTGTTGTCGCGAAGAAAAGAACGGACAAACTATTTAATCCATAATAATTTATTGCTTTCTGGGCGGGAAATGCAGGGGCAGCCGTCATAAAGCTGTTAGTTACCTGACGGAAGTAAACCTTATGGAGGTCACATTTCACTTGTAGAGGAACACTTTGTTAGTTTTTAAGTCCTAGTGTTGGTAGGCCGTCTCCCTGGCCAAGGCGTTAACGACATTGTTCGTATTCCCGTATATCCACATGGGGGAAAACAGCAGCTGCAGAATCGGCAGCGGTTCGCGCCGCGCTGGTTACTTACGTGGGTATGTTAACCGGTCGTTCAGAATGCAATGGCAAACTATTTTGTTTGGTTCGCATATCCTTTACAGGACATCCCTGTCAACATCAGCTGATTGTTGATTTCTTGGCAAGATTACGCTCAGTAGTTTGCCATTGCTTTCTGAGCGACAGGTTCACATATTCCGTAAGTTACCGACGCGGAGAGAACCGCTACCGATTCCGCGCACATCACGTTACTCTCGAGAGTATACGGGATTACGGAGAAAGTCGTGTAACCTCTAGACTAGGGAGACCGGCAATGGCAAACTACTGAACGTAAAATAATTTTAAAAAAACTCGCCTAGTACATCAACGCCGGCTTCGTGGCTTAGAGGTTACCAAAAGAAAAGAATGATCAAATCAGTCAGAAGGCCACCAAACCTTACTCAAGACGACTACCATGTTATGGACAGACCAGAACAGGTCATTTTTCTGCGCCTCAGAACAGGACACAATAGATTACGCAACCACATGTATACAAAATTCAAGATTGGTGACTCAGCCATGTGCCCATGTGGTTTGGCGTCGCAGACAGCAGAGCACATACTCCAGGATTGGCCAAACTACAACATATCCAGGCGAACCTTCTGGCCTAGAGAGACAACAGTGGAAGATAAACTCTATGGACCGCTGAATGAACTAAAAAAGACTGTTGGATTCATACGAGAGACAACATTGCAGTTATAAGCATATTTCAGGCGAACGAAAGAAGAAGAAGAAGAAGCAGTGGTTCGAATCGCATCGGTAACTTACGGGGTATGTGAGCCGGCCGCTCAGAAAGCAATGGCAAACTACTGAGCGTAATCTTGCCAAGAAATCAACATACAGCTGAAAGATGCTGGTGTTGACAGCGATGTCCTGTAAAGGATATGCAAATTAAAAAAAAAGTACATCAACAGCAGCTGAAAAATGTTGACTGCATGTCCTGTAAGGGATATGCAACATTTTAAAAAATGTTGGTAGTGCCGACGTTGTAGTTAGGGGCAGCGAACGCGTTTCACAGTTCCCCGATATACAGAGTCGATGGTTAGAAATCAGCACTAGTGATTGGAAACAGACCGCCTTGAGCTGATTTCGATGGTATAGGCTTCAGTCGTTAAGAAAGCAATGACAAACTACTGAACGTAGAAATTTACCAGTAAATTATATAATCTCACAAACAGCTCAGGTTGATAGCGACTACCTAGAAATAACATACAACAATAACATACAACAAAGGGTTCCAAATGTTGCTGTATGTAGCCGAGGCGCGGTGTTGGGGTGAGCGCCCAACATTGCTCAAATACCTCAATGGCTCGTGAATACATAACCTATGCAGCAAAAGTCCAACTCCTGGCCTTCACGTGGCGGACCTGTTTAAACTAACAGGAGAAGGGGCGACGGCGAGTCACTGGCGCCGGAAAATAACCAGTATGCTCTAGATGTGTATGCACGTACATGCATGCGCAGACAGGTGTGTGCGCACGTACACATCTACACTCGAGTGAGACCACAGTCTGCTCTAGCAAAGAAAGGTGCTGAAGACGGAGGCAACCAGCCAAGAGGCGCACCACAGAAATCAGGATGCCACGCAATCACGCAAAATGGAATATGTCAAGTCAGCATAAAGTCACCATACAGTGGATACCATCCCACTGTGGAGTACCCGGAAACGACAGAGCTGATCAATTGGCTAAGGAAGGAGCCAAAGAGGAACAGCCTGATGTGCCCGTTACATACCACCAAAAGAAAAGAATGATCAAATCAGTCAGAAAGCCACCAAAACCTGCTCAAGATGACTACCACATTATGGACAGACCAGAACAAGTCATTATTCTGCGCCTCAGAACAGGACACAATAGATTACGCAACCACATGTATACAAAATTCAAGATTGGTGAAACAGCCATGTGCACATGTGGATTGGCGTCGCAGACAGCAGAGCACATACTCCAAGACTGCCCAAAATATAACATATCTAGGCAAACCTTCTGGCCTAGAGAGACGACAGTGGAAGATAAACTCTATGGACCACTGTGTGAACTGAAAAAAAAAAAAAAAACAGTTCAATTCATGCAAGAGACGACATTGCAGATATAGACATATTTCAAGCGAACGAAAGAAGAAAAAAAAAAACATACAACTAAATTGTTAAATGTCATGTGAGGAATCTGAATATGTATATTGTGAGTAGGTCATCGTGGACGAATAATAAGAACGATTGTTCTTAAACATCCGGTGTGCTGAAGACGAGGTAAGAGGTTCAGTCCCTACACTGGACAGTTGGACTAAAATATTGACCTGTCGTCCTTGACTTGGGGACGTTAATTACAAGTACCTCTGAAGCCAGAGTGGGTTCGTCTGATGGCGAGGGACATCGTCAATAGGGAAAGCTAATTCACGTGCAAAATTCAGTCCAGCACTACTAGAAGTAGTGTTTATGGACTACGCTTGAGTTAAAAGCGAGCGAACTAACAACAACAAAAACATTTATTGCGTAAAGCTGTAGTGTCACCCCCCGGAGTTTGTATATTTTTGAGTTTCCTTGTTGTTGTTTCCTTGTTGTTAGCTGATGGTGGCTTGTTGCCGCAGCATCTTCTGTTTTCCATATTTGTATTCGGTAAAGCTGCCCTATACTTTGTGTTATAATAGTGTTTACAGAATACAATGTTCTCTTGTGAAGCGTTCCCTTTATAATTCAGATAGCTACCAAAACCACCATGTTACAAAATGTCCTGGGAATTGTACGAAAGGGGAAGGTAACGAGGAAAGGAACGGGCCACTTCACTTCATATCTCGTAGTAAAGGACCTTTTTACACACCGTAAGGCGCATTTGAGCATAGGGTGTTAGACCTATATACTTACAGATCCATCGGTACTCGATGAGTGACGTAGCATTATTACTCTGGGCTTCTTATAACGTAACCTTTTTAAAATTAAGTTGCATGTCCTTCACAGGACGTAGCAGTCAATCTCAGCATATTCGCTGTTCGTGATTCCTGGGCAAATTTTACGTTCAGTAGTTTGCCATTGCTTTCTGAACGACCGGCTCCTATACCTTAAAAACCAGCACCGCTTGTTTCGAACCCGGGTATATGGGCTCACAAACCGCGTTCGCAAGCCCTTAGCCACAGAGACCGGTTATATATCGTATCGTAAGGTACCGTACCAGAGATACCAGACAAGATATCAGATAAGATATCGTAACCTAGGATATGCGAAATTCTAACACTTCACACCCTATCGGCAGAATCTAAAATGCGACTACCGTTTCCAACAAAGAAACATACACACATACAACACGACATATGTCTTATCATTAACGTCAACAAATTTATAATGAGACTAAAGACAATTTAAAGACAACTGTGAGAATCTACACCTTACTAGACTACGAGAAGATCAAGTGAAAAGGGGGTGAAGCCAGACAAGAGCGCTATGCAGGAAGCCAAAGAAGAATAGCCAACGGACACAGTACTGGTATCGTCGACCGTTACACTCTAAAGGAGATACTAAGGTGGAGATCCAGGCACTCACTGACTGAATTGGCTCATATGCAATGAGGATAATCTGCCTACTATCTAGCTAAACTAACACAACACGACGCATGTCTTTAACTTAAAATCAACAGACTTATGAGACTGAAGAACATTTACCACGACAACCAACGACAGACAACACACTGAGACGGTAATCTGAGTCATTGAAAGACAGGTAGTGCAGAGCTCTTTTGATTGGACAAATCAAATCTTGCTGGGCCACGGTCCCTTGTCAACATTCCTGGCATACCTTTATACAGAAACCATGCCCGGATCAAGTACCCTAGTACCGGTTGACTGCGTTTACACACACACCGCAGGTGTACGTTCCCTGATTGTATACACACCGCATGTTCACTGCACGCGGAGGCTAAAAACTTGATTGTTGATCAATTCAATACTGAATAGTTTCTCAAGTTGGCATATAGAAGCTGGTGTTTTTAACTGTTAACACTATAAATTAAATTACATTATAGAGATTTGTGTGTTGTTAGGTGGATTTTCTTGTTAGTGTGTTAAAGATATTATTATTATTAGCTGTTTATCTTTCACGGAGGCATTGTAATTGTGGTTAAACTACATCTTGTAGTAACAAGTACTGGCGACTGTGCATTTTTGACCAGGTGGTGCACATCGTGTCTTATTTTTGGTAAGTTGATTTGTTCAAATAATTGATTATTTGACTGTATGTGTACAGTGTGAATGTGGATATACAGAAAAGTACGTGGAATTTCTTGGAAACAAAAGCAATCAAATATGGAGGTTCCAGTGATGCTAGAAATAGAAAACAGGTAAACAAATTAAACAAGTTACATATGTTTGCCACATTAAACGACATTGAATTCTTGGGCGTCAGTCGTACATACAGCAATGGCAAACTGCTGAACGTAAATATTTCCCAAACAGCTAATAATGCTGGAGTTGATTGTGGCGTCCTGTAAAAGAAATACCACTAACAAACTCTTGTAATAACCACGGTGGAGAGACTAGTTGGAAGCCTGGTAGCAAGAGATGGACAGCGATAAAATAAAGGTGGGATAGTGGTACAAGAGCAAGAGACAGTGTTGGAGATCTCTGTTTTGAAGACTGCAACTAATTGATTGATGCAGTAAATACACAATTAAACATTTGAATATAGACAACACCATTATCTCGTTCGTTTGCAAACTTTAACCTCATTAATTCCAGGACTATTTATCCATCCATCCATCCATCATGTGCCATGCCGGTAAGCGTGGGCGGTCATGTTCTGCCATCTCACTCGATCAACAGAGTCGTGGATCAGTTCCGTGTTTCTGTCTCGACCATGCCACAAGGCCAAGCCATCCAAATACTTGTTTCTAGGTCTTCCCCTTGGTCTGTTCCCCTCGATCTTACCAGTTGTCACCAAGTTCTCCAAATCATTTCTTCTCATAACATGCCCAAAAAATTGTGACTGTCTACGTCTAATGTCTCTGATCAGTTTACGATCTTCATTTGTTTCTTGAAGGACTTGTTCATTGGTCTTTCTGGCTGTCCATGGTATTCTTTGCATTTTCCTCAGAAACCACATTTCTACAGCCATCAGATGTTTTTCAGCCTGGCTGCTCATTGTCCAAGCTTCACATCCATATAAAAGTACAGGTTCTATGTAGCATCTCAACACTCTTTTTCTCGTTTCAATTGACATCTTTTTATTGGTCAGTATGTTTTTCATCTTGCTAAAGGCTACTTTTGCCATGGCGATCCTTGTTCTAATCTCTTCAAGGCATCTCCCATCAGATGTTATTACTGTTCCGAGATAATTGTACCTATTCACTTGTTGAAGAATATTCCCATTTACTTGTATATTACACTGTGGTATTTCGTTCTTCCTAGTGACGACCATAATCTGTGTCTTTTTACAATTTAATTCTAACCCTTGTTGTTCACTGTGTGTAACAACCGCCTCTACTAAATTTTGCAGATCCTGTTCATTGTCTGCAATCAAGACTGTATCATCTGCATATCTAATGTTATTGATGCATCGTCCCCCAATGTTGATTCCTTCCATATTTTCAATATTTCTGAAAATATTTCTTATTATTAGACTATTTATACTAACACTAATAAACTCGAGGACTAAAACACGCGTGTAGTCTTCATTGTTGTTGTTTGGTTGGCCAAGTGTCCTTATACACCATTTCATAAAGACAGACTCAGACAGCCATCTGGAGATAATAATGGATAGGCTCTATGCTCCAGAGCTATAGGTTTCAATGTTCTTTTGTCTAATACGAGGCTGCTTACATCTGTGGACATTATTGTGTCATCCACCCATGTTGACTAGTGGTCACACACGTCTCAGAGTTTTGAATATCATTGCATTAGATGAGAGTAATTGTTCACGATCACTTTGTTGTGCTATAAAACCAGTGTGTACTACTATCGTATGCTTCACTTCGACACCGCAAGGTACAGAAGGAACAAGATGAGATGACATGACATGATGAGTACTACTAGCACAGTGTGAAATAATTATATGAAAAATAACATTTACAAATGTGTCATTGTCCTCGAATTACTTTTACACGATCTTTTCTTTGCTTTGTAAAACTCTAACCTAACTTGTTACTGGATGTTTTCTGAAAGCGCAAACAAATAATTATCAGCTCCTTTCCCTTTATAAAATGGTAACACACACCCGTTTATTGTGAGTGTTCTTGCATTTTTGTCTTTATAATTATAAGTGAATAGGGCCAAGGAAACAGGAGGATCTAGAGACAAGGAGAGAAGAGGTAGAAACACACAGGCAGCCCTTGTCGGTTACATTAAAATTAGCACATCGATGGAAATGATGTAAGATAATTAAAAACTGTGAAACATATACGAAGGGATGTCAACAGAAATGTAACAAAATAACGTAAGCAAAACGAATGTCAGGGAACAAAACAGTCACTACAATGATGCATTGTATGGTATATCATAACCATATTTATTAATGTCCTTAACTCTTTGTCTGCTTTCCTATAGCTGCCTGCCATTATTTTGAATATTGTACTCAAAATTACCGAATGTGTGCTTGTTGTTCACTTTCATAACAATATAGTTTACAATATTTTAGTGATATATACACACATTAAAACAGAGAGAGAGAGAGAGAGAGAGAGAGAGAGAGAGAGAGAGAGAGAGAGTCTTTTACTTCAATGGACTGTGTCCCGGAAAGTTGTTATCGGTCGACGACGATGTGTATTAGTATTTGTGTATCTTACGAAGCAGTTTATAATTACACTGCATGTCAGAATCTTGCCCGATGTGTTACACTTGACTGGGTTTGTAAATTGAGTATTAAGACGATGAATAGAACAAGAAAATTTGCAATTAATTCACCGCCTTTGAAAGCTCTGTTTTCGTGACTTAGAGAGCTAAATATACGCATTGAGGCCATTTCACCGAACAACGGCAGAATTAGCTATGAGCTCTTGTTTACCTTAGCGAGGTCAAGTACAGACATGGGGCAGGTTTATCTACTTCGCATTTGTCACGCTTATCTCTAAGCATTTACATGATCTCATAACCAGGTCAACAGCTCCAGGCAATGCTAAAGAAGGAAAGTAACGGGGATGCCGGAGATTCCATTGTGCAGAACAAAACAACAGTTTAGTTTTGGTGAACTGCAGTCTTTAAAACACAGAAGTCACAAACAATATGTTGCACGATTGATTGCCTGGCATATTTGGCTGCATCTCGCCAGGTGTATACTGCAGAGCTATATATGACATGAAGTGAGTACATGAATAACACGGAAGCTGGACAATTCAAAGACATAGTGACACGTATTGTTCGAACGTGGAACATCTGTTGTACCCACTGATTTTTAATTTAATACGAATTATTTCTGATTGCACAAAACCGTCTGATACTGCCTAATTGTTAACGCCTCACTATATTTGAGGAATCGTTAATTGTTCGTCGAATATAGTGCAGTATACGAAACCTTCTTTCTTTGTTCACGCCTGGCCCATGTTTTATGACGTGTTGTAGTTTGTCAGCTTAATCTATAAGCCTTGGCTAATTACTACCTTCTTTAGTGGCACTGTGTCGTTGGCGGTTTGTTTGTTCAGACGCCCCTCTCCTTATTGATTGATTGGTTGAGGAATCCTCTGGAAGAGTAAGTCTTAACTTCTAAGCCCGATACGATGGTGTTTATATCGAGTCCTGAATAGGGCATGCATCTACGGGAGTGAGGCTGATGTAGAGACTGTTCCCCAAACCCGTTATCGAAGTGTAATATCCAAGGGCAAAGTGTTGAGAATCTCTCCTCTCCCGCTCCATCTTCAGAAACTAGGGAGGTGTACAAGATAACAAGACTGACTCTGGAGGCATATTAGTAGGTCATGATTCAGCACAGCACATACGGACAGGCTGGGATTAGCCCTGGGTTTATGATGTTTCCTTGGCGGGTTTTGGGAATTTCATACTCAACAGACGCCAACCCAATGTCCAGACGGATGCATCTTCTTCTTAAGGCGTCGGGCCTGCAGTATAACTGGCGATCATGTTCCTCTATGATCTGTTAACAGAGTTGACACTGTTTACATTATTTGTTGCATGGCTGTTTACGATTTCCACAGACACATACAATCCTCTTCCTCTAACGTGTTTACCCACTATTTATCCACTATTTATCCATCTCTCCATTTCACTTGCTGAGGCTATAGAGAAAAGACCTAGGCTTTCCTTTACTGTAGTGTGTATGTTTAATCACTGTGGTCTTTTTGAAAATATTGCCGTTTCAAGTTTTGTATTTACCTTTTATGTTGCATGAACTCCACAGAGGGTGAATACAAAACTCGGAACGGCAATAGTTTCAAAAACTCCAGTCATTAAATACATCCTGTACAATCCATTGGATTATATCTGGGATTCCCCACCACATTTATTTAATTCTACACGGTGGTTAGATTAAGAATGTCCTGTTAGTTGCCAGCCTGGGGGATTTAACCGCATCTATTTCATTATACAGCCGGTCTCCCCGGCCTAGGAGTTAACGTATTTATCCGTAATCCCGTATACTCTCGTGAGTAACGTGACGTGCGTGAGAATCGGTGGCGGTTCTCTCCGCGTCGGTAACTTTCGGGGTATGTGAGCCGGTCGCTCAGAAAGCAATGGCAAACTACTGAGTGTAATCTTGCCAAGAAATCAACAATCAGCTGAAAGATGCTGATGTTGAAGCGATGTCCTGTAAAGGATATGCGAACACACAAAAAAAATCATTATACAGTGTGGGTAGATTGTCTTGTTTCTTGCCGGATAAGCTTCACCAGCTCATACATTTCTGTAGACGCAACCTAGTTAGTTAGTTAGTCGACAGATCATCCTTATTGCACATCGAAACATTCGTTCATAAATGTTCGGATCCCCTCCTCAGTAAATCCCGCAGCGTATAGCGACTGACAACACCAGTTCTGTGTTGATTTATCAATCTTCTTTGACTTCCCGCGCTGTGTTCTTGTTTGACCACACCTCTTTTAATTTGCTGTTCTCGCAGCCTGACTATGGTTGTAGATTCACAGTCATCACTTGGTTCTCGCGAGCGACTTACTTCTCGTAGAACATTCAGAATGTCAGCCTGGTCCATGGCTCGTCCGTCTTCCACAGTAACCTAACCTGCAAGCTTGTCAGCCCGCTCATTTCCTCGTACACCCGCATGCCCTGGCACGAAAATGAAACTATTCTTTGCCAGACGAGACCGCTCCAGAGACAGCAACCACTGTCTTCGGATCCACCCTATCTCTATCTTCTTGAGCATGCTCATTGAGTCACTTTGAGTCCTAGTGAATGTCTGTGTCTCGAGCCATGTTATTGCTTTACTTACGGACATGACTTCCATAGTCAGGCTACTTGTGGACAAAAGCACCAGAATCTTCCTTCACAATTCTCCCTCCGGCCTGAGCCGTAAAGACCCATGAACTTCTCACTCGTTGAACGACCGACCCATCTGTGTAATTTACAGCATCAGCCTCCAAAGAATTCTCGAAAATCAAAGCCTGTACTTCCTCCTCCACAGCAACTTTGTCTAGTTGGATGCAAACTGAAAAGGACATACAGAAATCTGTTGGCATTCGTACTCACTCCTCGCTAGGTTCTAAGTCCTCAAGTGAACACACCTGTTGAAGAATGTCTTCGGCTTGATCCATACACGACTTTCCTCTTTTTAACCTGCTTCCCTTTATCTTCTTAATTTTATTGTGCAGTGGATGTTGTGTGTTTGCGTTGACTTTGAAGTAGGCACGTGCTCTGCAAATTTGTATTCTGTCCCCAACGGTTGGAAAATCAAGAATGTAGCACATCGCCTTGCATGTTCTATCTCTTGTATATCCAAGAGTAATACGCATGTCTTCGTTCTGTATCCTTTCCACCTGATTAAGGCTAATAGTAAGAATCGCCATCGCATTCTTCAAAACAGTAAGGACCAGACACTAGTAAAGAAAACATAGATGGCGCTGCTCACAGCTCACAGTTTGCCGCCGCCATCACTCGCATCGCAGCCAAACCTCGCTTGGCCTTTGTTATCACCCGGTCTATGTGCTCATAAGACAGGCTTCGATCAAAACGTATCCCCATGTAGTTCATTGCCTACGTTCTTTCCACCGTCTCTGAACACAGATTTACAGTTGGCGTTGGAGTGTTGACAAGATGGTTATTCAAAGAGAGCCATGTCACTGCTGCCTTCGTTGTGTTACCATTTCCCCAGATTCCACACACCAAGTGCTTATGCGATTTAGTTCTGTTTGTAGATCCACAGCAACTCGATCTCTGTCCTTACACTAACACATTGTCGGCATATGACAATGTCCTCCCCGGTCCTCTGATCTGTTCGCGGTAATTCTCACAGTGTAGGCGTTGAACAGCACCGGAGATAATGGTGATCCCTGTGGCAGGCCCGGATAAATTGTTATTGGTTCAGAAGTCCGACTGCCACATCTAAAAACTACTTTCCGTTGGAAAAGGGCTGCGGCGATCCACCTAATGAGGAATAGATTTATCTTGAGTTAAAGAAGCCGAAACATTATGAAATCCAATGTTACTATGTCGTACGCATCCTCAAGATCAATCGCCGCAGCACATGTTTCGCAACCTATTGGCCTGTTACTAGCCGGCCGGAGGACATAACCCGTTTATCCATGTCTGTAAACACTGGGTAAAGTGTCTATTGTACAGACCAACCACACATGTGTCACACCTGACCCAGGAGTACGTCGTAAATTGACCGGTTCACCTGTCAGATGTCTGATAAGTGGCTCGCTTGTTTACCTGGGCCATCAAGCGGCGGCAAGTGGAACATCTGGACAGCTTGTAGGCGGGCGGGTCTAGTGGTATTAGTCACTTCTGTGACAAACAGTTGTTGGCATTTATGGCTTTATACGAAAAAGGTGGGTGTCGGCAACGGGCCTCAGAAGTATGACTCTTGCCTCTAATTTCTAGAAGATGGAAACCACGAAGAGGTGGTTAACTTTTGAATATTAAAATTACGGAAAGCACGCACACCTGTCTTGATTGACTGACACTGGACTATTTGCGTCATATTTTGCCATATTTTATGGCAGCTTTGTTGTTTCCAACACGTGTTATTTATAAGTCTAAGGTCTTTCCAGTCAATTTGACGTTCTGCAAGCATTATTATATTGTCGACGTAACTTACACAGTCGAAAACCTTTGTCTAGTCAATGAAGAAAGATGTAGGTTTTTGTTTACTTCTAACCACTGCGCAATTAATGTTCTCAGCAAATACACAACATATATTGTAATCCCGCCTTCTTCAACACCACATTGTTCTTATCCTATTTCTGGTTTGTATTTTCTTCTTAACGGAAACAGTTCAACTTATAATGTTAACGTACTCAATCTTTTCAACCGAAATAAACGCATTCTCTTAATTATTAAAGTGAGCAGGCTAGTTTTAAAGATACTATCATGTCCTTTTGCTGACATAATGTCGGTTTTCCCGAGTGAATAGCAAACACCCATTCGGTCTTGGTTATATGTAGTAAAAACGTCCTGAAATTATCTTCTGATTTTGCTGTTTTTGGTTTTCAGAAAACTTGTTGATGTCGCTGTTTTAGTTTTTTTTTTTTTATTGGGTGTGTGTGTTTGGTTTATTACTGGAGTCATTAATTCTTTTGTGCATTAGCTCATCAATTTTATTTTTCAATTTGCATGTAAATTCTCTCTACCTGCTCGCCTTTTCCCTCTTTATATAAGTTTCTAATGTTTCTTTGAATTTCTTTATACATTTCGTAGTTATATATGTTTCTCCCCTTTCCCTATTAATCTTAACATATTTCTTTAGTCACACATTTCCTGCGGCCTATCATCTTCAGCTTTGGGATAGTTGGTTTTGCAGCCTGTCTGAGTTTCTTCAACATCTCCTATTAATCATTAACGTCCTGAATTATAATTTCTAGATAAAACACTGTTTCAAATATGTTCTTTAATACTTCTCGTATGTTCAATTTATTTATCTCTTTCTCGTTTTACAGTACTCACAAATGTAGTGCAATATTAACTGATTTCATGATACATCGTCTTATTCAAACTTCCCGTAACTGCTATGATCTTATAAATCAAACTATGGTTAAAATATTTCAACAGTAGTTTTCACTATGTAACCTCTTTTAATTTAATATTAATAATGACCCGCGAAGGAAACATCACAAACCCAGGGCAAATCCTAGCCAGCCCGTATGTGCTGTGCTGAATAATGACCTAGTTACATGCTAATATTCCCCCAGAGTCAGTCTTGTACACCTCCCTAGTTTCTGAAGATGGAGGGGGGGGGGGGGAGGGGCAGGGGAGATAAGGACTCCTATGTCTGCTAGCATGTTAACAACTTTTAAGACATAACTAGGCGGCACAGACATAAATGCAGTCACTTACTGCGGGTCCTCCCTCGTCTTACAGATGCGGAAACTGACAGAGATTGTCACTCTCGCATTGGACTATACAGTCACCATCGGGGCTGTTAGGTACCTCCCCAGCGGCACAGCTCCATAGTCCTTCAGGACTGAAAGAGGGCCTACTACTAAGACATAACTATGACACATTTTCTGCCATCCATTTTTGTTTAGTCCAAACCTACTTTTTTGTTCGGCCCTGAATCTGTTAGCGCATGTTAAATATCTCTTGTCAGTTGGACATAAACAAGAGTAGGCGTAAATATGCCCCAGTTGTGACTACATTCAGAAGAAAATAATAAACCCACCAACAAGAGAGAATAGTTATAAACATGCTTCTTTCTGTAATACAGTGTGTATTTTTAAAGACTGGGGTTTTTGAAAATATTGCCATTCCAAGTTTTGTATTTACCTTTTATGGTGCATGAGTTCACAGAAGGTAAATATAAAACTTGGAACTGCAATATTTTCAAAAACCCCACAATCATTAAAAATACACCCTATACATGTATCCGAAACATCACTGGTACTTTGGTGTTCGCGCTCCAACCATACCATAAACTAACCGACCATCCAATCAACTAACCAACCATCCAATCAACTAACCAACCATCCAATCAACTAAACTAACCGACCATCCAATCAGCTAACCAACAATCCTGTCAGCTAACTAACCATCCAGTCAGCTAACCAACCATCTCTTGGTTATTTAGAAGCAAATATTATGGGAACTTACAACCTTCGTTTATCCTGTTAGTTGCAAGGGCTGAAGTAATCCAGGCGTGTAAACCTAATCACAGTGTAGATTATATTGTCGGGATATTACACGCTTAGGTTGTGACGTACGGATGACCACGGCTTTGTACAACAGCATTGAAATCTTAGAAGATTACTGAGCTGAATAAACTGAACATTAACCTGGCACGGTTGGGTGGTAGTCAAGACTTTTTGGAGCATGTTGTGAGACACATACATTTCAAAACTTTGTGACAACTGGGAAAATGGGGAAAGGAGCAACATGGAGATATAGAGCTGTCTGGTTTAGCCAAATTGTATAATAAGAAAAAAGAACGCAGTTCTGAACGAGACAATGGGGATCATCTGAGATGGCGAATGTTGGTCGTCTGCGCTTACCTCAATGGCAGCTTGTGAAGGTATTACATTATAGTATGGATATCTCATCGTTGGCAGAGATTGATTAATCATTCTCTCCTTTCTAGATAATTTCAAGAACATTCTGAAAATAGGTTTGCACTCATTGAATAAAAGTTGTTTCCACTCTAGCTTCATACTGGTCGGAGAAAACTAATCCTGATGATTATTATTATTATCATCATCCTTCCCTCCTCCTCCCTTTATTCGCATAATTCTCCTTCTCCACCCTCCTCTACCTCTTCCTCAGGCTCCTCCTTTTCATTTTCCCCCTCTTCTTTCTCATATTCTTCTTCCTCATCTTTCTCCTTCCTGCTCCTGCTTCTTTTTCTTCTTCACCCTCCTCCTCCTCCCCCTCCTCCTCCTTCTCCTCCTCCTCCTTCTTCTTCTTCTTCTTCTTCTTCTTCTTCTTCTTCTTCTTCTTCTTCTTCTTCTTCTTCTTCTTCTTCTTCTTCTTCTTCTTCTTCTTCCTCCTCTTTCTATTTCTTCTTCTTTTTCTTCTTCTTCATATTTGTCGTCTTTATCGTCTTCTTCCACCTCTTTCTCCTCTTCCACCGTCTCCCTTTATACCCCAATAGAGCATAAACAGAACGACAGATCGGGATGGGACTGGTTGTTAGATTACTATTAGTAAACAGCATGATATAAAAGAAGTAGGGAAGCGTAATATAAAATAGCATAAGCACTTTCTCACACGTAAACGATAACATCGTTACGGACGACCGATATACTGTAACTAAAATGTTACAGCTGAAAGACATTGTTTGAGGTGTGTGCCTGGCTGAAACCATTTCCCATGAGATTATCCCAACTTCTATTTCTCCTACTCTTGTTCGTAAATAAACCGTGAATACTTCAATGTGCATAATTTAGTACAGAGTATTCTTCATAACTCGCTAGGTCTCTAAGCATGCCCGTACCGCAAAACCTAATAGGATATCTGGACACGCCCTCATAACACGTTAGTTCTCTAAATAATTTACTAACACGGGCTAATTTTGTAGAGAAATCCCCATAACACGCTAATTCTCCGATCAATTCCCCTACCGCAAACTAGTTCTCCCATTTCCCCCTTAAAGCATCAATCTCTAGATAATTCAACATAACACATATTTCCAGCCATATTTAAATATAAAGTCAGTTCTTTTAGCAGTTCCCTATAATACTGCTTTCAGACATATTCCAATAAATCGTTAGTTCTCTAGACAGTTTCCCATAACATTTTATTTGGTTCTCTAGATAATTTCCCAAAACATGTTCTTTAGATATTTCCCATAGCACG
Organism: Cepaea hortensis; assembly: GCA_963921405.1. Classification (NCBI taxonomy): domain Eukaryota; kingdom Metazoa; phylum Mollusca; class Gastropoda; order Stylommatophora; family Helicidae; genus Cepaea; species Cepaea hortensis. The sequence goes on along the minus strand of OY992892.1, from coordinate 69,335,649 downwards.
ATATTTCTCTCCACATTTCGTAATCAATCAATCATGTGCCATGCCGGAAAGCGTGGGCGGTCATGACTCGCCATTTCACTCGATCACCAGAGTCGAGGATCAGCTCAGTGTTCCTGTCTCGTCCATGCCATGTGGCCAAGCCATCCATGTATTTACTTCTCGGTCTTCCTCTTGGTCTGTTCCCTTCTATCTTACCAGTTGTCACCAAGTTCTCCAATCCATTTCTTCTCATAACAATTCCAAAAAATGTTGACTGTCTACGTCTAATTTCTCTAATCAATTGACGATTTTCATTTGTCTCCTGTAGTACTTGGTAATTGGTTTCTCTATCTGTCCATGGTATTCTTTGCATTTTCCTCAGAAACCACATTTCTGCAGCCATCAGATGTTTTTCAGCTTGACTGCACATTGTCCAAGTTTCACATCCATACAAAAGAACATGCTCTATGTATCCCCTCAACACTCTTTCTCTCGTTTCAATTGACATCTTTTTATTGGTCAGAATGTTTTTCATCTTGCTAAAAGCTACTTTCGCCATGGCGATTCTTGTTCTAATCTCTTCAAGGCATCTCCCATCAGATGTTATGACTGTTCCGAGATAATTGTACCGATTCACTTGTTGAAGAATATTCCCATTTACTTGTATATTACTTTGTGGTACTTCGTTCATAATAACACACACGTATTAGGTAAAAGGCATCGCATTTTGCAATTATATATTTTTTTTTTTAAAGAAACATGCTATCCCATCGCATTTATTTTTATGTACGCATGTTATAATTATTTATGTATACTCATTCATGGCATACCGAGGTGAACTGTCAATCTCCTTTACTCTCCACCATTTCTTCCCAGGAACTAATTCGTCCATATAATCTTCCTCCTTGTCCTCATTATTATTATCGTTATTTTTTGTTTTGGTTGAAGATCACTATCATTGCAACAGATATCCCCATAAGTGCTTAAACATCCTCCCATAGAATGCACAAGGAGGCTCTCCAACAGGGCACCAAAACAGTATCATCAACGAGGATAGAAAATGTGCGGGTAAAATGAATCACACATTCTATTAGAATCATTCTTTTGTGGATAGCTATTCTAGGCTTGATTATTTAGCCTCACAACAGCCGTTTCGACCTGCTCTTTTCTGTTTCCAAACTGTCGAGGAATTTTTAACGTGCACACTCCGATTTTTTCGCTCTTGTCATAGAAGACTAGGAGTGCAGTTCATTACCCCAGGATCAAAGGGCGCGTACCTGATTTTGCTTTATTGGTAATTGGCCAGTAATCAATATTATGAGAAAGGCAAGTCCTGCTCCTCTTAACATTTAAGGTACTCCACACTTTACTACCACCACCACCACCATCACCACCACCACCACCACCACCACAACCATAACCATCACCACCACCGCCGCCGCCGCCGCCACCACCACCATAATCATCATCGTGGATAGACTGGGGTGGTGGCATGGAAGAGTACCACCAACAGAAGTGATTCGTAAAACCAGTGACACTGATCTGTGCGGAGACATGAATTCCCTGTATTATTTGACAAGGCATATTCTAATAATAATAATAATAATAATAATAATAATAATAATAATAATAATAATAATAATAATCTTCTTCTTCTTCAGCGTTCCGAGCCATTGAGGTTCTTTGCTGCAAATACAATCCGTCTCCATTCGTCTCTCTGGTGGACCTTCTCTTGCCAGCCGTTGATTCCAAGTGCTTGTAGGTCTGTACATGTATTATCTCTCCACCGCCTTCTTGGTCTACCACGGGGTCTACGGTCATTTATTTCCTGAGTGTAAGCGAGTTTTGTTTCCCTATAATCTTCCATTCTTTCTATATGCCCCAGCCATTGTAGTCTATTAGCCTTCATGATACCAGTGATTAGCGGGGACTTAAACAGATCATAAATAATAATAATAATAATAATAATAATAATAATAATAATAATAATAATTAATTAATTTCTCCGCTTTGAGAGGGTTCAAACACATGTCCAAAGGACCCAAAGGATCTTATCGATGCTGCAGATGAACTCGGTTATAGCAGTAGCGCCAGGGAAGGATTTGGGACATTCCTTCGCCCAGATTTAGATTTGCTAGGAAAACAAAAATCCATACTTTTCCAACTGGACATGAGCGCTTGCTTGACAAGGGAATGATCAATATTGATTCGGGCCAATAGCATCATTTCTAGCAGTTTGTTTCAATGATCAATAAATTAGCAATTGGAATAGCGCTGGAAGTAATGTCTTCTTTGCAGGAGGCCGTTGATCTATCTACATTGTTGGAGGTGGTAATAAGAATGGCAGGTGGTTCGCGATGTTTGTAATGAACAATAATAACCAGAAAACGAGAAGTAGAAGGCAAGATTTACTTGAGGACGAATACAAGTAACAAAATAGACGTTGCGGCAAAAGCTTCGTCAACACACAAACAACGAACACATACCAATATAACTATATAAAAATCTCTACATATTATAGAGGAGACTCCCTTCAAATTGTTCATTCACCGTATTCCCGATGAGGCTTAAGCGTGCAAAAGGGTTCTATACTTACTTTCTTCTTAAAGAGAGTCTAATTTTGGGGGGCTGCGTGTTCTCGAGGTATGGTGTCCGCCTCGAGTGCTGGAGGTCCCGGGTTCTGGCCCCGGCGAGGACCGGGCTTTTTTCACGTGGACTTCTAGTAATAAAATTTCCCCTGGCCTCTAGGTAGTGAGATCGGACGCCCGTGTGAATTGTTGCGCACGTAAATAATCCCTTGGCTGTTGGAAATCGAAAAAGAGTAGCCCAACGGCGCTGCCGGGCAAAAATGTCTAGTTAAAAATCTACCCAAAGTATTTAAGGATCATCGCTGGTGCTACGGAGTTCGTGCACTGAGCTGAGTATGTCCAAATTCAGGTTTGAGTTAGGAGGAGAACGGAGCACTTATGGGTTACACCCGTGTGCCGTGATGTTGATCCGTCGACTAAACTAAACTAGAGAGTCTAATTACGAAAATAACGAGGGGAAGACAGATAGACGTAAATATCTGGATGGCTTGGCCACATGGCATGGTGGAGACAAGAACACAGAGCTGAACCACGACTCTGGTGATCGTGTGAGATGTCGAAACATGACCGCCCACACTTATCGGAGTGGCACATGATGCTGATGATCTACGTTATGAATATGCAAGACAACTACAAACCAAATCCCCTTTGCTTTTTCCACCTGACTGCAAAATACTGAAACTTTTAGAATGTTGACTTAACATCCTGTCCCATTTGGCCAGATCTGTTTTGCTTGCGTGCCAAACAGATTTTGAAATATGGCCCGAATAACGTGACAATAAGACGAACACCTTGTTTGGCAAGTAATACGGTTGAATACCAGCGGTCCGCTTCCTGTCTGCCGTTATGAGATGTTTGAGAAACGCCGCATAAAATAACTTCCTTTGGAACTTGGGATAGCATGTGCTTGTCGCCGTTTAGCAAATATGAACGAAGCAATTGTCATCATGGAAGGAGGAGGAGGGCTATGTGGGGTTAGATTACAAAAACATTTCACGCAAACTAACATTTGGCCACGAAATGGTAATTTGTTAACAATAGACGTGACACGGTTTAGGCTGATTTTATAGAATTTGTAAGATTCATTGTAATTTTACTGAAAGAGCATGTACATACATGAGTGAATGAGAGAGAGAGAGAGAGAGAGAGAGAGAGAGAGAGAGAGAGAGAGAGAGAGAGAGAGAGAGAGAGAGAGAGAGAGAGAGAGAGAGAAGAGAGAGAGAGAGAAAGACTAGTGAATTGTAGGTGTCACGTCATCTGTCTTGTACCCCCCCCCCCCCCCCCCCCCCCATATGGAGTCTAGTCCCTCTCACGCTACGTCCTACTATCTCTTCCCATCTCCAGCAGCTGGGAGTTTCCGTGGCAAAGTGGTCAAACCGTTTGACTCGAGCTCCGAAGGTTCTGAGTTTGAATCCGGGCCGCGCCCTTCGGTTCACAAGTGTATTTTGTTATTATTAGACTCCTGGGGGTCGCTGCTGGAGCTACGGAGTTCGTGCTTTGTGCAATGGTTTCCGAGCTGCGGAAAGAGACTGAGCCATACGGGATAAAATTCCTGTGTAATGAAGTCCATCCTGTCGACTTTTAAACTTTTTTAAAAAAGCTTTCTGGATGTCCTGCCCACGTGATTCATGTCTGCCTCTTGTTCCGTTCTTCATGTGCCTGGCCGCGGGGCTTTAATCCGCTTGTGATTAAACTTCCCTTGCGCTGACGGCGGGGTATTTAGATCGTTCCCTTCACCGACCACTTATACTTAAATTTTGACTTCTTATTCAGTAATCAATGACAAACTCTTGAATGTAAAATGGCCTGGTAAATCAACTTGACGGTGTTGTCAATCGCGAAGTTCCACAAAGGACATGCAATATTTACTCCGCGCGGTAATATATATGTGTAGTTTATTATTAATTATTGTAATCTTGGTTAGTATTTCAGATCTTTACAGTAGTACTGGCCGTGCTCCGTGGCTAAGGGCTTACGGACGCGGTTCGTGATTCCGCATACCCGCGTTCGAAACACATCTGCGTGCGATTTGGCAGCAGACCACGTTGCGCTGGTGTTTTTACGAAATGGTATGGGTGCCGGTTGTTCAGGAAGCAATGGAAAACTACTAAACGTAAACTTGACAAGACATCAACAACAGAAAAAAATGCTGGTGTTGACTGCAAACGTTCTATAAAGGATATGCAACAACTTTTTTTTAACAGTGGTACTGGCTTGACGCTAGAGTTAAATGGTCAAAATTTGGTGTTGGATTTTAATTCCTTTGACTTCCATGAGTATTCTATAGCAATGAAATATGTTTCCTTTTGCATTCTTATTTTTAACAATCTCAGGCATGCTGACGATACCGTGTTACTAGCAGAAAGAGGGCACGAGTTACAAAACCTAGTGGAACAAGTAAACAGGCATAGTGCAGGATGTGGCTTAGATATTTATTAACATCCAAACAACGAAAACTATAATTAGAAGTGGAAAGGAAAGGTCATCAATGAACATCACAGTAAACGGGGAGATACTAGAACAAGTAACACGTTTCTCCTATCTAGGACATGACAACAGATGATAGAAGACGTGAAATAGAAATCATAAAGAGAATAGGAATGGCCAAAAATGCTTTCAACAGCATGAAATCAGTAGACTGATTACCATTAATACTGGAGTACCACAGGGGTCTATACTTGGCCCTCTGTTATTTGCCATTTATATAAATGATCTTCCCTTATATCTGTCATCGTCCTGGGATCTATTTGCAGACGACTGCACAGTATATACAAACGCTGTTGATCGGAATGTGTTAGAATTATCCTTGCAACAGGAAATAAATAGTGTAGTTAACTGGAGTCATGCAAACCGCATGCACATTAACATTTCTAAATCTAAATCTATGTTAATAGAAACCAAGCAAAGACTTCACACTCTAAACTCGCAGAGAACTCTTCAGCTGCACATTGGTAGCACGCCTATAGAAAGTGTAATCGAGCACAAGGCACTGGGTCTTATCATAGATCAAAATCTACCCTTCAATTCCCATGTTCATGCTCTAGTTAAACAAATAGCCAAAAAAGTATACCAACTTGCCAAAATTAAAAATTTCCTCGACGAAAACACAAGAAAGATATTCTATACTTCCCTCATACAAACACATATTGATTATTGCTCCACAATCTGGGATGGATGCTCCAAATCAATAATAAAACGCCTTTATTCACTTCAGAAAAAGGCAGTGCGTCTAATCAATGGTGATAAGCTTACAGACAATTCTAACCTACATAAAAGTCTTCAGTTACTGCCACTCCACAAACGCCTACTTTTTAATAAGGTTAAACTAATTCACACAATCCTATTTCAAAATGCCCCGAGCTATCTTTGACCATTGTTTAAATATAATGCAAGACATAGCGAACGACTAAATATACTCCATGTCCCTTAACCTAGGATAGACTTATTTAAAACAAGCTTAGCATACTCTGCCACTCAGTTGTGGAACAATCTTCCACAAGAAATCAAAGACACCACCAATCATTATACATACAGTCGCAACCTGTTTGAACACTATCTCAGACAGACTACATGCCTCCTTAAAAAAAAAAAAACAGCAACAAAGACAATAATAATGGTAAATTATGCTTATTGAATTGCTTCATAAGTAATGTTGAATGAAAGAATGTATGAGAGGAAATAGAGAAGAACGGCAGAATGTCAGGCGGGCCTGCGTGCCCAATTCTTAACCCTTGGAAAATAAAGATTTCCTTCCTTCCTTCCTTCCTTCCTTCCTTCCTTCCTTCCTTCCTTCCTTCCTTCCTTCCTTCCTTCCTTCCTTACTTTAATTAACTTAATTTAACTTACTTACTTACTTACTTACTTACTTACTTACTTACTTACTTACTTACTTACTTACTTACTTACTTACTTACTTACTTACTAACTAGACTGACGTGTTAGTCAGTTTAAAATTACCGTGGTAAACAACTGACATCACTGTGCGAATATGTGTATATTTCAGCTTGAAGGATTTATCTAGTTATTTTACTTTATGTTGAATGAATTCAGCAGTATGTATCTGACGAGAGGCAGCGAAATATGCCAGGCCATAAATCGTGCAATCTATTGTTTGTGTCTTCCTTATAAAAAAACAAAACAACCCATATATAACAGATACGACTTATAATCCGGGAGTTTAAACCTATCTCTTCTAGTTCACCATCTGTAAAAAAAACAACAACAGTGTACTACAGCCGTGGGGCAGGCACCCCGCTGTCTCCATGACGAAGTGGTTACACCAAGAGCCTCGCGCTCCGAAGGTTGTGGGTTCGATTCCGAGCTACGTTGTTCGGTTCAAATGAGCAATTTTATCGGAGATTGCTATGGATCGTCGCTGCAGCTACGGAGTTCGTTCTTTGTACAACGCTTTCGCCAGGACGTCCTGCGGAAAGAGACCGAGCCATATGGGATCAACCCTGGTGCAATGAATGAAGTAGATCCGCTTGCCCTTTAAACCCTTTTTTAAACTCCCACCGGTCGTTGGGTGGTATTTTAGAAATGCCCTTAAATTCTATTCATTGAATAACTTTGAAATTTGTTCTATATTACTTAGTCTTGGCTTCGGTCTGGTGATTTTCATTTACCGCAGAACTGATACAAGTAGGTGGCATTTCCCCACCAGGATCAGTCGCAAGTTGTTGTGTTGAAAAAAAAAAATAACAACCCCCCCCCCCCCCCCCCTTCCTCCACCCCCCTTTCCTCCACCCTCTCAAATCGCCCCGTTTCCCCAAACTTTGCAGTATTCTATATCCAGACAGAGGATCATGTTCAGAAAATGTTGATGTGGGGGAATGGTTTTCACATTTTGTAAGCGTGTTGTGGTGATTTAGGTCACAGGCATAGGGGATAAGTTAAGGCGGTTGCGTTGTGCCAAAAGGGATAGCCTGTTCTTCACCACAGTTTGGTGGCCAGAGGACACTGGTGGTGTTTTGGTCAGAGGACACTGGTGGTGTTTTGGCCAGAGGACACTGGTGGTTTTTGGTGGGCTGAGGATACTGTGGTAGTTTTGGGCCAAAGGATATTGTGGTGTTTTTGGGCCAGAGGACACTGGGGTGATTTTACTGAACACAATGCAAAACAAGTGGTGAGATGATCTGTTGGCTTCAAGGACTCCAGTTGTTGGAACACTCACGGTGGACAATGGAAATATTTATACAGTTGATAAGACTATCTCCTTAATATAATTATTAACTAGAAAATTAGAAAAAAGACTATGTCTGAAACCAGTCTTGCAACTCATTATGGAAAGACGTATTAAATGGTTTGGCTAGTTTACAAGAATGCCCTGTACTACCACAAGGAGCCACATTGAAGAAATATGATGGATAATAGAGCAAGGGGAAGGCCACCTAAAATGTGGAGTGGTGGCGTCAAGAATAACTTTAGAGAAATGATGAGCAACCTACAAAGAGAATGAATTGGAATGAGTGCACAAAAGATCTATACCTCTCACTTAAACACTTAACTTGGGTAAATGGAGGAAAAGAAGAAAACAAAAAAAGAAGATTTAGGCTTTCTAATGAATACTAGTTGACACGACAATAACACATAACAATTATCTATTTCCTGATTCACGAGTTTGCATTTAAGTGTGGTTGCCTGTAATGAAGCACGCTTGAAGTCACGAATCCTGTATGTATTGCTGACACGACCAGTAGTTACACCGTGTGACAATTTGCTGACACGACCAGTAGTTACACCGTGTGACAATTTGCTGACACGACCAGTAGTTACACCGTGTGACAATTTGCTGACACGACCAGTAGTTACACCGTGTGACAATTTGCTGACACGACCAGTAGTTACACCGTGTGACAATTTGCTGACACGACCAGTAGTTACACCGTGTGACAATTTGCTGAAACAACCAGTAGCTACACCGTGTGACAATTTGCTGAAGGGGACTATATTTTCGGTTCCCCGCAGTGCCATGATGCCGGTCATGTATGAGCCATAACCGAAACAAAAAGTGGTCTATAATGCACAAGCAAACTACATGCTTACAGTAATGATTTTATTCTTCACTCATCTCGTATGTTTTGTTTGTGTTGAATGTAATCGCGTTGTGCCCGTTTACAGTAGAGCTGCAATCTTTGCGCCTTTCGGCCGATACATCCGACCGGGTTAAGCTTTCCGAGTAATTTCTTAGGACATCCTTCGGTTTGAACAGAATTGTTATTTAGCAGAAATAATAATCGGTGTACATAACAACCCATTTGTCACATTAGTAGAGCACGCCTTTCATTAACATTATTTGCCCATGATTATGTGGTCGGCTGTTGAGCGCCACAGGCGTCTCCGCATTATGGTTTCTGGTCACTGCAACTGCAGGATCCCCCTTCAATTTCGTTTCAAACCTGAATTGGCCACTTATCCACGGTGTGCGACGAGGCCGTATGGATAAAGTCTTCCATGGGAGCTCTGTAAAACCAACACAGAGCCTGCTGGCATCCTTGCTCAGGAACAAGGTAACCCTTTAGACGCAAGCGAACTCTAGACTACCCTTGCAGTATCTACTCTACCGCCTCGAAATCGTCTGAACATGGCCATCTGTCTGGGTATAGAGCACGGCATCTGTCTGGTAGGATTCATGTTTGCACATAATAAACGTGCGACTTATACTGTGGGAGATGTCACATACTTGTGTCTGTTATATAATAAACGTGCGACTCATACTGTGGAAGATGCAACTTACTTGTCTGTTATATATAATAAATACGCGACATACTTGTGTCTGTTATATATAATAAATATGCGATGTACTTGTGTCTGTTACATAATAAACGTGCCACTTATATTGTGGGAAATGCGACATACTGTGTCTGTTATATATAATAAATACGCGACATACTTGTGTGTGTTACATACTAAACGTGCCACTTATATTGTGGGAAATGCGACATACTGTGTCTGTTATCTTATATATAAATTGCGATCTCCGTCTGTCTGTCTGTCTGTCTGTCTGTATGTATGTCTGTATGTCCGTATGTCCTTTATGCGCTCGCGAACGGCCCATCCGATTGAGATGAAATTTTCTACACGTCTTCTTTTCATTCCAATGCAGCCCACTGTCATATTTTTTTAGTGTGAAATCGGCTGCTTACCCAATATTATTTCATTTTTCATTTTTCATCATAATTTCATATATCTCAGGGGACTTAACTCTGTAAAGTTATTTCAAGGGGCATAACTTTTCTGTATAACTTATAGTCATATTGTGGCATCGTTTTCAAAGATTTATAAACTCTTTGTCCATAGTTATGTACCGGCATATGAGTTATAATAAATAATGATACAATCTGTAAGGCATTTTCAAAGTTTTCATAAAAATAATGCACAATGCATAACATTGTAACTCATCTTTTTTTGCTTAAGAAGTTACTGTAGTCATGCAGGTGATTAGAAAGCGTTTTCATTAAAAATAATGGATGGTGTGTGGAAGGGCATTTTTTTAAGTTACTTTTTTTGTTGTATGAATTTAATGAGACGCTACCCGCCAGGAGCTGGGCGAAGCCACGCCGGGTCAGATAGATAGACAGACAGACCCACCTTTTCGCTGCAGTTGTCTACTCCTCCTTTTCCTTCTTCTGCTGATGCTGCTGCCGCCGCTCCATTTACCCAAGTTAATTGTTGGGAGAAGATGTAAAGATCTTTCAAGTGCTCTTTCAAATGCTTTTTGTAAGTTGGTCTTCGTTTATCTAAGGTTGTTCTAACTGCAACCAATAAATGATTAGACAGACAGGCAGACAGACAGACAGAGAGGGGGGGGGGACGGACAGACAGACAGACAGACAGACAGACAGACAGACAGACAGATAGTCGGTAACGGGAACGGGAACTTATATGACTACTTATATGAATTAAATGAGATGCTCCCCACCAAGGACTGGGCGATGCCGGGTCAGACAGACAGACAGACAGACAGACAGTCGGTAACGGGAACGTGAGCTTATATGACTACTTATATGAATTAAATGAGATGCTCCCCACCAAGGACTGGGCGAAGCCGGGCCGGGTCAGCTAGTATATAATAAATACGCGACATACTTGCGTCTGTTACATACTAAACGTGCCACTTATACCGTGGGAAATGCGACATACTATGTCTGTTACATAATAAACGTGCCACTTATACTGTGGGAAACGCGACATACTATGTCTGTTATATAATAAACGTGCGACTTACGCTGTGGAAAATGCGACATACTATGTCTTTCTTGCTTTAACTGAAAATCAACAGACCGAAACCAAGAGTAAGTGATATGGGGAAAAAAAAAAAAAACCGGCAAAAGTTATTCAATGAATATTATATAAATATATTACAAAATACCGTCTATGGAACGGTGAAATGTAGCGGGGTGGTCGGCTGCGCTAGAGCTGTTATGCACTATTTCTTATAGCAGTTTTGATTGATTGATTGATTGATCTAGGAACCGACATCACAGCATTCGGGACATTCCCATAAGCGCTCCGTCCCCATCCTCAGCAACCAGCAGTGTCATGACGTACTAGAAGTCACAGGTTGAAACTTCCTCTTTTGCTTATAAGTATTCTCATGTCTGTTGTCTAGTGATGTGTCACCCACAGAAATGGAATGGGCTCTTGACAAGTATTCGTCATGTTTGTTGTCTAGTGGTGTGTCACAACATAAATGGAATGGGCTCTAACGGAGCAAACCTTGTATGCTTAGGACGTGGGCGGCTGGAATTTTACCAAATAACAAGCTCTAATTCTACATCAGATCCTCGGGTAGTGTATCGGATGTCTAGCCTTTTCGAATAAGACCAAGAAAGAAAACTCATACGCATGCTGCGAACGTGGCAAGTCCCCCGGCTGTTAGAAGTCAAAGGAAGCTGGATATATTGGCCCCAATCCAGGCAATATTTAAACATTAGAAAGCATACCCCAGTATGAGTATTTAGAGTATGTGTGGTTCTGTTAAATAACAGTGGATCCACGCCGGTGTTACAGAGTTGGTGCACTGTGCTGTGTGTGTGATCTAAGGGAGTAAACCAGATAACCTAAAATAAAAGGGAGGTGGGGTGGGGTGGGTATGTGTGTCCATGGGAAGTGATCCCTTAAAAACAAACCGAGAACTGTGGAAAATATACATCTGTCATTGTCATGGAATCTTCCCATCAAAGCTGTAACCCCGAGGGACCAAGGTGTAGCCTGGTTGCACCAAACAGTACACGTTTCTTTTTATAACCCATTATATTCAATGATTATCTATATTGTTGCGATATGAATGCAAATGTACTTCACTTCCTTCAATGAATATACACATGACATTTATGAATCTTTCACCTTTCTTGCGCTAAACTGCACACTTTATAAATTCTTTCACAAGTGACGTTCATGTGTTAGATGCACTGTGCACGCATTTGACTTCTCATGTATATTTCATTGAATGATTACACATACTTATTTTTTGTGCTGATTTTGTTTATTTATTGCACTGTTACACACATTTATTTCTTTTAAAAATTCAAACCAATGTTTTCTTGTTGTGAATTTGAACAATGAAGTCACAAAAAATATATTGCACAATTTGTTGCCTGGTATTGTGTTTCAGTTGAACGGATTCGTGACGTTACTTCACTATATGTTGAACTTTTACCTATAATATGCGCTTGACAAACATCAGAAAGAGGCAATCATCGTTTTTTGGCCATGTTATGAGAAGACAAAAACCGTAACATGTTGTGGCAAGTGGAAAGATATACGGAAAGAGAGATAGAGGATGACAGCGTGAAAAGATTATTGAGTCTTGTGTCATGGAACGGAAGGGAGTCAACACACGAATTGACCCATGACGTCGGGGATCGTAATCTATGGAGAACCATGATGCCCACGCCAGCCGGCAAGGCACTGGATGATTATGATGATGGTGGCGCTTGACGAGATAAAGCGAAATATGCCAGACAATAAATTGGACAATATTATGTTAGTGTCTTCTTTTTAAAAAAAGATTCTTCCACTGATGGTATGTATCTTTTGCACACTTGAAATGGTGATTTACTTGCACTGAGCATACTCTTCTTGAAATGAACACGCACTTTGCAAGAGGTATTCAGTGAGCACTGCAACTAGTATTTCTATATACACTGACTCTGGCTGCGCATGTCATGTCTGCATGTTTCTTGCTGTTCTTGCAGATAAGGCCAGAGCAAGGCGGGCAGAGGCACCGGAAGGTAAGACTTGGTTTTGAAAGGTATTGTTTCTATTTCCAGGATCATTTGATCTGTAGATACTGACGCTACATTCGGCAAATTTATAAGCGTTAAGTCAGACTCACCAACACCACTACAACCATCATCACCATCACCATTATCATCACCATCATCATCATCATCATCAACATCATCATCATCATCATCATCATCATCATCATCATCATCATCACCCCCACCACCATCATCACCGCCGCCATCATCATCATCATTGTCATCGTCATCATCACCACCCCCACCACCACCATCATCATCATCATCATCATCATCATCATCATCATCATCATCATCATCATCATCATCACCCCCACCATCATCATCATCAGCATTGTCACCACCACCATCATCATCATCATCATCATCATCAGCATTGTCACCACCACCATCATCATCATCATCATCATCATCATCATCATCAGCATCGTCACCACCACCATCATCATCATCAGCATCGTCACCACCACCATCATCATCATCAGCATCGTCACCACCACCATCATCATCATCAGCATCGTCACCACCACCATCATCATCATCAGCATCGTCACCATCATCATCATCATCATCATCATCATCACCATCATCATCATCATCATCAGCATCGTCACCACCACCATCATCATCATCATCACCATCATCATCATCATCATCAGCATCGTCACCACCACCATCATCATCATCAGCATCGTCACAACCATCATCATCATCAGCATCGTCACCACCATCATCATCACCCCACCACCATCATCATCATCGTCATCATCATCATCATCATCATCATCATCATCACCATCATCATCATCATCATCGTCATCATCAGCATCACCATCATCATCATCATCACCATCATCATCATCATCATCATCATCAGCATCACCATCATCATCATCATCATCATCAGCATCGTCACCATCATCATCATCATCATCATCACCATTATCATCATCATCATCATCATCATCATCACCATCATCATCATCATCATCAGCATCGTCACCACCATCATCATCATCATCAGCATCGTCACCACCATCATCATCACCCCACCACCACCATCATCATCATCACCATCATCATCATCATCATCAGCATCGTCACAACCATCATCATCATCAGCATCGTCACCACCATCATCATCACCCCACCACCATCATCATCATCATCATCATCGTCATCATCATCATCATTATAATCATGATCATCATTATCAACATCATCATCAACATCATTATCATTATCATCATCACCGTCATCATCATCACCCCCATCATCATCATCATCATCAGCATCGTCACCACCATCAGCATCACCATCACCATCATCATCATCATCATCATCAGCATCATCATCATCACCATCACCATCATCATCATCACCCCACCACCATCATCATCATCATCATCATCGTCATCATCATCATCATCATCAGCATCACCATCATCATCATCAGCATCACCATCATCATCATCATCACCATCATCATCATCACCATCATCACCATCATCATCATCATCATCATCATCATCATCATCATCATCATCATCATCACCATCATCATCATCATCATCGTCATCATCAGCATCACCATCATCATCATCATCATCATCACCATCATCATCATCATCATCATCAGCATCACCATCATCATCATCAGCATCGTCACCATCATCATCATCATCATCATCACCATTATCATCATCATCATCATCATCATCACCATCATCATCATCATCATCAGCATCGTCACCACCATCATCATCATCATCAGCATCGTCACCACCATCATCATCACCCCACCACCACCATCATCATCATCACCATCATCATCATCATCATCAGCATCGTCACAACCATCATCATCATCAGCATCGTCACCACCATCATCATCACCCCACCACCATCATCATCATCATCATCATCGTCATCATCATCATCATTATAATCATGATCATCATCATCAACATCATCATCAACATCATTATCATTATCATCATCACCGTCATCATCATCACCCCCACCATCATCATCATCAGCATCGTCACCACCATCATTATCACTACCACTCCCCCCTATCATCAACATCGTCATCATCATCATCATCATCCCTTTTATTTTCATGATCATCAGCATCACCACATAGATGATCATTTGCACAACGTTTCGCTCATCCCGGCCCGTGGAGAAGTTTCTCCATCTCTTGCCATGGCTTCCCCCTTCAATGGACCCTCGTCCCAAGGTGTCTGCAATGTCCTGTACCCATCTTTGTGCTGGTCGACCCTGCTTCTTCTTCTGGGAATCACACCCTCCAGAACTGATCTCTCCCAGCTGCTGTGTCCTTTATTTAACACAGCCAGGGTATTTCAGCGTCTAAGAGACGATAATGTATATGAGTCCGTTTTCTTCGATGTTCAGAGCCTTGTAGACGTTCAGTATTTTTCTTCTTCTTGATCCATGATATTCTAAGACATTTTCGACAACATTTAATCTCAAGAGCCAAAATTTTCTTATGTAGTGATTGCGAAATGGTCCAGACACAGTACAGATGCATGCTCTCAAAGATTATTGCTGGTATTGTGCTATAATTTCTTAGTTAGTTAGTTAGTTAATTATTTAGGTAGGTTGGTGGGTAGGTAGGTAGATAGGTAGTTAGTTAGTTAGTTGGTTGGTTGGTTGGGTGGGTAGGTAGTTAGTTAGTTTAGTTTAGTTTAGTTAAGTTAAGTTAAGTTAAGTTTAGGTAGCGGTTCCAACTTCAAAGCAAAGGTTGCTCCATAATGCTCATTCGTTGACACAAAATGCTCCTCACAGCCCGATGTGAAAAGTGCAACAAACATGAGTCTCGACAAACCATCAGCCCGCACAGGTATACTATGCATAAGGCCGCTGCCCCAATGCCAACACAAAATTCCGCCACGAAAAATACAGTTCATCATGGAAAGCCAATACAGTTTAACCGGCGCCAGACTTCCATTGAACCGATTCCATTGTTGATTATGTAGCCAGGCTATTCAAAGTTTGTGGCATGTTCAATTTCTTCATTGTTGATTGTGATCTTTGGTTTGCACGTAGTTTTGTCCATGAAAAAAAAAAAAAAAAAGAAGATGTGTTTATGTTACTGTGCCTGTTAACAGAGAAGATAAACTCTTCTAATTCTTTAGCACTATTTTAGAGGAGGACTTTATCATCTGCACATCTAAGTTCTGGAATTGGTAACCCAGTCTACACCAATTAAATTGCTAAGCATGAACAGACATGTTATTTCCGTGATCCAATATTGTTTACATGATCAAACACATTACAAAGTAATCATCTACTCCTGAAATGACAAACGACACCTTTCGTGGACCGGTTATTATTTAGATAATTAAACAGAACTATTTGACCACCCACTCTCGAAATGACTAGAAGATACCATTTGATGTTTCATTATTGCTTACATGATCAAATACAGAACAATTTGACCATTTACTCTCGAAATGATCAAAAACACGTTTCTTTGATCCGTTATGTTTTTATTTAAAGGCCACACACAGATTAATGTGACCAACTACTCCGACATTACCAACAGATACCTGTCGTTGGTAGGCTATTGTTCACAAGACCAAACACATTTCACGTTGACCATCTACTCCCGACATGTCCAATGTGGAAGTGAGGTTGTTCAACATAAAATCTCTCTCTCACTCAGGTGACCTGAAGAAAAAGACCAAGAAAGGACCAGAGAAGCCAGAACTGCCACCCGAACTGGTAGTGAAACCAAGACGACAATTTGTTGATGAGAGTAGCAATGCCAAGTTTAAGGCCAGCTTTGATGGTCCACAAAGCACTGTTCTTTATTGGAGCAAGGACGGGAACATATTAAGTGACAGCGACCATTTTAAGGTTAGTTTTCATAATTTGTGTTGTAGAATGTTAAACAAGTTAAATTCACACAGCAGACAAACTGAATCTTCAAGGGTATATTCTCCAAGATGTGTGAAACGATAGGAACTTGCAAATGCTAGTTTGCCGTATTATATTCCATGGGGTGATCATTGTGATTCCTTTTCGTGTGTTCTTCCTAATGAAAACCCTGATGCCTATTTCAAGAGCTGGACATTGAACATAGAAGAGCCGTGGTGGTAAGTCAGTATTTCATAGGTTATGCTACAAGTCTAGAATTCCAGCAATGTGGGAAAAACTACTTGTTAACTATTGTTTCATATGATTATCTCTCCATTTGTTGGATTGAGTTGAGCTAAGAAACCACATCACTATACTCAGGACATTCTCACATGCGCTCCGTCCCTCGATCAACAGCCAGTGAAGAGTCATATTACTATTCGTTCCAAACGCCATCTGAATGAACGTTCTCCTGGTCCTCCCTCTGTTTTGAGATTCATCCAGAGCCCTTGCAGATACCCCGCCATATCACTCTCTTCACTTCCGCGTACTCATTCTTTTCCACCGCTTTCTCCACCTGGTTCCATAGGCGCCCGACCACCTCTCTCTTGTCATTAGGTATTCTACCACCGAGACATGCATTCCCTGCCATCCTATCAACCTGTTCATTTCTAAGTACTCCCACATGATCAAGGCAGAAAATCCATACAGTTCTCACATTCTGTTACCTCTGAAGCGAGCAATTCCACACGAAACATTCATTTCGCCACCATACAAAGCATACTCCGTGTGTCCTCAATGAATGCACTTGTGTGTTGCAGCGGCCTCCTCCAACCATCCGAAAGTTGCTGTTAATGCTTCTACCTCCATTCTCACGCTATTGGTTGTAGTCTCATATGCCAGACTCTCATTATTCAAGAATCGTCCATTATCTCTCCAATGCTCTTATAACTGTACCTTGTGCTTATCTGTCCACTGTTCTGATAACAGTCCCATGTGATTATTTGTCCAGCGTTCTTATATCTGTGCCTTATGATTATCTCTCCAATGTCCTTATCTGTTCCAAGTGCTTATCTTTCTAGTGTTTCTTATAACTATCCCGTGTGATCATCTGTGCAGTGTTCTTATTACAGTCGGATTCCTCCGATTTCTATTTAATCAGCTAATGTCGACTTCAGTCCGCTTGCTTTCTTTGTCGACAGTCGGTCATTTCAATAAATGGGGTCCAGAGAGCCCTTTTCAACTGGGGTCCAGAGAGCCTATTTAAACTGGGGTCCAGAGAGCCTATTTCAACTGGGGACCAGAGAGCCTACTTGCCTTCGGGCAAGCTGACACCCTGGTCAGTCCATTATTGGTTGCATGCTTTTTTACAGGACGTCGCAAACACCCCTTTATTGTTTGGCTGTTTGTGACGAACTTGGGAGGAGACATGTTCGCCGAAGTTGTAACGTAACTACTAGTTTTATAACGGCATGTTTTTTTCCCCCGGTATTTATCTTAGGCTTTTCCATGCCATGCAACTTCCACACTTAGTATTAAACTCACGATCAAGGGGGTAGATACGAAAACATATGCTATCTTTGTTCACCTTCAGAGGTCAATTTGAATAAATGCAATGAAAGCAGCAGTCAACTTAAGCTTGTTGACATCCCCATAAAGTTGATCTCAAATGGAGCGTGTGTATGCCAGAATAGTGTTCTCTATTCTGCAAATGTTGAACATTCCTACAACAAATGGTTAACTGTCATTTTACCAATTCCACAATTACATTCATCAGTATCTCCTATCTTTAGAATATTTAACATGTGGTATTTCAGCCTATTGTGGTCTGTCCGGAGTCTGAAGATTGTAACTTGTTCTCTTCGGTTCAGTTGGTAATATGCATCACCTTTCTGGTGACCTGGATGCTCTTATTTCCACTTAGTTTTGTTATAATTTCTTATAAATATTTTGTATCATCGTAGGTTAGGTCTGTATCAAACTGATATAGATTCGAAAACAATTTTTGGCAATAAATCTGAAAACAAACACACACATAAACACACGAGCCGAATCCGGTATCATTTCAATTTCAAATTTAACAAGTTGGCTATTTATATTTTCCTGCGGGAAATAACTTAAATATTCGTTAGTCGTGACATTCTACTGCTTGAAAACAAGTTGAATCACGTTGGTTAACTTGCCCTCAACTTTTTGCCCTGACTTTTCCCCGGGGCAAGTCATCAAACACACCGTAGCCTACTGCGTTTAATGCACGTGACCTAATAATTTTATTACTGACCCGGTTTGAAGAATAATGGAGATAAAAACAATGCTTGGGCGAGTCTTGGTGGAAATTGTTCACACGCTGTTACAAACATAACATTGTTGGGCGGAAGAAAAAACAACTAGCTAAAGTCTAATGGATTCTGCTTTGTTATTTAGTTGCATATCCTTTACAGGCAATTTATGTTCAGTAGTTTGCTATTGATTTTTTAACGGCCAACGGTAATCAATCAATCAATCATGTGCCATGCCATGATTCGCCATTTCACTCGATCACCAGAGTCGTGGATCAGCTCAGTGTTCCTGTCTCGTCCATGCCATGTGGCCAAGCCATCCAGGTATTTTCCTCTCGGTAATACCATCGAAATAATCTCATATAGGGTCCACGGGAACTACTGTTATACATCATAATGCATACAGATCGAGAACTACTATCATACACCATAGTGCACGACTTGATACATTTTGGCAGAGTACTATTTCCTCCTCTCCCCCCCCCCCCCCCCCCAGTCATAGCACATTACTAATTCATAGTCTTTTCTCATTAGACTTTAGGCTGTAGAGTTACCGTGCAGTCATGTTTCTAATGTTACGTAATCTCTCTCTCTCTCTCTCTCTCTCTCTCTCTCTCTCTCTCTCTCTCTCTCTCTCTCTCTCAGACAACAATGAGCAACAGTAGTGGCTAGTGTACTCATCTGTCGGTCGGGTGGTACCAATTTTAAATCTGCCGAAGTGGGACTTAGTAATACATCCATAATATACTAAAGTGGCATGGGCCCGGCTCTTTATCTTTTTACACACACATTCATACGCAAGCGCACACGTGCGCGCGCGCACATACACACACAAACTCACTCACTCACTCTCTCACTCACACTCTTTCTCACACAGACACACTCTCTCTCTCTCTCTCTCTCTCTCTCTCTCTCTCTCTCTCTCTCTCTCTCTCTCTCTCCATGGTTGCTAAACTGAGATGTGCAAAGCATTCTGTGTTCCAGAAAACAACTCTTTAACTTCCAGGGCGGTATATTTTTAAGAGCTCAAACTGTAAGATGTAAAGTTTAAGATGTAAGAGTTTCCCCCTCTTTCTGATCCCCAGATGTATGAAGCAGATGGATTCCACTTCCTGGAGGTACAGGACGTATCGGCAGAAGATAATGGAATGTACAGTGTGACTGTTCAGAATGTGGCGGGATCTGACACAGCAGAGGCAGAACTGGAGGTGTTTGGTAGGTAGTTCATGGATGTCAACCTATATTTGTCCTTATCTGTGAGTTGCCATTATTAAATGTCTGTTGTTTGATGACTGAAGATTTTTTGTAGTTCGGTGATAAGTTGCTCCGAGCTAACATGCATGGGATATAATTCGGTGAAATGAAATCGATTCTCTTGCCTTTTAACTGCCCCTGAGCTACATTAGGGTGCATATCTCATTGCTCGACTCATAATATGACAAGCTTCTTTCTGCATGCAAGTAGTGAGGAATGCTGGACTTCTCCATAAAAGTGTGGTCAATGTCTAAGTTCTAAAACTGCTTGAGAGATAACAACTCCGCCGCGGAGCAAGCTTGAAAGGGGGTTTCCGACCGTCAGATTTAGTCTCCTTTCCCTGAATTTTTCGTCGTTTTACCTTGATGCCACACTCATGGGACGGATCCACCAGGGTCATGACCCCAAATATCTTTCTCTTGCTGTGGTTTCGTACCCTGTTTCGAGATGTTTGATTAGTTGTTTGTTTTCATTTTCTGTAACTAGTAAATGTGGAGTAGCCTTTGCTCATTCTGCAGCTCATTGTCTTGTATTCAAACTCTATTGGTCTTATTATTTTGCTAGAGTCTGAAGACATCTTTCTATTTTGTCCACCCCCCAGCACTGAGCTATTCTTCTCATCGCTGATATGCCAGAAGTGGAGTTTCTGTTCACACCTCTCACACCTCCACACAGGGCATCCTTCACAGACACTAGTTTGGCTAATGAAGAGAGGACTACGGCACACAAGCCTCTGTGCCAAGGACTTTGATCGTCGTACAGTGTAAGACTGCAAGCCAGTCACCAATTCCCGAAACTGATGGTAGAAAATCATTAACTGCTTGGAGATCTCACGAGCATGCATAGAATGTGCATTACTTCTCTAAGAGATTAAACAAAATCGGAGCCAGTCCTAAATTCTTTTAACTCACACAAAAGTGAAAAACTTGATTCAACATGGGTTTATAATAGCAGAAACTCTTATTTGTGGTTATAGTTTTTTTTTTTTACTTGTATAGATTTATGTATTTCTAATCTTTATGCACATATGGCGGCATTTGAGATGTGGTCTAGGGGTCAACGTCTTTCTCCGTAATCCCATATATTCTCGTGAGTAATGTAACCTGCACGAGAACCGGTAGCGGTTCTCGCCGTGTTGGTAACTTACGGGGTATGTGAGTCGGTTGCTTAGAAAGCAATGGCAAACTACTGAGTGTAATCTTGCCTAGTACATCAACAGTAGCTGAAAAATGCTGATGCTGACTGCAACGTCCTGTAAGGAATATGCAAATTTTTTTTTTTATAAAAATCACATAATCAGTCTGCTAATGGCACCATTAGTATTGGGACTCTTCGTTGGCCGTTGAAGATGAGGATGGGGCACTTATGGAAATGTCCCGAGTTCTGCAATGTCATTTCTTGACTCCACTCAACTCAACTCTCACCACAAGAAATATGCACGAGCTCATTTCTCTGACTTTTGTTGTTCCATCTGTCCCAATCCTTAAATATGTTAATTACTTTAATTTCTGCATAACAGTATTTGTTGGTGTTCTGTTAATTTCTATTATCACATTTCGAGTCACTTGTGAGGCAACCAGGACTGCAAGAGCGGTGAAGAAAAGACAGAACAGAAAAACCACTGCAGGAGATCCTCCTCCAGAAACGTCACCCATTCTTTGCCCACATTGTCAAAGAACATTTTGAGCCAAAATAGGCCTCATCAGCCATCTTAGATCTCACGGCTCCATACTCTCAACCCGACTGGATGAAATAAATGGTCATCATCATTCTTGATGGACAAACAACAACATTATCACATTTCCATCATCCATTAGCATTGAACCTAGATGTTCAAAACTGTCAAATTTCTATAATTTCTCTCCACTGACAAAAAATAATAAAAACATATATGTTTTATTGTCGTTTTTGCTGCACTAAGGTATACATTTTGTTTGTCACTTTGCTCTTGCACTGATTTTATTATATTCCCAATTCCCATTTGTGTTGTTGATAGTACTACTGTGTTGTCAGTATATCTCAGCCAGGCATTTCTATTCTTTCACTTACAAAGGGATCATATTGTTCCTTACCAGTATTTACTCTAACATTCCTCACAATTATTTTTAGTACACAAGTTAAACAGATAACGTAATAAAATGCCTCCCTGTCTGATTCCCCGTTCTATAGCAAACCAGTCTGTTGTGTCACCACATATTCTCACGGCTGCCTTTTGTTCACTGTAAAGTGTTTCTATGATTTGTATTAGGTGTAATGGGAAGCCCGTTTCTTTCATTATGTTCTATAATTCTTCACGTACTATACAATCAAATGCCATCGAGTTGTCTATAATGCAAGAGTATAGATCAACATGTACTCTTTACAATAGCAGCCTCTAATAACATGGTGTGTTTGTTGTTGTTGAATTAATCACTGGGTGTTTTGTGGCACCCAGACACAAACAGGAGTTAATTCCGTGCAAAGACTGTGCATTGAAAATGACTTATACATAAGTATACAGAAAATAAAAAAAATGCTAAGTTTTGAATTAAAATGGAGCAATAAGGTGTCACATGCACTCTTCATGACTGCAAGGTGCAGAAACCAAGGACAGTGAATACACACTGTGAGGGTAAAATTTAAGTTTTTAAAATGTGGTTTTGTAGATGAACAGGAGAAATATATCATATGACAGAAGAAAATAATTGGGAATGAGGAAAATATCGCTGAATGAAATCAAATTATGATAGTTAAGGCTCTGTAGCCATGTTAAGAGATGCAGCTCCTTGTTTAAGGATATTTCATTAAAAAATACATTTATTGTGTGGCACTCATAGAACTAGAAGAAAAAAGTAGAGACTAGAGGACACACTAGACAACATACAAATGTAAAGCTATCGCTACTGACTGGGATTTGAACCTGTCACCTCCAAATGATGACAGTGCCTCACTACAGGAACACATTACTTCTATCAATGGCCAACTAGATGCACTGGAGGGAAAAGTGGAGAGAAGTATTCAAGATGTAGGCAACATTACAAATGGGTAGAAAACATGAAAGGATTGATTGGATGATGCCTGCATGAGCACAACATGAAAGCCAAGGACAAAGGCTGTTGGGGACTGAAGAACAAATGCTGTTGGGGACTGAAGGACAAAGGCTATTGAAGACTGAAGGAGAAATGCTGTTGGAGACTGAAAGACAAAGGCTGTTGGAGACTGAAGGACAAAGGCTGTTGGAGACTGAAGGACAAAGGCTGTTGGAGACTTAAGGCTGTTGGAGACTGAAGGACAAATGCTGTTGGAGACTGAAGGCTGTTGGAGACTGAAGGCTGTTGGAGACTGAAGGACAAATGCTGTTGGAGACTGAAGGACAAATGCTGTTGGAGACTGAAGGACAAAGGCTGTTGGAGACTGAAGGCTGTTGGAGACTGAAGGACAAAGGCTGTTGGAAACTGAAGGCTGTTGGAGACTGAAAGACAAAGGCTGTTGGAGACTGAAGGACAGAGGCTGTTGGAGACTGAAGGCTGTTGGAGACTGAAGAACAAAGGCTGTTGGAGACTGAAGGCTGTTGGAGACTGAAGGACAAAGGCTGTTGGAGACTGAAGGACAAAAGCTGTTGGAGATTGAAGGACAAAGGCTGTTGGAGACTGAAGGACAAATGCTGTTGGAGACTGAAGGACAAAGGCTGTTGGAGACTGAAGGACAAAAGCTGTTGGAGACTGAAGGACAAAGGCTGTTGGAGACTGAAGGACAAATGCTGTTGGAGACTGAAGGACAAAGGCTGTTGGAGATTGAAGGACATAGGCTGTTGGAGATTGAAGGACAAAGGCTGTTGGAGATTGAAGGACAAAGGCTGTTGGAGACTGAAGGACAAAGGCTGTTGGAGACTGAAGGACAAAAGCTGTTGGAGACTGAAGGACAAAGGCTGTTGAAGACTGAAGGACAAATGCTGTTGGAGACTGAAGGACAAAGGCTGTTGGAGATTGAAGGACAAAGGCTGTTGGAGATTGAAGGACAAAGGCTGTTGGAGACTGAAGGACAAAAGCTGTTGGAGACTGAAGGACAAAAGCTGTTGGAGATTGAAGGACAAATGCTGTTGGAGACTGAAGGACAAAGGCTGTTGGAGATTGAAGGACAAAAGCTGTTGGAGACTGAAGGACAAAGGCTGTTGGAGATTGAAGGACAAATGCTGTTGGAGACTGAAGGACAAATGCTGTTGGAGACTGAAGGACAAAAGCTGTTGGAGACTGAAGGACAAGAGCTGCTGTAGACTGATTACAGATGAACATCATTGCAGAGATGGCTTTTGATGAGATACACACATAGCTATTAACTACTCTATTTTTGTTTAATGCATGACATATTTGTATAAAATACACCTACACTAGATCGGGACTTTATGAACTGAGTTAACCAGTTCCCTCTCTCCCTGTGGAATTTCCAGTTTTACTTTACAATTGTTGATTAAGTGACTTAATATTATTATATTTAGCTTTCATTCACTTCCATTAGACAAAAATAATTATTACCTAAGATAAGAATCCCATCTTCAAATCTGAGAAACACTGGTTCTAACCACTTGGACAGAGGTCAGCATGTCCGAAAGGATAAGCATGCTTGATCTTAAACTTCTGGTTTGCTGATGCCAAGGTAGTGGATTCAACCCCTACACTGGTCAGTTGTACTAAAATGTTGACTTCTCATCCTTGCTTTGGGACGTACATTACAATTACCTCAGAAGTTGGAGTGGCTCGCCTGATGGTGAGGGACACTAGTAATAGAGAAAGCTAATCCACATGCACAAATCAGTCCAGTGCACTAGGAGTAACAGCACATGTATGGGCTACACTTGTGTTCAAAGCTTTCATCCACTCAACCTGTTTACTGATGACTCACACAAATCCAGCGCTGTGGCGTCAGAGTTATGAATGCAATTCATAATCCCACATACTGCAATCAAAACATACCTGTTGGCGATTTGGAAGCAGACTACTATGCATTGGTTTCCATATAATGGTATATAAGTGCCAGTTATTCAGAAAGCAATATCAAACTACTGAACATAAACTTTCCCAGGAATCACAAACAGCCAACAAAATCCTGGAGTTAACTGCTACATTCTATAAAGGATTTGCAACTAATTAACACATAAAACAAAACAAAAACCCTCGTCCTTTTACAGAAAAACCCAAGTTGCTGACAAGAAGTGGCCCTGAATGGGAACGACCTTTGCAAGATCTGACAGTGGAAGAGGAGGATGTTGGGGTGGAACTTGTTTGCACTTGCAGAGGTAAGGAGCTTTTTGTGAAAATTTAGTTGTTCCTAATGAAAAGGAATTTCATAACATGGTGTGTGTTTACAGCATAGCTGTGATGTTATGTTTATTTGTTTGATGTATCCAACTTATCCTTCACATTCTAAAGGTCTCTTCTGCCTTTCTGCCGAGATCAACATTACCTTTCTCCTGAGATAAATATGGCCTTTCTCTTAAAATCAACATTACCTTTCTCCTCAGATCACCTTTGTAGTAAAGAGAAATACCTTTTGTTTTTAAATTTTTTATTCTACACTACAGAGAAATATGAAAATAATGATATGCAATAGCAGGATGTTGATTAAAAATATGCCCAGATAAATCATTGATGTCACAGGCTGAAAAATATGATTAAACACAGACTGTTTGAAATCAAAGACCAGGAACATTCTCTTTATCAAATGCCCTGCCAAACAGCATAGCCTTCAGGTCTCCCAACAGATCTTGCATCTCTCCACAGATCATAGGTCTTTCTACAGATCTTGGTTCTTTCCACAGATCTCAGGTCTCTCTCTCCACAGATCTCAGATCTCTCCACAGGTCTCAGGTCTCTACACAGATCTCAGGTCTCTACACAGATCTCAGGTCTTTCACTATCCCAGATTTCTACAAAGATATCAGATCTCTTCACAGATCTCTGGTTTCTCCCTTTGTTAGATCTCTCCAAAGATCTCAAGTCTCCCCACAAATCTCATGTATCTCCAGATTTCAGGTCTGTCTACATATATCATGTCTCTCCACAGATCTCATATGGCATTGTGTTCTTGGAATATAAATGAACAAATTAGGAACTATTGGTTTAACTAATGTGCAATCTTCCATGATGCCATTTTGATAACCACATATTTATTTCATGAAATGATAAATTCACAAAGTGGTATTCTTTTGAATGATACATAATCTCTGTGATGATAAAATTTCTTACATATTTTCTTTGCCAGATTTAACACAACCTTCAGCCAGATGGTTTCACAATGGGAAAGAAGTATTTTCCGGTTTCCAAATGAAACTCCAACATGTGGGCCAGACAGCAATCTTGACCATTAAGGAGATAAAAGAGCGGGATGCTGGGAAGTTTACATGCATTATGACCGGCAAAAATGGAGAGCTGGAGACATCATGCAACCTAATCTTAAAATGTATGTAGTGTTGCGTTTAATCTAATCAAATGTGTGTAGTCTTGTGTTTAATCATAAAATATAGCATAGAAGCAGTGATAGCTCAGATACTAGAAAACTTGTCTGTGGAATGATGGTGGAGTGTTTGAATCTCCATTGAGGTAAATTATTTAAATTACCTGGGCTCCCAGGTTGACCGAGCCTAAAATGGGTACCAGAAAATGTCATGGCAAGTACAGGTTGTATTTTTAATGACTGCAGTTTTTGAAAATATTGCCGTTGCGGGTTTTGTATTTACCTACTATGTTACATTATGTTGCAGGAACTCCACAGTAGGTAAATACAAAACTTGGAATGGCAATATTTTCAAAAACTGCACAGTCATTAAAAATGCAGCCGTCATGCTATTCACATCATCACTTTGAGAGTTTGGAGAGAATAATCATGGAGGGTTACATGCCCGGGAAGAGAGGAAGAGGAAAACCAAAGAATAGGTGGGTGCAGGATGCGGCAGATGATATCCAGATGAGTGTATCAGATGCAGGACATCTTGCTTATGATCAAGAAGTTTTCCAGACAATTGTGTTGAAGAGCAAAGTTCTGCAAAGGACATGCTACTGAATGAATGAATGACCCATCAAGTGTTGATTGTTTAAAAAAAAATATGGACCTTGCTCTATATACCCAAAGTCTCAAGACATGGACAAGGCTTCTTTACTTTCTCTTTCTCTAAAATAACCAGCAGAGAAACCCTATTATATTATAAGTAATATCAGAACTAAGCTACCAACTAACAGTATATCACAAGAAATGATGTACAGATCAAATGGAACCAGAAGAAAATGGCCGACCATGTAAATGATCTTCTTCTTCTTCAGCGTTCCGAGCCATTGAGGTTCTTTGCTGCAAATACAATCCATCTCCATTCGTCTCTCTGGTGGACCTTCTCTTGCCAGTCGTTGATTCCAAGTGCTTGTAGGTCTGTATATGTATTATCTCTCCACCGCCTTCTTGGTCTACCTCCATGTAAATGATGGACAGAGAAAATAACATGTAAATCTCAATATATGAAGCCCCTAAATGGGCACCCTCCAGCAGCTTATACTTCACTTCGACCACAAGATACAAGTGGAACAAGATGAGATGAGATGATTATGAGAACATTTTTCTATAGAACAGAGATTTATCAACAACTTTCCAGGCTGGCTAGTGAATACTGGTGGATCTGCTGCCAGAGCTTGTAAACCATTACAGTCATTCTATGGCTATCTTGTGGTGGTACATTCACATATCTGCACATTCTTCTGTTGTCATCTCAGAGTTGCTGAATTATCTGCCCTTTGTCACTTAGTGCTATTCTTTCTGTGGCTAGTCCCCTTGTGACTCATAGAATGGGCTCATAATTTATGCAGATGATAGGGTTCAGCTATTCCTGGTATATGAAAGTTTAGGTTTTTCAACAGAGATGGTGGTTGTTTGTTTCAACAGAGGTGGTGGTTTGTTGTTTCGTAAGAGTGAAAGCCATCTTTGAAATGGGGATGCATGTTGTGTGTTGATATGTACTGTATTATACCGTGCCGTCTTGACAGACGATAGTTATTGTGCATCAAGCAAAAAAGGTATATCACTCCATAGCACAAAGCCTGGGCTGAATTATGGAGACCATGTGTTACCCATGTGTATTGATACACACTATAAACAAATTGCATAGGGTAGATGAAAGCGTAATACACTTTTTAGTAAGGACTTGTCACAAACTTGTCTTAGTGTAATGCTGTTATTATTTAATTTAATTCACCATCAACAGCCGCAGAGCAAATGGAGCCCCCTGTGTTTGTAAAGGAACTGCATGATATGGAAGTTGAAGAGGGGGACAAGCTGGAGCTGGATGTTGAGGTCAAAGGTAATGGAAATATCAATGGCTGCTAATCTGTTGTTCAAACAAGCATCATTGTTTTGCATTTTAACATCACAGATCAGTTAAATGTATCCACTAATGATAGAACATAATGACAACACTAAAGTAATAATATGCTTAAATGAGATAAATGTATCTCCTTAACCAGACTTACATGTTTGGAATTAAATTGTAGTTTTTGACTTAACCACAGTGATGTATAATTTGATTTGTTTGAAATTTTTAAATGTTTTTAACCTTAACCAAAAGCAGACTATTTATAGTATGTGTGAAGTTGAGGAAGTAAAGTAAAGTATCAAGCATATAGTGATATATTTTATACACCTTGGCACTCCATTAGTGATGTGGTCAGTATTACATCGGCCACGTTTACTTCCAAAATATTTCCTGGTACTCATTTTGGGTTGGATAGACTTGGACAACCAGGTCAGTGTTAAAAATTTTCAAACCGCCTGATGAGCATCAAATTCAAGACTACCTGTAAGACTGACGTGCGTCTAGCTGCTATACTGCTATAGCTCACACAACAGTAATCCAAATATGGCACATTTAAGACTGACGTGGAGGGTAAATGGAGTAATTATCTCAGCTTGGGTATAAACAGACACAACACAACCAACAGCCTTCTCAGAATGAATGAGAAAGAAGCGGACACATATTGTCAGGTTTATACAAAGAATCTGTTTATAAAAATGTTGCTTATTATTTAAGAACAAAATAATATGTGAATACATACATGAAACAAAATACATTCCTGACAAGCTTCTGTCAAAATACATGTTCGATGGTCTTTTATTATAGCATATTGTTATAAAAAGAATTAAAAGTGCTACCAAATCCTACAACTTAAGTAAGAGTAAGGAACAAACTTCAACACAATGACCAGTTTGGCCTAAACATATGCATTATTATTTAATATATTATCATCATCATCAAGTGCCATGCCGGCTGGCTTACGCGTTAATGACTTTCCACAGATCTTGGTCTTTGGCTGTCTGGATCAACTCTGCTGATAATATTCCTCCATGCACCCTCCCAATCCATCCAGCATCATTTCTCTTGGTCTGCCTCTCTTCCCCTCAATCTTTCAAATTGTCATGATGTTCTCCAATGCCTCTCTTCTCATCACATGACTGAAGAAAGATGTTTGTCTCTTCCATATTGTATATAATGTTCTAGTTTCATTAGCCTGTTTCAGCCAGTCATTGTTAGTTACTTTGGCAGTTCAAGGAATTCACAACATTCGTCTCAGGAACCACAACTCTGTTGCTTCCAAGCTCCTCATAATTTGTTCATTTACATTCCAAGATTCACAGCCATACAGCAAAACAGGTTCTATATATCACCTCAGTACTCTCTTTCTTACATTCAATGATAGTGACTTATTGCATAAGATACTCTTCATTTTCAGAAATGCAGCTTTTGCTTGCCCTATTCTTCACTTAATATCTGTTGTGCATTTTCAATCTGATGTTATAAATACCCCTAGGTATTTAAAACTATCCACTTGGTTAAGAATTCTCCCTTCTATTTCTATTTCACAATTTGGTGTCACCTGTTTCTTTGATATCACCATTGTTACTGTTTTCTTGATATTCAAGGAGTGTCCTTCTTTGCACTCTCTGTTACTATATATTACACCAATTTTAAAAAAACCCAGAAATTACAGAAACTGTACATATTTTCTAACTGCAAAACTGCTTTAAGTGAAGTTCTGCTGATTACTAGGAACCTTGAGAAAATCTGCATATATCTTACCCTTTTACACTTCTCCAGGTTAATTGGGTATATGGTGCTAGCTCCATATTTTCATATGTTTGGTATAGAATATGTAAAGATCTAACACTTCACATCCCATCTACTAGGCATAGAATATGTGAAGATCTAACACTTCACACCTCAACTGCTCAGTATAGAATATGTAAAGATCTAACACTTCACACCCCATCTGTTTGGTATAGAATATGTGAAGATCTAACACTTCACACCCCATCTACTAGGCATAGAATATGTGAAGATCTAACACTTCACATCCCATCCCATCTGTTTGGAATAGAATATGTAAAGATCTAACACTTCACACCCCATCTGTTTGGTATAGAATATGTGAAGATCTAACACTTCCCACCCCATCTGATTGGTATAGAATATGTGAAGATCTAACACTTCACACCCCATCTGCTTGGTATAGAATATGTAAAGATCTAACACTTCACACCCCATCTGTTTGGTATAGAATATGTGAAGATCTAACACTTCACACCCCATCTACTAGGCATAGAATATGTGAAGATCTAACACTTCACACCCCATCTGTTTGGTATAGAATATGTGAAGATCTAACACTTCACACCCCATCTGCTTGGTATAGAATATGTGAAGATCTAACACTTCACACCCCATCTGCTTGGTATAGAATATGTGAAGATCTAACACTTCACACCCCATCTGTTTGGTATAGAATATGTGAAGATCTAACACTTCACACCCCATCTGTTTGGTATAGAATATGTGAAGATCTAACAATTCACACCCCATCTGTTTGGCATAGAATTTGTGAAGATCTAACACTTCACACCCCAGCTGCTCAGTATAGAATATGTGAAGATCTAACACTTCACACCCCATCTGCTTGGTATAGAATATGTGAAGATCTAACACTTCACACCCCATCTGCTTGGTATAGAATATGTGAAGATCTAACACTTCACACCCTATCTGCTTGGAATAGAATATGTGAAGATCTAACACTTCACATCCCATCTGCTTGGCATAGAATATGAGAAGATCCAACACTTCACACCCCATCTACTAGGCATAGAATATGTGAAGATCTAACACTTCACACCCCATCTGTTTGGTATAGAATATGTGAAGATCTAACACTTCACACCCCATCTGCTTGGTATAGAATATGTGAAGATCTAACACTTCACACCCCATCTGCTTGGTATAGAATATGTGAAGATCTAACACTTCACACCCCATCTGTTTGGTATAGAATATGTGAAGATCTAACACTTCACACCCCATCTGTTTGGTATAGAATATGTGAAGATCTAA
Organism: Cepaea hortensis; assembly: GCA_963921405.1. Taxonomy (NCBI): domain Eukaryota; kingdom Metazoa; phylum Mollusca; class Gastropoda; order Stylommatophora; family Helicidae; genus Cepaea; species Cepaea hortensis. Next base: position 69,304,001 of record OY992892.1, on the reverse strand, counting down.
CAATTCACACCCCATCTGTTTGGCATAGAATTTGTGAAGATCTAACACTTCACACCCCAGCTGCTCAGTATAGAATATGTGAAGATCTAACACTTCACACCCCATCTGCTTGGTATAGAATATGTGAAGATCTAACACTTCACACCCCATCTGCTTGGTATAGAATATGAGAAGATCCAACAATTCACACCCCATCTGCTTGGTATAGAATATGTGAAGATCTAACACTTCACACCCTATCTGCTTGGAATAGAATATGTGAAGATCTAACACTTCACATCCCATCTGCTTGGCATAGAATATGAGAAGATCCAACAATTCACATCCCAACTGCTATGTGATTATCTTTATTTAACAGTTTAGTCACCAGAGTCTAAATTCTGTAGTAATGTATCTATACTTAACAGTTCAGTCACTATAGAGTCTCACATCTGTTGTTTATAACTATATTAAAGTTCATATTATAACATCAGTACTCAAACTCTCTAGTGACTCAATTGTGTATAGATAGATATATTACTGCAAAATTAAGACTCTACTGTCTGAGCTGGTAACTATACTTACAGTTTAGGGTTCTTGGCCAACATGGCGGATAGATAGGCTCCCTGATAAGACCTTAGAGAATAGACTGTCTTTGGGTATGGACTACTAATGTATTTCCCCCAAGTTTGGACTTGGGGGGCCACAGTTTTGTTGCCCAGCTACTACTGAGTTGAGTGCTTGGTGCGACACCATGAGCTGTAATTTTCATTCAAAATGTTTTTCGCTTGTGTCAATGGTGACTGGTGAAATGCAGATTCAGAAATTAACAGATGGCTAGTTTTCTAGCATTCTTGGTGACTCCTTATGTGATAATGCTTGTATGGGCTGTTTGCATTTGTTGAAATGCTGTCCAAGGCTGTCTTCTTTGACAATAAAATACATATTTTAGTGAAGGATGTCCTGTTGCTCTGTTGAAAGTACTGTTTCCTTCATGAGTTCACATGGGACAAGGATTATTATTGTATGCTGTTTTCACTGGTATAGGAATGGAGCAATTAAGGGGTGACCAGATGCTATGAAGTTGGAACTGTTTGATTATCACTACTACTGCTTATAGTTCATTCAACAGAGTGCATCCATTCTGTGGATATAACTGCTACTTTGAAACCAAGGGTCGGGGAGATACTTTGCAACATTTAGTGATAATATGATTTAATTCACGCAGAGTTGAAAAAAAAAAAGATTACGGATTTGGGTTGACTATTACCCTGGCAGCCAGTATCCCTGGTGAAGGGGTTAAGGATGCTGTTCGTAATCCCGTATACTCACATACGAAACACAGTTGCACAGGATTCGGCAGCGGATCACATCACATTAGTTTCTTACAAAAAGGTATGTGAGCCGGTCATTAAGAAAGCAATGACAAACTACTGAACGTAAAATGTGCCAAGACATCACCAGCAGCTGAAAAATGCTGGCGTTGACTGTTATGTCCTGTAAATAGGATATGCAAAAAAAAAAATACTTTGGCAAGATGTAAAATATATAAAATCTTTTCACAGTAGAATATTTATAGAATAAACTTAACTTACATGATTGTGAATAGCAATTGGAAACGACCACATTAATTTCCCAAGAATACGTTTATTGTGGGGTGACACATAAAAAAAAAAAACCTGCGTGATAGTTGTTGAACTAACTAACCCCAACAATTGTACTATCTTGTACAGCAACATTATATCAAAAGTACAACAATGAAATTCAACTAATTCTGGCATGTCCTTGGGAGTAAACATTTAATATACTGTGCATGTAATTTCTAACTTATTTCAAATAAAATACTATTTATATGTATAAGTGTATTGTTTAGAGACTAATATATTTATTATTCTTTGAATTTACTTTCACAGTGCTAGGTAAGGGAAGCAATGTGGCCTACATTAGTTTCTCTTGTCTACTAGTTTCTTTAGTTTTCTTGTTGAAGTTGTGAAGTGTTCTGTCATAGATCTTTAGTTCTTTAGAGTTTCATTGTTGGTTCTTTGTTATTTGTTTGCTAACACTAAAGTACATTTGAATGCTGTTTTTATTATTTAGGATCAGTGTGACCCCATTCTCCTGCATGTCTTGCATGCCATTGTGCATATATCATTTTATTCCCCTTTTTAGGAACATGTGTGGAAGTTTGCTGGTACCACAACAATGTGGAGATTACTCCCGACAATCCACAGTACCATATAGCTTCAGTAGGCAATGTTCACACACTAACGCAGCTAAATATAACATCAGAATCATCAGGAGAGTATGTGTGTGAGGCACATAATGACATTGACAGCACAGAAACGTTTTGCATTATAGAAGTGAGAGGTATTCTTGCCAACATGTTTCTGTCACTGTTTGTTATTCAGTGTTTTTATGTTGTTTGGAAATTAAAATAGGCTCTGTATCTATACCATTGTGAAACCTGGGGATATAATTCTAGACCCATACGTTTGTATTCACTCTGAATGGGGTCAGTACTTCACTGGCAACCTGACCTCACAGACAACTTTCTAGTAGCCATTTTAACGGGCTTGTTATACCTATTATGCATGTTAGACCTAGAAACTACTGAACATAAAATTTACCCAGGAATCACAAACAGCCAAAATATTTTCGAGTTGACTGGTATGTCCTGTAAAGGATATGCAACTAACTTTAAAAGAAAATACCTATTAGCCACGTGGTTTCAAAAAGCAATGTCTCCTTGTGGAGGGATTGAGACTAGGACTACCAGGATAGTTATTAAGTGTACTGGTCAATCACGGCTGTTTTCTGCAGATATATTAGCTTATATGTACATATGCACTGCAGATATCTTGGGCATTACAAAAGCAGGGGGACTGGCAAAATATCAAGTCTTTCAAGCATACTGTGATGAGAGTGATATTCTCCTTCTTTCAAGACACAATGGGAATTTATTACAGACTTCAAAATGGGAACTTATCACAGACTTCAAAATGGGAACTTATCACAGACTTTAAAGGCATTGAGCATGAGAACAGGAAAAAAAAAATTTTGAACGCATTTTAACAACTGGCTAGATTAATGGAGAAAGAGATAGAGGAAGACAAGACTAGAATTTTCTGGACAGTTATTCATTGCAACATGGCAAGATGGCATATGAAATGTACTGTCACAGAGCAGTAATTGGTGGTGTGGTTATTCTGATCACTGGCATGGGGGAAGTTCAGGCCATTGTGTTGCGTATGAAGGGATACTTTGTACTTCACATCAGGTAACTAGAGGGATCTGTGACTGTTATACAGAACCCCTTACATGAGTTATGCTATACATCCTTATTGCACACCATAGAAAAATAGACATAATAGACAACCAAACTAACAAGGTACCTCAGATTTCACAGAACCTAGGGATTCATTCAGAAACATGCATTTATTGTTTGGTGCTCTTAGAAGGAGAAGAAGGAAGTAGAGACTAGAGGATGCACCAGACAACATAAAAATTGAAAGCTATAGTTACCAACCATAGATTCATTGACAAGTAACCATGATGTGGAGTGGCAACTGGCACTCATAAAAAAAGGGTTAGTTAGTTAGTTAGTTGACAGATCATCCTCATTGCACATCAAACCATTCAGTCCATAAGTGCTCGGATCCCCTCCTCAGCAAATCCCGCAGCGTGTAGCGGCTAATGACACCAGTTCTGTGTTGGTTTATCAATCTTCTTTGGCTTCCTGCATAGTGTTCTTGTTTGGCCATCCCTCTTTTAATTTGCTGTTCTCTCAGTCTGGCCATGGTTGTAGATTCACAGTCATCACTTGGTTCTCTCAAAAGTCTTACTTTTCGTAGAGCATTCAGAATGTCAGCCTGGTTAAAAGACAAAAGTATAGACTTCACTGCACCCAGTTTCCTCCCATGTGGCACAGTCTCTTTCAGCTGAAAGTGTCACACAAAGCATGAATCCCGTAGCTCTCGCTATGACTTTCAGAAGTCTGCAAGAAAATTGCACTCATGAACTGAACAACGTAGACTGAAATCAAACCCATAACCTTCAAAGGGTTAGGCAGGTGCCGTAGCCACTAAGACTCTATTGGCACTCATAAACCCACCACTAAATTATGGGGAAATTATGTTCATCAAAGGTATTCTCTGCTAATTTGACAAATGGGTTTTAATATCCAACAACTATGATTTCTACTTAATGATATATAGCTTGAAATGTCTATTGAATGAAACACCTACCAAGGCTGTGAAATGTCCTGTGATACTGTCCAGTAAGATGTACCTGCTCAACAAATGCCAGGAAGAAATCAGATGTGTCTGCCAAAAGGCACGCATATCAGAGCTCTGTTGTAAACAGACATAATGCAATTATGTACAAAAATGAAAAATAATATTCAATACTCAAAGAAGAAGGAGAAATAACATGAAGAAGAGCAGACACCGTGAAGAACACAACTGGCAAGATGCATGGTGATGATTCAGATTAAATTTCTTAATGTGCGTGTCGTATAAAAATGCATTTCAGAATTTCAATGTGTGTGTGTGTTATTTCATGTTCATTAACACTCAGTGCTTGAAAGTGTCTGTTTTTCTTAAAATCTCTACATTACAACAATCTTGAACAAACACATGGTCTCTTTATTAGCTCCATAAGTGCATTTTTTTTTTCTGCATGATTTTTTCAGTTGGAAATTACTGGGATTTATTTTGAATTGGTCTACTGTTTTAAAATTCAATCTGTCTCAAAACCTAAATTTTATATTCTGCATGACAAATTAATTAATTTCCAATTAAAATAATTTCAACTATATATCTATTTCATTAACCCCAAATGCAAAGTTTAAATTTTTGAAAGTTTTTACATAATTATAACTTCACATAGCATGAATTGTTTGCTGTATAGCACTTATAACAATCAAATGATAATGCACTAAAATCATCTTTATTTGATATATTGTGACTGACTTGTTTATTAGAAGTGATTCTATATTAAATTAAAGCAGCCATTTTACATGCCATTAAGCCACAACAGGGGTAGTAACTCTTTCAGTCTAAGATTATTTCACAGTAGACATACAAGGGAGACAATAATAAAACGAGTATGAGTATGTTACACTCAAAGAGGCGATATATGTAAAAATTAAGTAAATAACAGTCTTTTATCTGCCTTGACATGTGCTGGCCATATGATGCTAGCTACATACATTTATAGACCACAATCGGCACTCGAGGAGCGGTATGGTCAATTTCATGCCAGCGTATGTCAGCAGGACTCAAATGGATACAAATGCATGTTCTTAAACATCCAGTGATGTAAGGGGTTTAACCCCTACACCAGACAGCTGGACTAAAATGTATACCTGTCGTCCTTGACTTGGGGACTTAAATTACTCTGAAGTCGGAGTGGGTTCACCTGATGGCGAGGGACATTGTTAATAAGGAAAACTAATCCACATGCAAAATTCAGTCCAGCACTGCTAGAAGTAGTGTGAATGTACTACGCTTGAGTTAAAAGCAAGCAAGCAAATAAAATCATGCCAGCTGCCTCAACTTCCCTGATATTTCCTGGTACCAATATTAAGCTGGTAAGAAAACAGAAAATTAGGTGTGACAAGTTTCCCTCTAAGGAAAAACAAATAGAAATGACTTGAACATAAACTGGGAAGGAATATAGTTAAATTTTAGTTAAGCCAATGTCAGTAGGGATGCTAATTAACACAGATGTAAATTAATGTCTGATTGTAACTATATAGGACCAACTTACATTGTAACTGTAATAAATGCATTGTTGTGTACTATATAGCACAAATACATAGCTAAATCAGTTTATATTTCAAGTATGTTCACTTAAAGTTTACTAGCTCAGCAATAGTGCAATTATCAAGTTAGCCATAAATGATCTGATCTACTATCTTGCATCCACAGACACTAGAGACTTCCACAGCTCTGGCAACCACTAGACTGAACTCTTTCCCCTACTAAACATGTCTTCAACATCACCTCCTTCCCTTGCTCGTTTTTTTCTGTTCATTTATTTCTTGTCATGCAACTTATTTCATTTATACCATTAATCACAATTTGGTTGAGTTGTTTTGCTTGCTATTGTTGGCTTCTTGTGAAAACACAGTATTTTATTTATTCTATATGTATAGGTTTCCTCTATTTCTCCTTGCATCTTTTTGATTTTATAAGCATTATAGTCTGTAAACTACTTTTTACTTTGTTCTCTGTGTATTTTCTTTTCATTGTGTGTTCTAATATGTATGCGTGTGTGTGTCATGTATGCAATAGATAAATGTAGTATTATTTAGTATTTTACTCTGTGTGCATCACTGGATGATAATAAGATGCGATAATAGCTATGCACTTGGAAATTTCTAAATTTGTATTAGTTCTTTCAAAGCATCATTTGCTGTTGGTTTATTTTGTAAATAACTTTCGCATTACAAAGTAAACATTAAAACAGCAAATAAGACAAAAGAGTGAGTAATTAGTTCACTTTTAGTGTAGCTATACATTTTGTGTGTGTTTGTGTTTTATTTACCAGGGCCTGTAATGATTATGCATGTTGGTTTTATTTTGATTTCTGCACCCTCTTAGTTTATGTTTTTGTGTAACCCATCGTTGCATGCAGAAGTAGAGCACCCAGAGCCCCCTGCCTTTGTTATCCATCCCTCGAACCTTTCTGCACATGAGGGTGAAACAACAACCTTCACCTGTCAAGTCAAAGGTCAACCAATGCCCAGTGTTCTGTGGAAAAAAGATGGTGCTGTCATTACAACTAATCAAAAGTTCAAGGTTTGGCTGAGTTTATATACTTACATTAATTAAAAAGTGTAATAATGATAATTGCGTATTAAGATTTTGAAATTAAAATAAAAGAAATGTTCTTTCCTAACACTTTAAAGTCACAAACAATACATTTTACATTAATGCAAACTAGTGAATATATTTACTATTGCAATTGAATTTCATTTCAGTTTATGTTTGAAAATATGTTTATTTAAAAAAGCAGTTTTATTAAAACAGTGCTCTAACCATTGTGAATTTGAATAATGAAGACAAACAATAGGTCACAAAATTGGTTCCCTTACAGTTGTCACTACACCTTATGAGTCATAGCAAAATATGCCAGGCAATAAATTGTGCAACCTATTGTTTGAAGCTTCCATTATTCAAATATTTTTATTGATTAATTTTTTACGTATTATTGAAACAACATTAGGTACTTTAATTTTAATTCACCGCAAACAAAGAAGAATCCCTTCGAGCCTCATTTGCATCGGTCCGGCAATCATTTTCCGGTTTAGTGTTCGGCGGACTGCTAGACCGATCGATGGATGTTTTTTTTAGTTTTGGGCCCGTAGGGCCATCACTGTCATCGACAGTCAGGGCCCTACGGGCCCAAAAACTTAAAAACATCCATCGATCGGTCTAGCAGTCCACCGAACACTAAAACGGAAAATGATTGCCGGACCGATGCAAATGAGGCTCGAAGGGATTCTTCTTTGTTTGCGGTGAATTAAAATTGAAGTACCCAACATTAAAATTAAAAAAATTCCATTGTCAGTTAATTTCGACATTCTTGATTTTCATGTGAATGAAAAAAAAAAAATAATGAAAAATTAAATTTTCTTGCCAGATAATAAGAATTGGCGACCATCATGCCTTGAAAATTGACAGTCTTGATCACGACGATGCAGGCGAGTACACTTGCCATTTGCATAACTCAGAAGGTGATACATCACATGTGTGCAAGTTAGATGTACTGGAGGAAAAACATTCAGGCAAATCTCAGACTGCAGATTCAATGAAAATAAGGTATGACACATTTCTCTACTTGTTTACTAGTTATAGTCTGTAATTTTTCATTAGGTATAAGAGTCTTCACTTTTTCACTAGGTATAGAGTCTTCACTTTTTCACTAGTTGTAGAGTCTGTACTTTTTCACTAGTTATAGGGTCTGTACTTGTTCACTAGTTAAAGAGTCTGTACTTGTTCACTAATTATAATCTGTACTTGTTCACTAGTTATAGAGTCGGTACTTGTTCACTGGTTATAGAGTCTGTACTTGTCCACTAGTTATAGACTATACTATATTTGTTCACTAGGTATAGATTCTGCACTTTTTCACTAGTTATAGTGTCTGTACTTGTTCACTAGGTATAGATTCTGCACTTTTTCACTAGTTATAGTGTCTGTACTTGTTCACTCATTATAGAGTCTGTACTTGTTTACTAGTTATATAGTCTGTACTTGTTCACTAATTATAATCTGTACTTGTTCACTAGTTATAGAGTCGGTACTTGTTCATTAGTTATAGCATCTGTACTTTTTATTTATGGTCCAGGCACGTATGAGGCCCTCACCTGTGGGACTTGGCTGAACGCCTCTAAGCCGGGTCCCTTGGGTTCCAGGGTCTGGCCATCACTCGCCACCTGCTCGTGGTGGCGAGGTCTCGGAGGTTTGACGCTGTGCCGCCAGCGTCTGCAGCCTACCTTGTGCCAGACGTATTGGCTACCCATTCCTCTGGAATACACAAGATTAGGCTGAGAGAGGGAACATGTCGTTTGGGCATCACATGTTTCTCTGAAGCTCTGCCCAGGCATTGTGATGGAATATTGGCCACATTCCAACTCACATACTTTGGTCTGTCAAGACTGCAAGGTGCCACTCACTCACTTTTTATTTATTTATTTCTTTAAGTCTCAAAGCTTCCTGCGATGAGCCTGTGATGTGATAGCACCATCACATTTTGTAGGTCTGAAGACACGGAGGAACAGTGGCCAATATTTCCCTCACTTTGGCAGGTGACAAGCCCAGTCGTCAAACCCACATCTGACTGTGCTCATGACATTTTCAGCACAGTGTGATATCAACTTTGCTAATGAGTTCCCATAGTCTGTACTACCTTACCAAGTACAATACATAGTGATTTATTTGCTTGTTACTTAAAATCCATTCTGTGCTAAAACTACACATCTGATTTTCAGAGTCTATAATACCTTACCAAGTACATTACACAGTGATTGATTTGTATGTTAACTCAAAACCCCATTCTGCGCTTAAACTACACATCTGATTTTCAGTGTCTATACTACCTTACCAAGTACATTACACAGTGATTGATTTGTATGTTAACTCAAAACTCCATTCTGCGCTTAAACTACACATCTGATTTTCAGTGTCTATACTACCTTACCAAGTACAGTACACAGTGATTTATTTGCTTGATACTCAAAACTCCATACTGCACTAAACCTACACAGCTGATTTTTTTTTTTACTAATAATGGACCACCAATGACTTGTTGTCTTCTGACGTTCTACTTTAGTGCAAGTTAGTGCTCATTATTATGACAGAGTAGGGGTGAGTGTGTGCATCCATGTGTGCAGGCATGTTCACACACACAGCATTTGTACATGTGAATGGATGAATGGATAGCTGGCTGGCTGGCTGGATGAGTGGTTAGATGAATGGATGTATGAATTGATGACTGAGATGGAGGGAGATAAAGTTCTCAGCATAGAAATCAAATAGATTACTTCAAGTGTTTTGGCAACTCTTTCTTTAAAGGAGGTCAGATTATCGCTCCTAGGGAAACCTACAAGATAAACAATGTTAATATCCTTTCATATATTTCATCTTTTCAACAGGCTTGCTGCTTCTCTAGACGTGCGAGAAATGCCACAGTTTAGTCCTCAGACTATGCCACATGTTACCTCCTCAGAAACTACAAATGGCTACAAAGCAAAAACAGTGTTACAAAGTGATCATGGGATTGAAAATGCTTCTCCAAAAATATCAAATGAAAGAATTGTAGGTGGAAACAATTTGTATCACCTTCGCCAGTCTCATGGCATTGATGGCAACACTTATTCAAAACCAGATCATGTAACAGGCATGATTAGAAATACAGGACTTCCTCATAAATTTGCTGAATCTGTAACTAATGTGCAGTCTGTACCACACAAGGTTTACCAGAAAAAGGAAGAGATTAGAAGTGTTTCAAGTAGTGAGTTGAAGGACTCTAGAATTTCTTTATGCCCACATGATTTGACACTTGTTCAGCCAAGGGAGTTCACTCTACTGTCAAATGAAACAGATTTCAGAAGAGTGACATCAAAATATAATACAAATGAGCTAAGAAAAACTCAATTTGTAGCTGAGAATGTCAAAGAACACATGCTGACTTCTGAGCCAAATCATACACCATTTGTTCAAACATCAAATGGTACACCTAGTGGAGATTTCACTCCAGAATTCCACTCATCTTCATCTTCATTATCATCCAGATTATCTTCTCCATCATATGAGAAAAAAGATCACAGAGGGAATGACACTGCTAACAACATTGAACCTACAGCTGTCCAACGGATTGTTGACACTTCTGTGGATGCGAGAGTTTCTTCATCTCCTGTTATCTCACCTTCACAGGCAGGCACACATAGCTGGAGAAAACGAAGCAAGGATAATGCATCTCCAGCTTCATCTTATCAGCATTTGTCTGCAGACGAAGGTTCATCTGACTGTAATAAGATGCCAGAAGGTTTCAGGTCTGTACGCATGAGAACAGGCAATACCTTATTTCAGAGTGAAGTTCAAGTTGTTGACACAAGAACACCTGATAGGAGAAACCAGACAAGTAGTAGTTCATCGACAGAAGATTGTAAAACCTCCTTAAATGCTCCATCTGCAGTGAGCTATAGGGATCACAGATCAGATAACTATCACAAGAATGGAAGGAACCATCTTGCAGTGAAATCCTCAGCATTAAATCATGAAGCTCACAAAGCAAGCATGCTGCAGTTATCAGCCTGTAAAGTGAGCATTAGTGAGTTTAACCCTAATGAGCCACAATCAGATGCCTTACAATTGGAAGTGACTTCTATAACTGCTTCAGTACCACTGAGGCAGTCAGTATCTTCACCACGTTTAAACTCTCAGTCACAATCTGTAACAGCACCTACCCATCATCTTCCACTTGATGTGGATATAAAGCAGGAAGATGATGATGTGTTCACAAATATTGCTAGAGAAAGAATACCCACAAGCCAAGAATCTGAGCAGAGTTTCAAGGAAGATGAAGTCAAACATAACTTACAAGGATCTGGATCTAATCTTAGAGGGGACAAAGCATCATCACATATAAAAGATGATAAGAAAAGTATTCTTTCAGATACTCATGCTTATGATAAAATTAACCCCGGTTATGATAAAGAACATCCAACTGCAAAGAGTAGGATAAGGTTTTCAGAGAATACTAAAAGTTGCCTAGATGATAATCATCAAGGGAATAGAAAATCAACTTACAGATTATCTACAGTCTCTAGACATGAAATCAGCCCAGGTTCAAATACAACAGTCCCTGGGTCTAATGAGTCATCTGCGGGGAGAGGCAACGCAGGTGATGATTTTAGAAGTATCAAACTAAAGCCCACAGCTCCCAAAGGTAAAGACAATTCTGATCTTTCAAGAAGTAAGTTCATGTCTAAATCAACTGAGAGCATTTTTACAGATGTCAAACTGAAGCCTGTGTTAAAAGCTGAAGACAGCTGGAAACGATCTGAAATTGCATCAAATGCAGACAGAATAAGAGCCAGTTCTAAGAGCAGTGATTTATCAAAATTACTTTCATCATCATCCTACCAAAGCTCTGTAAGAAAAACACCTACATCAAAGGCAACAATTGGTGTTACATCTACAACATCAAAGTTTACAGATTCCCTTAAGGTTTTTGGTGGTGATGAAAAATCCAAAAACCTTAACCAGAATGCCAAATATTCAAAATCTGCACAGGGTAATAAGTTCAAAGGAGCTTCTGGAAAATATGAAAAGGTGTCATCAGGGGGAGTAACTAGAAGTAATTCTCATAGGAAGTCTAAAGGAATTGGTGCAAAGTTTGAAGCAGCTATTAAAGATATAAAAACTACACAACAAGTTCCTTATGCATCATTACATTTAAGTAAAAACAAAACTGTTGTAAAACCACAAGTGCAGGCAACCTCTACAGAATATGCTTCTAAAAGAGTTTCAAACCGACAACAGTTGAAGCTTGCAGAAGATGCATCAGCTGATAAAGCTTGGATACATGCAACAGACAAATATAGCCCTACTAATGCTACCTTGGATCGTGATGGTGATACTTATCGGGACAAAGTTTCAGACTGGGTAAAAAGGAGACAATCACTTCATGTTGATGCTTCCGGCACATTACCTTCAGATGTAAATACACAGACAGTTGGCAAAATGCAGTCTACAGCTGTTGTAGAAAAATCTCAGTGGAGCAGGGGCAAGTTGGAAGCACATGAATTAAATAATATGAACACTGCTATTTCTAATTATATGCAAAATGACTACAGTACAAAAGCAGATGTGTTAAACAGACCATCTGAGATCAGGACCAGATCTAGAGCAAGCAATCGGCAGAGCAATTCAGGCACAAGTTTGGTGGGATCTCAAGAATCACAAGACAGAGTGAATATGAGACAAAGACAGGATAATGCAAAGATCTCACATCTTAATACCGACTATAGAGTTTCACACAGTGACCAGCAAGCCACAACAAGATTAAATTATGGCTCAAAATTAACACCAGGAACTGCTGTAGATTCAACTCAAAAGTCTATTGAAGTCGATCTTGCAAAATCCCCTGGCCAGCCACTCTCCAAACAGTCAGCATTACATAGTAGTGACCCATTCACTTTTAACAAGGCAGATGTGTCTGTGAATGTAAACATGGCAACTGGTGAGGACAGAGCAACAGGAACATACAAATCACAAATTGTAATGATGCCTAAAATGGCTGTAAGCACAAAACCATCTTCCACTATAACAACATTACCCAGAGCAAAATCTGCAGGGGATTTTGAAGTGTTAGCAACACAGTCAGCAGAATCTCCAGCCGTAACATCAGCAACACTCGCCAGTGCTGGCGAATCAGTTACAAATACTACCATCCCACAGGTTTCATTCACTGCGATATCAACTTCCATGGAGACAAAAGCAACTTCATTCCCCGGGGGAGCATTTCAATATGCAGATAATCAATCTCAAGAATCACAAGCAGAAAACATATCGTTGGTTACATCTCAGGCAAGTAACTTGAAGGAACACAGTGAGGCTACACCAGTTGAAGGATTTGGTCCAAAAGAATTGCCACTGAGAGAAAGTTGCAAAGAATCTCAGTTTGATCATCAGGAGCCATCCTTAAGGAACAGCAGAGCATCATGGACAAAACAGAGAAGTATGAGACACATTCCAGCATATCCGATTAATGATAAAGAACTCTTTCCTCAAAATGAAATGGATTTATCATCCATAACAGATTTGGATTCAGTTGTATCAACAACTTCAATGTCATCGTCATCTTCTGATGCTTCTAACGTAACAGCTGACTCAGGATACACAAGAAGGCTAACAGGCAATGATAGGATACACCCAGTTAATGAAACCCTGCATCGTGAAAGCTGGAAAAGACATGTAAGTCCAGACAAACATAATGAAACATTGAAATATCAAACAGATAATAATCACGAGATGAATAAAGATTTATGGGAGAAAACCGAGGCTAGAGATTATGTACAAAAACCAAACAGTGATAACAGCAGCTTGAATATCGAACAAAATAATGCCCAAAGTAAAAGAACTAATAAAGGATCTGTAAATGAAAGAGCCACAGTAGTTACAGTAGCCAATTCATCAAAGCAGACAGAACAAAACAGCGAATTCACAAAAGTATTTGGTTCTAGAGCAGCAAAAGATGATGTCAGACAAACTGGTCATCAGTCAAGGAATGTCAGTGAAGATAATACATTGAAATCTGCTAGTTTTTCTAAAGACTCAGAATGTTTAGTTAGCATGAATCAAGACTTAGTGAGTGACACCATTCCTAGAAATGAGTACATTTCAAGAAGACAACGTAGGCAACTTGAGAACCAGATTTCTGCTAGTAGCATTTCTACTGCAAATATAGAAAAGAGTGAGATAAGCAAAGACAAAATATCGTGCTCAAATTCACCAGACATAGCTGCACATAGCGAGCTGTTTTCACACAAGCAAATGCCAGTCTCTTTTGAAAACTCATCCAGAGAAGAATCCCTGTCCAACACTGCTTCTAAGCCACACAGTAAAAGAACTGAACCAACAGATAAAGCACAATTCAACATTCCATTTAGAGCCAGGAAAACAGAGTTGGGTACAGAAAGTGTTAAAGATGTGCATTCTGAGAGAAACATTTTGGGTACAGATTTATCAGAAACTGTAAGTACATTTCCAAAAAGCGCCTATGCAGGAGAAAGTGTGTCCTCTAGAGGCAGATCAAATGATGAGAATGAAGATGGTCAAACAATCAAGTCACATCTGAATATTTCAGACCAAAGTTCCACTGGGTCTCCACGTCGCCAATGGAGACACTCTAGACAACAAAATACAGAGATCAGTTTGGACAAAATTAGTGTGCCTTCTATTGATAGTAATCAAGTTGAAGAAACCCTGCCCATATCACATGCTAGTATCATATCAGCTCCACCATCAGCCTCACTACTACCAAACACCACAGCCTCCAGACTTCCAACACCACCTGCATCACTGTCAGCACCACATTGTCCTCCGAGCTTTCCCATGCCTCTACAAGATGTTAGTGTGATGAATGGCTCACGAGCCATACTTCGTTGTCAAGTAATTGGAAACCCCAGACCAGATGTGAAATGGCTTCTAAACCTGAAACCAGTGGAGGTAAGTTTCTCCTCACTGTTGTAATATTGTTGTGTTGGTATTCAATAATTGTAATATAGACGTAAGTTTCATATCCATTACAGGACGTCACAGTCAACACCAGCATTTATTAGCTGTTTGTGATATCTTGGCAAGTTTACGTTCAGTAATTTGCCATTGTTTTCTGAAAGACTGGCACCCATGCCACTGTACGAAGTTTAGTTTAGTTTAGTTAGTTAGTTTAGTTTAGTCGATGGATCAACATCACGGCACACGGGTGTAACCCATAAGTGCTCCGTTCTCCTCCTAACTCAAATCTGAGTCTGGAGAACATCAGCTCAGTGCACGAACTTCGTAGCACCGACGAGGATCCTGAAATAATTTGGGTAGATTTTTAATTCGAAATTTTGCCCGGGCAGCGCCGTTTGTCTACACTTTTTCGATTTCCGACTGCCAAGGGATTTTTTACGTGCACAACAATACACACAGGCGTCCGATCTCACTACCCAGAGACCAGGGGAAATATATCACTAGGAGTCCTCGTGAAAAAATCCCGGTCCTCACCGAGGCCTGAACCCGGGACCTCCAGCACTCGAGGCAGACACCATACCTCAAGACCACGCAGCCCCCTGCCACTGTATGAAAACCAGTGCAAGGCGGTCTGCTTCCAGATCATCTGCAGCTGTGTTTCGAACAGGATATACAGAACTGCGAATTGAGTTCATAACGCTTTCGCCACAGTATTTGACATTGTAACACACATACAGGAAAAGTGAATTTATCAAATTTCAGGAATCCCCGTGCAGCCGAGAGGCTATAAAACGTTTTTTCTTCACCGTCTGTTTGTAATTTATCTAAATTAATAATAACTATTCGACATCTTCAATTGTTTGCGATCTCTGTTTCGTTAGCACATTCACGCCTTTAGCTACATTAGCCTCCTTTATTTCTTTCTCTTTCGCCACAATGGAACTTATCGTGGATGGCGAATTCCCGTACTTGCGGCCGATTTCAACAATCTTAATGCCACTTTCGTATTTTATTATTAGCAAGTGATGCTCACACAATGAAAAACAACGCCAAACTGAGCAGAAGAACGCTTGGGTCCCTTTGTTTTCTCACAATTAGCAGCGAGGTCACTTGGGCACGTCGATGAAATACGAGACAACCAAAGACAACCGAGACACATTTTTCGAGGAAAAATTCGACGAAAACCGAAACCGGCGAAAATCGAAGGCAACGAAAACCGAGGTTTGACTGTATTTGTCTTGTTCTCTCACTGAGCTCCACATTGGTGATTTTGTCATACAATTTTATTCATTGTATTTTGGACAAGTACCAATTAGTGAATGTTTGCAATTTATGTGTGATCGTTTTCGTTGCTCTCCATATTTTCTGATCCATACAATAGTTGTGATTTAACGTTAGAATTAAATAATCTGAGCTTAGTGCTAAATTTAATGTACTTCCACAAACTTCCTAGTTCTATAAAATCTCCCCAGCCTTCTGGGGCCTTATCGGGAATTATACTGATATCTTTATTTGTTGCATCCTCTTTGCCTACATTGCTACCTAAAAAGTTGTTTAATTCCGACTCTGGAAGTGAGGTCTCACCAAGGAAGATCAGGTTATCGTTCCCTTGATTTATTCAATATTGATGTCTTCATAGGAACCAAATAACGTGTCAGTGATCGAATATAGACTTGATTAATTATAAATGCTTGTTATGTGATGTTGCAGTCTTGCTTGCATGTGATATACAGTCTTGATTGCAGACAATGAACAGGATCTGCAACATTTAGTAGATGCGGTCGTTGCACACAGTGAACAACTAGGGTTAGAATTAAATTGTAAAAAGAGTCAAAGACACAGATTATGGTCGTCACTAGGAAGAACGAAATACGACAATGTAATATACAAGTAAATGGGAATATTCTTCAACAAGTGAATATGTACAATTATCTCGGAACAGTAATAACATCTGATGGGAGATGCCTTGAAGAGATTAGAACAAGAATCGCCATGGCAAAAGTAGCCTTTTGCAAGATGAAACACATACTGACCAATAAAAAGATGTCAGTTGAAACGAGAAAAAGAGTGTTGCGGTGCTACATAGAACCTGTACTTTTATATTGATGTGAAGCTTGGACAATGAGCAGTCAAGCTGAAAAACATCTGGTGGCTGTAGAAATGTGGTTTCTGAGGAAAATGCAAAGAATACCATGGACAGCCAGAAAGACCAATGAACAGGTCCTTCAAGAAACAAATGAAGATCGTAAACTGATTAGAGACATTAGACATAGACAGTCAACATTTTTTGTGCATGTTATGAGAAGAAATGAATTGGAGAACTTGGTGACAACTGGTAAGATCGAAGGGAACAGACCAAGAGGAAGACCAAGAATTAAATACCTGGATGGCTTGCCACATGGCATGGTTGAGACAGAAACATGGAGCTGATCCACGACTCTGGTGATCGAGTGAGATAGCAGAACATGATCGCCCACGCTTACCGACATGGCACATGATGGATGGATGGATGTGATATTGATTATTGGATGGCAACCGTAACGCGTTTCTGTACTCGTCTCACGGGGGAGACATTCTTCTTTGTACATCTTTGAATATCCTTTCACAATACCCTCCGTATCATTAATATCCTTGATATGGCTGATACCAGACTGCTGACTGGGTTTCATCATCCACTGCCTTGCTGGCTGGCGTGGTCGATCATGCCTCCCTGCACATTGCGATCCCCGATGACATGGATCAATGCAACACTCTTTTTCTCGTTTCAACTGACATCTTGATGGTTCCGTCGCCCTGCTACTGAGTGAGTGCGTGGTGCGACACTGTGAGCTGTGGGTTTCATGTGAAGTGCTTTTGAATCTGCCCGAGGTTTTTTGGAACGTGACTGCATGTTCGGAGTGATGGCAGATGGCTATGTCCCAGAGTTGACTGGTTTTGCCTTATGCAGAAATGCGTGGCTGCTGGGCTTCTGGTTGACTGCCACTGCCATCGACGATGAACTGTATTTCGTGGACTGTGTGGGTGAACATCTAGGAAACATCCAGATGGGAAAATGGCTGCAGATTCCATCAGAAATGAACTGGGTGTTTTGTGGGGGACTATTGTGTTGACATTCTGGCGGCGGCATTATGCACAGTGTATCTGTGCGGGCTGTTGTTTGTCGAGACTCCTGTCTTTTCCACTTTTCACATTGGGCAGTGGGGAGCGTTTTGTATGATATTCACTGGCACAAGAATGGAGCATAATGGGGATGACCCGTTGCTGTGAAGTTGGAACTGCTACTAACTAACTAACTAATGGATCAATGCGTGTGTTGACTCCTTTCTGTGCCATGACACAAGACTGTCAAGAATCTTCTCACGCTGTCTTCCTCTATTTCTCTTTCTGCAAATCTTTTCAGTTGTCACAAGTTCCGGCATTTATCTTCTCATAATGTTGCAAGGCTTCCGGTGATTTTTTTTCGCGTGTTTACTAATTGTCCAGGATTCGCAACCGTATGTTAAAATTGGTTCTATGTAACATACAAGAGCTCTTTTCTTCTTACTTTCAAGGACAATGACACATTGCACAAAACGTTCTTCATTTGATAAAATGGAGCTTTTGCTTGTCCTATTCTGTTCTTTATCTCAGTGATGCATCCTCCATCTGATGTTACGCACGTTCCTAGATGTCTGAATTGCTGCACCTGCCACAACAGAATGTCATTTACTTTAATTACACATTTAGGCACAATCTGTTTCTTTGATATCACCATGACTTCTACCTTTCTATTATTCAAACTACCTTGATTATATCCTGCTCTTTTGGGGTTCTTCCACTTATAGATGTGTAACTTCAATGTTATTTACATTAGCTCCCAGCTTGCAGCCTGTTTCAAAACATTCCATACGATTTATCTAGATCTTATTGATACTTCACGGATACCATTTTGTTTTCTGCAATTTTGTAAAGTTGCCTTTCACTTCGTGTTTGCATTTTGTTAACATTTCCACAGCTTTACCGCAGCTTTAACATTTCATTCGTATTGTCATTATCATATAGTAGGTTCTCTTCAGAATGAGACTCATCACGGCCCGTCGAAGCAATTCTCGGTTCTGCTCCATTCCTCCCGCCTCAAGCACTTTCATGCTTCAGGTTTTGTCCAGTGTCGTGTCCATCTTCGTGCTGCTTGACGAGTGCCTTTTCCATTCCCCCTGCGTCAAGCACTTTCATGCTTCAGGTTTTGTCCAGTGTCGTGTTCATCTTCATGCTGCTTGACGTGTGCCTGTTCTTCCAGGAGCCATGCTTTCCATCGCTGATCTGTCCAAACCACTGACGTTTAGCATGACTGAAGTATTTCATTTCCCGACACAGGATGCGGTTTATGTGCCTGTTTTCGTCATGGTGTTCATCTGGCATAATGTCAATATTTTTTTTTTCTTGTTTGATCACATTCTAAAAATTGGTGTTAAAACACTTACATTAAAAAAAAAAAACACCATATGTTTTGTTTCCCATTGACTTTGATGTTCCCGACATAGGGTTCGGACATTCTACGTAACTTTCCTCATATAGGATCGACTATAAACAGACAAGACACATGATATAAATGTCATGATGCGTGAATGACACGAACAAGGAAAACGGTCGCTACCTTACACATTCTTGTTTAGCTAGGCCAACTCTGTGGCGAAGGAAGTTACGGGCGCAATTAGTAATCTCGCATACCGCATTCCAAATACAGCTGCGGGGATTTGGCAGCAGACCGCCTAGCATTGGTTTTCATAAAACTATATGTGTGGTCGATTAGAAAGCAATGGCAGACTACTGAACGTAAAGTTGCCAAGAAAACACAAACAGCCAAAAAATACCGGGGTTGACTGCGACGTCCTGCAAAGGATATGCAGCTAACTATAGCTAAAGACAGTTATTGTTCTGTCTGTCTGTCTGTCCCCGTTTCTTTGTTTAAGACAATATAGATTAGTAATGTGTCATAGTCTTATAGGCTACATTTTAAAGACATTATTCTTCAACTTTCAGCCTTCTGACAAGATTGACATAGTCTACCGTGACGACACCGCCCAACTGACAATCTCCGAGACGTCAACAGAGCACCAGGGTGACTTCACGTGCTGGGCAAAGAACTCACAGGGCACCGTCTCCTCGCACTGTGCTCTCTGGGTGAAAGGTGAGTACTTAGTTAACTTAGAAATAGCATGAGTGTTTCTAGATATTAGAAGTTTGCTATGTTTGGAGATTCAAGTTAGAGGATAGCAAACATTTCCTGTGGGTGCGGAAGTTTATGTGTCCGGGTGATTGGTTGGTTGGTTGATTTAGGAATCGACATCACAGCATTCGGGGCATTCCCATAAGTGCTCCGTCCCCATCGTCAGCAGCCAGCGAAGAGTTCCAACACTAATAGTACCAGTAGCAATCTGATTATAAGTCCGTCTCGCCTTTCCTCTGAGCGTTGAGCGTCGGCCAGATCCCTTCGTCACTCCTCGTTGTCTCATTCTTGCCAGACCATGGTAATCCATTTGCTCCTCCGAGGTGTGCACGTGCTCCCACAAGGCCGCAACCACGTCTGCCTTGTCATGTATCAATACTCCACCAAGTTCTGCAGAGCCAGCCAATCTGTCCGCCTGTTCATTTCCCAGCACCCCGGCATGCCCCGGAGAAAAGACCCAGGCGATGCTTGTCACCCGTGACCTCCGAAGCGAAGCAAGCCACTCCGCACGAAGTCTGCCCGTCCTCACCCTCGTCCGCATGCTTTCTGAGTCAGTTACAATCATCCGGGTGATTTAACCATTGATTCCATACTTCGTCTTCGGCAGGTCTTTGATGGATTTTATGTTTGTGTTTTCTCACTTTGCCGTTTCAAGTTCTTAAAGATGCTTACTCAATCTCCTTTTCCAATGGCATGACCTTAGAGCCGTGATGTTTCTGTCACAAGACACATGTAGCATTTCAGGGAGTGTAGTGAATTTTCCCGCCTTTTGCTGCTGGGAAAAGCAACAATGTTTGATCCACTAATTAGTTTTCATCAACTACGTTGTTATTTTTATGTTTCAAGTATGTTGTTGTTATTTTTACGTACAAGGAAATACGAGTAGTGAGTAGTTGTTATTTCTACATGCAAGGATAGTTATTAATTTTATGTTCCAAGAATATCGCTATTTTTATGTTCAACTGTATTCGTTCATTTCATTTTTTTTCGTCATTGTGTTTTAATTGGAAGGTCACATTTCGTCTTTTCTTATGACATCTGTATTATGTATATAATCTCAATGTAACCGAGATACAATGTTGATTTCTTTGCCCTTGTTAGCTCCTTGTCGACCTCTACTTGTCGCTAATTCACGGTTCACAGATACTTGGCGCAACACGTGAAGTTACTTAGCCACAGCAAGGCTTCTCTGCGTCACGCTTGCAACAAAAGGAGAGGAAAATATAGTTCCACTTCTTTCGTTGTAAATATGTTTGGGATTTGTAATCCATTCTGCCTTGTACACGTGCTGTAGTTCTGGTGTAATCCCCAGACTGTTTTAATACCGCAATGTTTGTGCTCTGAAACCTGTGTTTTGTTCAAGGATATATATGTATATGGATAACTTGGGCGCTCAGAGTAACTAACAGCGATTGCTTGAAAGAGAGTAACGAAAAAGAGGTTTGTACACAACTCACAACTATGAGAGAGAGAGAGAGAGAGAGAGAGAGAGAGAGAGAGAGAGAGAGAGAGAGAGAGAGAGAGAGAGAGAGCGCATTCCTTTTTCATATAATGAGAAGAGAGGCATTGGAGAATATCGCAACGACTGGTAATAAAAGACCACAGGTAGAAGAGCGAGAGGAATACCGATAGAAATGTTGCTTGATGGTGTAAGGCGATACGAAGAAATGTCAACAATAGAAGTAATCTAGAACAAGGTCCGAGATCTGTGGAGAGACATGAATGCCTACGCCATTTTTCATGGCACGAGATGATGATGTGCATAGTGGTGAAGCAAACACACGAATCCAGTGCAATTATTTATTCAGTTTCTTATGTCCCCGTCGCGAGGACCGAGTTTTCTGTGTGTGGAGGGAAGGTCAATCCAAAGTAAATCCATGAACGTGTCATTAAGACAGTCTGAGGATGTGCTGTTATTGTCATATTATTTAATCGTCTCACGTCACGCGGTCAGTAGCACATGGGCAGCCCGCTCTCTCCATCTGTTATCCATTTAGTGAACCTCGGTCTTCTCATGCCATACGAATATCCTGTCACTACTGAATATTGAACCTAGGGCACTGACAAGGCAGTGCCTTAACGCGTCCAGACCCAGAATTTAATGAAGGAGATAAAAGCGCAAGTTTATTACATTCACATCTAACGGCAGCGAAAATGGGATTTATGTTGATACTGCAAAGAATACCATCGGCTGACGAGGAAAACGATTGAGACAGCCCTTCAGAAAACAAGTAAAATTATAAATTTGTAACAGCAGTTAGACGTAGGTAGTCGAGAGGTTTTGGTCTCATTAGGAGGAGAATAAACTTTAAAATTGAACAAAGAGCAAGGGAGGGCCAAAGCGATAACTATGTGGATGACTTGGCCACATGACCTAATCAGCAGTAAGTAACAGACCAGATCCAAGATTCTGATAATGGCGTGAAAGCGAAATATGACTGCCCACGCTTTTCGCCATGGCGCTGATGTTGATGACTACTTTCACAGGACCAAATATACACATTGCTGAAGTAAATACATTGTCATTAAGTAGTTTTTGCTATTCTCTGTCATCCTCAGTCAATGAGCACATGTTGATTGGTGCATAGGGAGACTAGTAAATGAGCACATGTTGATTGGTGCACAGGGAGACTAGTCAATGAGCACATGTTGATTGGTGCACAGGGAGACTAGTCAATGAGACATGTTGATTGTTACACAGGAAGACTAGTCAATGACTCACGTTGATTGTTACACAGGGAGACTAGTAAATGAGCACATGTTGATTGGTGCATAGGGAGACTAGTCAATGAGCACATGTTGATTGGTGCACAGGGAGACTAGTCAATGAGCACATGTTGATTGGTGCATAGGGAGACTAGTAAATGAGCACATGTTGATTGGTGCATAGGGAGACTAGTCAATGAGACATATTGATTGTTACACAGGAAGACTAGTCAATGACTCACGTTGATTGTTACACAGGGAGACTAGTCAATGAGCACATGTTGATTGGTGCACAGGGAGACTAGTCAATGAGACATGTTGATTGGTGCATAGAGAGACTAGTCAATGAGACATATTGATTGTTACACAGGAAGACTAGTCAATGACTCACGTTGATTGTTACACAGGGAGATTAGTCAATGACTCACGCTGATTGTTACACAGGAAGACTAGTCAATGACTCACGTTGATTGTTACACAGGGAGATTAGTCAATGACTCACGCTGATTGTTACACAGGGAGACTAGTCAATGACTCACGCTGATTGTTACACAGGCAGACTAGTCAATGACTCACGCTGATTGGTACACAGGGAGACCAGTCAATGAGACACGTTGATTGTTACACAGGAAGACTAGTCAATGACTCACGTTGATTGTTACACAGGGAGATTAGTCAATGACTCACGCTGATTGTTACACAGGGAGACTAGTCAATGACTCACGCTGATTGTTACACAGGCAGACTAGTCAATGACTCACGCTGATTGGTACACAGGGAGACCAGTCAATGAGACACGTTGATTGTTACACAGGAAGACTAGTCAATGACTCACGTTGATTGTTACACAGGGAGATTAGTCAATGACTCACGCTGATTGTTACACAGGGAGACTAGTCAATGACTCACGCTGATTGTTACACAGGCAGACTAGTCAATGACTCACGCTGATTGGTACACAGGGAGACCAGTCAATGAGACACGTTGATTGTTACACAGAGATACTAGTCAGCCAGGTATATTGCCGTGTTTAGTACAGAAAGATTAATCTCATCTCCAAGTGTGAATAAATACAGTCAAAAATTGTTGCTAATGCAGTAAAGATAACGAGGCAAATGTTACATTCTACCACGATGTGACCTATATCTGTGTATGCATATCAAAACGTGTCCTGAATACGGGCTTTAGTATGTAGACCAAAATCTGAGCACGCACAACAGGGGGTAATGTCAACTGATAGTATCTTCATTGGAAGAAGAAGTCAGCTGCTGCGAGAGAAAATTAATGTTGGATGTGCACATGTGTCGGAGAGAAAATTAATGTTGGATGTGCACATGTGTCGGAGAGAAAATTAATGTTGGATGCGCACATGTGTCGGGAATTCTTAGATCTACAGATGGGTTCTTGCCAGTAGCTGTTATTTAAGTATCGCAGGCAAAGTGAGTGTGTTTGTTCAGCATACATTTAACTCTACCTACAGCTGAATCTTCGTTACATTTGTGATTTAATCATGCACATATTTGGATCTTAGGGGTGTAAGTTAGTGCCTGTACTGTGTTGGGATTTCCCTTGTGGGATATATGGCCGGCGCGCTAGCGAAGTTGATAGCGAACTGCGCTTTTAATATCAAGAGCACGGTCGGAGCGAGTTGGACGTCTGGGCTCGTCGCTGGTCAAAGTGAGGAAAAGACTGGCCAAATATTCGTCCTTGCTTTCAGGCATACACAATGTAATGGCGCTTTCGTGACTACCGATTCCATCGACGATGAACTGTAACTTTCGTGGCGTATGCATGTACTTGCCTGTGCGTTCTGTTGGTTTGTCGGTACTACTGTTTGTTCTACTTTATACATGGGGCAGTGAGGAGCATTTTGTGTGATATTCACTGGCACATGAACGGAACATTATGGGGGTGGCCCTTTGCCGTGAAGTTGGACCCGCGACTAACTAAGTTTCACAGCATAGATACATAGCAGAAAACTACGCCGGGGACAGTTTTTGTTGTTGGTTATTTTGATTTTGTGAGATATATGGAAAGTGACTGGAGCACTTGCGGAGATGTTCATGTGCAATGAACCCGATCCGTAAAAAACCGAACCAATCTATATATTTGCATCTCACTTTTGTAACACAAACTGATGTCGCCATAGCTTACAATATATGTTTAGGCCATCATAGGCGGTGGGCTAAAACTGTTCAATGTCATGTATACTTTATTCATGTCAAAGAAAATCCATGTTTTCTCTTTTTGTTTGCTTTCTCTCGCTTTGAACTCAAGCATAGCCTATACAGCGCTACTATTTCTAATTCACTGGACTGATTTTTGCGTGTGGATTAGTTTCCATTTTACCAGTGTCTCTCGCCCTCAGGCGAACTTACTCCGACTTCTGAGGTATTTGTAATTTACATCCCCAAGTCAAAGACGAGAAGCCAACATTTTAGCCCAACTGATTGGTGTAGGGGTTGAACCCGCTATCTCGGCATGAGCATAACGGAGGTTCAAGTGCCCGCGTTCTTATCCATTCGGCCATGCTGACCCATATAATTAGTCCTCTTATTCAATTCTTTTTCTATGGAAGTACATCACACCGGTTGTGTACATCAGAGTTTAGTGTGTCCCAGCTCAGCAGACATTTGTGTGAGAGTGACCTTCTCTAGCCAGATTCCATCCAAGGTGGCCGGCTCCGTTTACCCGTTAGTACAGTGGTTCTCAACCTTTTTCGGCCCGTGCCCCCCTTCACCATATTTTCAGAACGTCATTCCCCCCTTCCTATAAAAAATTTGGCCCGTGCCCCCCCCTCCCCATCACCAGATTTTCAGAACATCATTTCCCCCCTTTCGTATTTCCTACCTAAAAATCCCCCACCCCTACACAATATACGTAAAAATGGAAGGTAAATATGTCTAGACATCCACATAAAGCGTCATTTGTAGGTTTACTTTATAAAATGAATTTTAGAAGGATGAGACGCGCATAACTGTAAAGTATGAAGGGAAAAGCAATATCAAGTAATCGGTTCTTGTATTAACGCGATCTTGAAATGATCTTCATCCCCCCCCCCCTGGAAACTCTAAAATTCCCCCCTGGGGGGGGGGGGGGAATTCCCCACCGGTTGAGAACCATTGCGTTAGTAGGTTTTCGCCTTTATCCAATACTGTTAGGTATTCGATCTCATTACCCAAAAGTTTGGGGAAAGGTGTGTGTGTGTGTGTGTGTGTGTGTGTGTGTGTGTGTGTATGTGTGTGTGTGATATAATTAGAAACCAACGGCACTTGAAAACATGCCAGCCTGCGGGGATTCGAACCCGGTAACTTCTGAGCCCCAGGAAGAGAACTCAACCTCTCAGGCAGACTAAGCCTGCACACTCATTCACACATAACGTGTCATTCTGCATCCATCCATCATGTGCCATGCCGATAAGCGTGGGCGGTCATGTTCTGCTATCTCACTCGATCACCAGAGTCGTGGATCAGCTCCGTGTTCCTGTCTCGACCATGCCATGTGGCCAACCCATCCAGGTATTTACTTCTCGGTCTTCCCCTTGGTCTCTTCGCTTCGATCTTGCCAGTTGTCACCAAGTTCTCCATGTCATTTCTTCTCATAACATGTCCCAAAAAAATGTTGACTGTCTACGTCTAATGACTCGAATCAGTTTACGATCTTCATTAGTTTCTTGAAGGACTTGCTCATTGGTTTTTCTGTCTGCCCATGGTATTCTTTGCATTTTCCTCAGAAACCACATTTCCACAGCCATCAGCTGTTTTACAGCTTGACTGCTCATTGTCCACGCTTCACATCCATACAAAAGTATAAGTTCTATGTAGCACTTCAACACTCTTTTTCTCGTTTCAATTGATAACTTTTTATTGGTCAGTATGTTTTTCATCTTGCAAAAGGCTACCTTCGCAATAGCAATTCTTGTTCTAATCTCTTCAAGGCATCTCCAATCAGATGTGACTGTGCCGAGATAACTGTATCGATTCACTTGCTTAAGAATATGCGCATTTACTCGTATATCACATTGTGGTATTTCTTTCTTCCCAAATGACGACCATAATCTGTGTCTTCTTAATATTCAGTTCTAACCCTAGTTGCTCACAGTGCAACAACCGCATCTACTAAATTTTGCAGGTCCTGTTCATTGTCTGCAATCAAGATTGTTTCATCTGCATATCTAATGTTATTGATGTATCATCCCCCAATGTTGATTCCCTTCATATCTTCTATATTTCTGAAAATATTTTCACTGTACAGGGAAAGAAAGATCTGGATTCTGTTGTGTCTGAATCCATAAGCTTTTTTGTCTATAAATAAGGTTCTTAATATAAATCAGATTGTTAATATAAATCAGGTTCTCATTACATTTGTGTGGCGGAATTGGGAGAATTCCCTATCAAAGGAGCCTACGCGACACCAACTGGCAGGGTGGAGTACCTGTTTATCCCTCTACCCAGCAAACAGTGTAATGTGACACTAAGGCAGCTTATAACAGATTCAGCCACAGAACAGCCGCCATGTAGTTGATGGTTATAGTTTCAAGGTCGCAACCACAGGCAGAGCATTTCTTTATAAAGACAGCGGTTACAGTCACAGACCAGTGTGGTAATTGATTGCCTCGACGGAAAGCAATGGCTGGTTCGGCTTTACAGATGACTAGAAAACCCTATAAGCCAAATCGTTTGTCTGATGATAGAGTTACATTTTGGAAGTCTCGTATGGGGGGGGGGGGGGAGGAGATCGTCTCAAAACAGGACAACCGCTGGTTGATGAGAATGATATGTGTGTGTGTGTGTGTGTGTGTGTAAAATGGCACTTTCCATTACTTTTGCCCAATGCAAAATAGGTCGCGTAATGGGGTCCTTTACTTTTATCATATACTCAATGCTCACCAGAAGGTGTAAATGGACAATTTACATTACTTTTACCATATATCCAATACTCACCAAGTAGGTGTAAATCTACCCTTTACATTACTTTTATCATATACCCAATACTCACCAAGAAGATGTAAATCGACCCTTTACATTACATTTACCATATACCCAATAAGAATTTAGTCGTGAAGTGAGATCCTTTACTTTTAACATATACTCACCAAGAAGGCGTAAATTGACCTTTTATATTACTTTTACCATATACTGAATACTCACCAAGAAGGTTTAAATGGATCCGTTACATTACTTTTACCATATACCGAATACTCTCCAAGAAGGTGTAGATCGACTCTTTACATTAGTTTTACCTTATACCCAATACTCGCCAAGAAGGTGTAAATGGGCCTTTACATTTTTTTTTTTTTTCGCGTTTCCATCCTTCCCCCCCCCCCCCCCCCCCCCCGCGTTTCCATCCTGTTTCAGGATATTGCGGTCAACACCAGCATCTTTCAGCTGTATGTTGATTCCTAGGCTAGATTACGCTCATCAGCACGCCACGACTTTCTGAGCGACCGGCTCCATACTCTCATAAGTCACTTTTGCGATTCGAACCACTGCTAATTCTCGTCGCGTCACGTGACGAGAGTATTCGGAGTTAGCGGAGAAAGCTGCAAACCTCTCGGCCACGGAGCCGGCCATTACTTTTACCATATACCCAGTACGAATCTTGTCGTGTAATGGAGTCGGCACTTTACTTAACCGGAAACAGATATGTCACCAGGTTGAAATTACCGTTGTCACTGATACGCTGCTAGCAGACGGTCACACAGTGGAGGGTTTGACACGCGACATGCCTAGTTCATCTAGTCTACAACATTGAACTGTGTAGTGGTGTACATGATTCATGTTAGTGAAAACATTCTTGTAGCTAGGCATTAGTCGCATTTAGAAGTCCGTTTAGTTTCTACTGTTACCACTAATTTGGCCGGCGGTTTCATGTGTACACCAGTCATTGTGCTTTAAACACTTATTTAACTGGTGCCTGCCTCTTAGGATAGAGCTGGCCTGGTATGACAGAAACGCTAATGTTAATTAATGTCGAGCTTAGACTAAAAGACATCTACGTTAGGAAGTCTCCGTGGTGTATTGGACAGGGCATTTCTCTCGCGATCCAAAGGAGGGAATAATAGACATTGGAAGATGAATTTAGTTTATTTCATAGAGTCGGATTAGACTAGAATTGTAACTTATACCTTAGTTTAGCTTAGTTCTTCTTTCGCTCATTGTCCCACGTTAGTGCATTGGCCACAAACTCTCTCTCTCCAAGCAGTCCTATCGTTTGCTGTTTCCCGCAGCTGGTCTATGTCACGCCCATAATATTCATTGCTATCTCTACCCCAGAAGTCGGGGTGGGTTCACTTGAAGGCGAGGGACAATGGTAATAAGGAAAGCTAATCCACACGGGAAATTCAGTTCAGTGCTACTAGAAACAGATTGTATGGACTAAGCTTGAGTTCAAAGCGCCAAAAATATTCAATCTCTAATATTCGTCATCTGTGTTACTGAGTCTTTCTCTTTTTGGTTTGCAACTGTGGGTTCCAGGAAAATGAGTTTATAATTATGCTGTACTCATGTTTTCTCAATGTATTTTGTTTTCCAGCGCCAGCATCTTTATTGCACCTTTTGATTCACTGGTATTTATTTAGTTCTCTGCGAGAGTTCCACAATGTTAATTCTGTCAGGCTACTTAGTCCTTCTAATGTAGTTTGGTTTAGTTTATATTACTTAAGTGTTACAAACTAGACACGAACTAGACACGATTATATACATTAAATTTAATCAAACTGTGACTGAGTAGGATAGAATTTTCTATATACATATAAGTACTTGTAACGTTTTGGTTAGTTAGTTAATATAATTGCGACTCCTGACATTTTTTCTATACATATATAGACTCCATTAACTAATGTTAACATTTCACGTTACGATTTGTTATCGCTTTATTTAGGAAATAGTCGCTCGGTCATAAAGTAAATAGTAAATTAAACGCATTGCTTGCTAACTGACAACTATTCTCAAAATTGTGTGGATTAAATTCTCAAAGTGACCGCACCGTTTGGATCATAGTGCATATTTTTGTAGTGAGTATAACCTGTTGTTGTCGAGTTTTGTGAATATCCTTGCTTATTAGACCTACTGGAAAAGTCAGTTTATTGTAGGTTTTATGACTCAACCACCTGCATATTCTTGACAGCCCCGCATAATTCGAGATATAAACAATATATGATGCATTTGTGAAATGGGAAGGGTTATATAAAGTGGATTAACCATTACCATTATGCAAAATAACCAGGAGGCCATGGTACCGAATGTACAGCTGAACCAAAGAAACCCAATACAATTGTTTACTAAATTTTTTATTTTCATTTCATTATCAGCTCGAGCATATGTGATGCCAGTGGCGTAGGCGATTATGTTTCCACAAATAACCTGTTCTCTGTTTTCTTTACAAGGATGCTCACTGATCGTTCTTCTTGCCGTTCTTCCAATAGAATAGACATTTTCTTCCCCTGTCGACCTTAGTCTTAGTTGTTGCAACCTTGTCCAGAATGTCTTGTCTCATAACGTGACCAATAGCTGACCTTCCCCTGATGGAAGCAAAGATCTGTCTTTGTGAGGTGGCTTCAAGGACTACTTGGATGTTAATCTTCTTAGCCGTCCATGGGTTTCTTGGGACTCTGCGAAGAAAATATATTTCGTTTCTTTATGACCTCGTTTTCGGTGTCCTTAATTCACAGGTATACGGTGGCATAGGGAGTGTGTAACGTCCTAAAGCGTAATATTATGTCATCAGAATGTAGCAATTCCCTTACATAACGTCGCTCTTATCGCGGCCCGCAGGAAGGATTGTGGAATCCTCTGCCAGATCCCCTGTCTCGTGCAGGTGTCTGCAATGTCTTGCGTCCATTTTCGTGCTGGTCGCCCATGCCTCTTCTTTCTGTAGCCATAATTTCTATCACTGTTCTTTACAACACTGTGACATTTAAGACGGCCGAAGTATATCAGTTTCCGAGACATGATGCACATCTGTCAGCCAGTTTTCATCGATGTTCAAATCTTGTAGAATGTCAGCATTTTGCTTCTTCTTGTTCTACAGTATTCTAAGAACTCATCTGTAAAATATATATTCAAAAGCGCCGATTTTCTTCTTTAGTGGCAGATATTTAATGATAATCTGTATTCTGTATGCTGCTTTAACTCCGTAACTTATGTTTGTGGTCTAGGTTCTGAAGTGTACATGCTGATGTGCATTTGTCTTGTGCATGCCTTGTTGTAACTGGCTCCAGTTCATGATACCGGGTATTTCACCTCTTTGTTGGGTGCATCAATGTTGGTGTTTGCACCATAATGCACCCATATTATCCGTGCATTGGCATAAGTTACCTGGCTTATTTTAATGTTCATTTTTTAGTTTATTTTAGTCGTTGGATCAACATCACGGCACACGGGTGTAACCCATAAGTGCTCCGTTCTCCTCCTAACTCAAATCTGAGTTTAAAGAAACTCATCTCAGTGCACGAATTCCGTAACGTTCACATTGTCAGTATGGATTTTTGTGAGCAAAGCGGTCGAGCTGATTATTAATCTTGCCGTCTTGAGAGTAAAAGACGTGTGCAGGATAGCCAGAAACGGTCCTCTTGATATGGAAATATATGATGTCGCAGCCATGCGCAGGAATCCTGCGGTATTGCGCTCCAGATAGAATCAGAAATCCATGACTAGGAAGAGGAGATGCAGCGATGAGGTGAATCTTTATGCTAATTTTATAATTATACGTTATATAATTACACGTTCATATACGTTATATGACGGAGAGTTCATCTTTCACATCACCCTGTATGTGAAATACATATCTGTTCGCGAAGCCTTGAAAATGTCTTCTTCAATAACTGCCGTTTTGATGATTACATCTCGTCAGTTTTATGTTAAGTATTTGCCGAACCTGACAAAATTTCTCTCTAGTCTTTGAAAACACTTATGGTGACCGACTTCGCTACAACCTTTCCTTGTACGTGTTATTTCTGCTGTGTTCGGCTTATTATTGTGTACGCATTTGTTAACTGACACCAAGATGATATCAAGCAATGATTGATATTCTTTAAATGTGATGGCTGGAAGATTACATGACAATGGGTTAGAAAGAATTATGAGCAACCCTCTTAGGCCTAGGGTATGATTGTAATCCATTCTCCAACATCATACCTCACAAATGTAGCCGAGCGGCGCAGTGGCTTGCACGCTGTCTGCTGGTCCAGTGGTCATATATTCGAATTTCTATCGAGACGGATTGTTTTTTGTTTGTTTTTGTTTTTTTGTTTGGGGTGTGACTTAGGCTTTCAGATCGACCCAGCCGTAAATGAGCACTATGAAATGTCATGAGAAGTAAAGACAGCCTACGTTCAATTGACCACATCGACTCTCGAATGCCTCGGTTTCCTTTTCCTCTGGCACTCTGAGCCATACCTCCTCTCACAATGTTTTCAAGCGTACATACTTCTCTGATTCTATCCTCTGCTTGAGCCAGCCATGATTTTCCTCTTATCAGCCTTTGACCTTTAACGATGTTTTTATTGTCCGTGATATTCAAGGAAATTGAAAAGTACTTTTTTTGCACTAATGTACTACCACCATGTGTGTAACAGGTGTTGCAGATCTTTTGCGTTGTCCGCTGTCAATACTGTGTCATCAGCATAACGTTAGTTGTTTGTATTATAACCCACAACACGTTTTCCTGGTCTATCTTTGAAGTTTATATTACAAACTCCAGTTTGTATTCCTGGCCTATCTTTGATCTCTCAGTTATTATTATTTCGCTATAGAGAGAGAATAAGGTCGCTTAAAATACGAAAATTCGCACTTGAATGGATCCGAACACATGAATATCATCTGGTCGGCGGGCAAGCCACTACGTTACCAGGACTCTCTCGTTCAGATCCTTGACACGCTGAACCTGCAGTCGTGTTGCGGGATGCAGTCTTCGTCTTCTCCATAGCTGCAAAGTCCTGCATTCACTGGCAAGTGTTGGGGACATTTCTCTGACATAGACAGGCTGATAGGTGTCCACTTCTTTTCCTTTTTACAGATAATTTAACATCGCTCAATAACGTATCATGAATTCATGTCCTGTTTGTTTTCTGATTCATGATTGCAATTTAGCTCAGTAACGTAATCCTGAATTAAGTTGGATCTGTTTTCTGACAGATAATTGCAACGTCGTTTGATAACTTCATTGTTAATTACTTATGGTTATGATTTCAGACAGATAGCTGTAACATCGTTTCATAAACTTGATTATGAATTAATTTTGGTTAACATCTCTGACAGATTGTTGCAACGTAATTTGATAACTTTGTTATGAATTAATTTTAGTTATGATTTCTGACAGATAGTTGCAACCTCGTTCGATAACTTCATCTTAAATTCATGTTGGGTGTGTGGTCATAGCGCAACAAAACATACACTAGACTCCTACAAATCTGACACCCCTTTTTCGACCGTTGGCAGATTCGTATAGTTTAAACTGTAACCTGTAGGTCAACATGGCCGATTGGATAATAACGCGTGTTCTTAAACATCCGGTGTGCTGATGCCGAAGTAAGGGGTTCAACCCCTACACCAAACAGTTGGACTAAAAAATGTTGACCTATCGTCCTTTACTTGGGGACGTAAATTACAAGTGCCTCTGAAGTCGGTATGGCGAGGGGCACTGTTAATAGGGAAAGCTAATCCACTGTAAATACATAACAGTAAAGCACCATTTTCTAAGTCTGGAGGTGTATTGTATACACGCAGATAACTCCATGTTTGTGTAGTCCAAGCTGTACTCAATGGCTGATGTGGTCAAGGGACACATCGGCCGCTGGGTTCCAAATGTTGCTGTATGTAGCCGAGGCGCGGTGTTGGGGTGAGCGCCCAACATTGCTCAAATACCTCAATGGCTCGTGAATACATAACCTATGCAGCAAAAGTCCAACTCCTGGCCTTCACGTGGCGGGCCTGTTTAAACTAACAGGAGAAGGGGCGACGGCGAGTCTCTGGCGCCGGAAAATAACCAGTATGCTCTAGATGTGTATGCACGGACATGCATGCGCAGACAGGCGTGTGCGCGCGTACACATCTACACTCGAGTGAGACCACAGTCTGCTCTAGCAAAGAAAGGTGCTGAAGACGGAGGCAACCAGCCAAGAGGCGCACCACAGAAATCAGGATGCCACGCAATCACGCAAAATGGAATATGTCGACTACTGCTAATCGTTATGGTGCTCGCCCTGCTTTGAACCCCCAGGCAGGTGCAGTGCCGGGCCCTATGTCTCGAAAGGGTCCAACCCCAACTACTGGAGGTCCTTCTCAGATGTCCTGTGGAGCCAGGGGACATGAGAATAGGACGACTGGCCATACTAAACTAAGACTTAAAATAATGCACTGGAATGCGGAGGGAGTCAGCAACAAAAAAGTTGAATTAGAAAACATCCTGGACAAAGAGAAAGTAAGCATATGTTGCTTGCAAGAAACTCACCTCAACGAAAATATAGCCTTTAAAATCAGAGGCTACCAGTGTTACCGATCTGACCGAAAGAACAGGCGAAAAGGTGGGATACTGACCCTTGTAAGAAATAACATCATGGCTTCCCAAATCAAAGTCTACATGGAAGGGGCTGAGTATCAGACACTTAAACTTAAGACAGGTAATACAGATCTACATCTGATCAATTACTACTGTCCAAGTGACCGCCCACAGGCACTGGACACTCTACCACTAAAAGAAAAAATGATTGTGTGTGGCGATTTCAACAGCCACTCGCAGAGCTGGGGCTATGATCACATGGACCAGAGAGGAGAGAGACTGGAAGACTGGCAAGATGAGAATAGATTCATGTTGATTAACAAGCCGTCCGACCCACATACTTTCTACTCGAGATCATGGCACTCTTCAACTACACCTGACCTGGCTTTTCATTCACCAGACCTGGAGTGGAACATTACACGAACTGTTGGGAAACAACTTGGTGGCAGTGACCATCGGCCAGTCTTTCTAACCGTAGAAAATGAGCTTGTAAGTGAAAGCAGCACCCTCTCGAGGTGGAACTACAAGAAAGCAGACTGGGCAATGTACAAGCATCGCACCAGCATACTGGTTAGAAACCTGAACACTGAGAAAGACATAAATAAAGCAGTTGAAGAGTTTGGGAAATGCATACTACAGGCAGCGCGAGAAACAGTACCAAGAGGAGCCCGTAAACAATATAAACCCTACTGGAGTAGTGAACTGGAACAGTTGCATAATGATGTTGAAGTGTGTAGAAAGCAAGCAGAGGCCACACCCAGCCAAGAGCACCACAATAAATTCCAGCATGCAAAAGCCAAATTTCAAAGGGCCAAGCTGCAGGCTAGACGGAAAAGCTGGCAGGAGAAAACGGAGTCTCTGAACTTTGAAAGAGACACAAGGAAATTGTGGAAGCTAATAAAACAGCTTAATGACGAGGGCACAGGGAGAAACTCCAAAATTGCACTACATAAAGATGGAAAAATCTTAACAAGAAAGCAAGCAGCTGACCATTTTGCGGACTCGTTCGCACAAGATAGCAATATCAAAATTAGTCCAGAGAATCAACAAGAGATTCGAGAGAAACGACAACATACAGGACAGAAGGAAATAGTACATGAGGTTCTGGAGGCACCCATCACAATCAGCGAACTGGAGCTAGCCATATCAAAACTGAAAATGAGAAAGTCACCAGGAGCTGATGGTATCTCCAATGAAATGATCAGGAACCTAGGAACAGAGGCCAAAACAAAGCTGTTGCAGATCTTCAATAACAGCTGGACCTTAGGCAGTGTTCCACAAGCCTGGAGAGAAGCAATCATGATACCCCTCCTAAAATCAGGGAAAGATGGTTCCATTGCCTCTAGCTACAGACCAATTAGCCTCACCAGCTGTCTCTGCAAAACACTGGAGCGCATCATCAATCACAGACTGCAGTGGTACATTGAAAGTAAAAACATCCTTGTGCCACATCAGGCTGGCTTTAGGCAGTGCTACTCTACGGAAGATCAGACAACCTACCTCTCTCAAGAAATTGAGGATGCATTCCAAGAGAAGAAGCTGGTGCTTGCGGCATGGATAGATCTGAAGAAAGCCTTTGACAAAGTCTGGAAAGAAGGTCTGATGAAGAAACTGAGAAACTGCAAAGTCAATGGAAGAATGTACAAATGGGTGAAAGCATACTTGCACAACAGAAGAGCCCGAGTACAGATAGACGGACTCAAGAGCAAGAAAGTACTACTGCGTCACGGTGTCCCCCAGGGCGGAGTCTTGTCCCCCACACTTTTTCTAATCTTCATCAATGATCTTGTTGCTCACCTACCGCATGGAATTAAAGCGGCAATGTACGCCGATGACCTGGTTCTATGGAGCACAAATGAATATGCATCAGTGGCCACCAGATTGCTACAAAGAGCTGTAGATACATTTGCTGCATGGGCAAATAGATGGTGTGTCAGCATAAACACTGACAAGTGCAGCACCACCCTATTTACCCTCTCTCCAAAACAAAAGGCAGGGATCATCCAGATAAATGGAACACCCCTAAGAGAAGATAAAGAACCAACATACCTTGGAGTAACATTTGATGGCAAGCTGACATGGAGAAAGCACATCAACAAAGCAGTAGCAAAAGCCAGAAGGAAAATAGCCATCCTGAGAAAGCTAAGTGGAACCACATGGGGAGCCAGTACGAAAATACTTAGCAAAGTTTACCAACAGAGCATACGACCACACCTGGAATATGGGTCAACTGCGTGGTGTTCAGCATCAAATACCACACTACAAGAGCTGGACAAGGTGCAAAATCAAGCACTTAGAGTCACCACA
Source organism: Cepaea hortensis (assembly GCA_963921405.1). NCBI lineage: Eukaryota > Metazoa > Mollusca > Gastropoda > Stylommatophora > Helicidae > Cepaea > Cepaea hortensis. Next base: position 69,267,554 of record OY992892.1, on the reverse strand, counting down.
GGAGGGATGAGATCAACCCCTATAGTGGAAATGGAGAAGATGGGGAGGACACAGGCACTGAGTGAGCGCAGAGATACGAAAACGCTAATACAAGCAGAAAAGTTCCTCAGCTTGCCAGGCCACCCTATGAAGAACAGATTTGAAAACCTAGCTATGGGGCGGTTGAAAAGAAGTAGTTTTATCCACCAGGCCAAACGACTCTGCAGAGAAACCACTGATCTGCCCACAGTTTGTATCCCCCTAACAACTATTCCAGAGCGAACTCCATGGAAAGATGAGCATAGACTATCATTACAAATCCAGACAAAAGTGAGAGGAATATTTGACAAGGAAGAACAGAACAGTGTGCAGCGCAGAACAGCCACTCTCAGCTTCCTTGATGAAGAATACCCACAGGACCTCTGGATCCGAGTCTACACAGATGGGTCAGCACAAAATGCTGTTCGAAATGGAGGAGCGGGAGTGTACATAGAATACCCAAATAATACTAGGGACACAGCCAGAGTACCGACAGGAAAGTACTGCCATAACTATGATGCCGAAATTGAGGCAATCAAGATAGCAACAGAGAAATTACTAAATAACAGCAATGGTACACAACCTGTGGTGCTACTAACAGATGCAAAATCAGTACTCGAGGCGCTCCTCTCTGGGAAATTGCCAGTACTAAGGACACTACTTTCTGAACTTAGCAGTCAGCATAAAGTCACCATACAGTGGATACCATCCCACTGTGGAGTACCCGGAAACGACAGAGCTGATCAATTGGCTAAGGAAGGAGCCAAAGAGGAACAGCCTGATGTGCCCGTTACATACCACCAAAAGAAAAGAATGATCAAATCAGTCAGAAAGCCACCAAAACCTGCTCAAGATGACTACCACATTATGGACAGACCAGAACAAGTCATTATTCTGCGCCTCAGAACAGGACACAATAGATTACGCAACCACATGTATACAAAATTCAAGATTGGTGAAACAGCCATGTGCACATGTGGATTGGCGTCGCAGACAGCAGAGCACATACTCCAAGACTGCCCAAAATATAACATATCTAGGCAAACCTTCTGGCCTAGAGAGACGACGGTGGAAGATAAACTCTATGGACCACTGTGTGAACTGAAAAAAACAGTTCAATTCATGCAAGAGACGACATTGCAGATATAGACATATTTCAAGCGAACGAAAGAAGAAGAAGAAGAACATCGGCCGCTTTTACTTACCAGAACAGTTCCTGATACCCACTTTGGCAGCGCCAGCCTGGAAACTTTGGTCTACAAAAGACGAAAATTCCGTCTCATTGGGGACTGGAATGTCCAGCTGGCTGGCAGGCATTCCAGCTACTGCCCAATGCTCATTGATTATTGCCCTTGTTCATTTGTACTTATATACTGTAAATCTTCTTCGTGTGCTTAGTGTGAAGCAGACGTCGTTGCTCATGACTCACCACCCCGCTCTGTCACATGCTGTTTTCATAACGATAAAGCCGCTGATATGATTATTTATTGCTAGGGTGTTGAAGTTTTCCACATGCACCTTTATCTGTCTTCCTCTGGTCTTGTCTAGTAATGTCCCACATCAGGATAATTTCCATATTCCACCTTATCTGTTCATAAGACCGATTCGTTATAATTTTCGTTGTCCTTATTCGTTCAATGAGTGATTTAGAAACTCCCAAAGCTGTCAGCACCCCAGCATTTCCATTCTTCTCTGTCCACGATGTTCCCAGCTTTCACTCACAAACACTATCTCAAAGTCATTCAACGCACTGCAGCATGTACATATTATGTATACACATATAATACATACATACACACAGACAATGGCATCTTGCCGTCTTTACAGACGATACTTTGCTACATTGTGCAGAAAAAAAAAAAAAGCACAATAACAACACCGCCCAGTGATGGAGTTAGACTTCTCCATAACACAGAGATTAAACAGTATTAAGATCATACGGAACAGCACCGGCAAATAACTTAGAATTTGTGTGAACATGCATCTTTCCTGTGACAACATATGGACATGAGTCATAAACTATTTCGCGGTCACCTAAAAAGAAAACTGGAGCTTTGGAGCTAAAGAACAGGTCTTAGGATACCGTGGACCAAGAAGACGAAAAATACAAACAGTTTACACGGTTTGAACATGGAAGAAATTTGACTCATGAATAGTACCATGTCTCGAAAAATGAAATACTTTGACCATATTAGACATCACGTGGTTTGACAAGAACAGTAATGGAAGGTGTGGTTCCTGTTAGAGGAAGCAGTAGATGACCCTCACGAAGACGGACACCGGACACAGCAGACATCATTGGGATGAAGGTGCGCAAGGTAGGAGAGGCGACAAGAGACCGAGAGACTTTCCTGAGGGCCATGATGAGAGCGATATTCTGCTACACGATGAGCCACTGGTAGCTAATTATATGGCACGTCTTTCTGATCTCTTGGGTAGATAGATAGCATAAGGCCGTAAAACATGAGGCCCATTGTGCAAGTTGCGCATGTTAAGAACCCCACGACAGTTGGAAATCGCAAAGAGGGAGAGAAGGACATTTCTGATGGCCAAGATGAGAGCGACACCATGTATGAAACCTGCTACATGATAATGACTCACGCGCACACCCACACACCAACATAGTTTCTCCACCAACGCTCGTGAGTCTGTATGTAGCCGATCATGCTGGTCTGTACATAATTAGCATATTCACAATACATCTGATGACTTGTTCAGTTAGATGTCTCTTTCACATGGCTGTTATGTTATATGTGTGCATAACTGTATTCAACTCGAATGTATATTTACTCCAGTTTATACAGGTAGGCATCAACACCTGTTACATTATGTGTTTGTCTCTGAGTGAGAGTGTGTGTGTGAGTGTGTGTGCGCGCGCGCGCGCGTGTGTGTATGTGTGTGTGTGTTTGAGTTTATGCGTGCATATGTATGTGTTTTTATATTTATGTATGTGTGTGTGAAGAACGGAAAAACACCTGGGCCAGATGAAATCACAATAGAAGAATTAGAAGTATTGGGAGAATTTGGAGTGGATATATTAACCAAAATGTTGAATGATATTTACAGCAGTGGATATTTACCCAGTGATATGCTGAAATCTGTATTTATAACTATATCAAAAAGACCCGGTGCAATTGAGTGTGAAGATTTTCGTACAATTAATCTCATAAACCATATAACTAAGCTTCTGCTCAGAATCATAATGAGAAGAACCAGAAATAAAATAAAAATGGAAATTAGTGAAGAACAGTATGGATTTGTGGAGGGAAAGGGCACAAACAATGCAATATATACATTACGGACACTAATAGAAAGGTCAATAGAGAAACAGAAAGACATATATTTGTGATTCATAGATTATACTAAGGTATTTGATAAAGTAAAACATGATGAACGGATTAAAATGTTGGAAGATATCAACATTGATGGGGAATATTTAAGAATAATAAAGAATATTTACTGGAACCAAGTAGCAGCAATTAAAATGGAAAATAAAGAGGGTAGTTACGAACACATAAAGCTAGGAGTACGACAGGGGTGTGTCTTGTCACCAGATCTCTTCTCCCTATATAGAGAAGTAATAATGAGAGAGATCAAAGAGATGCTAGGAATACTAGTTGGAGGTTATAATATAAATAATATACGCTATGCAGATGACACAGTATTGTTGGCGGATAATTCAACAGACCTTCAACAATTGTTGGATATTGTAGTAACAGAGATTGCAAGGAAAGGACTCTCCTTAAATATCAAGAAAACTGTAACAATGGTGATATCAAAGACAATGGTGACACCAAAATGTGACATAGAAATAGAAGGGACAATTCTTAACCAAGTGGATAATTTTAAATACCTAGGGACATTTATAACATCAGATGGAAGATGTACAACAGAGATTAAGAGCAGAATAGGGCAAGCAAAAGCCACATTTCAGAAAATGAAGAGTATCTTGTGCAATAAGTCACTGTCACTGAATGTAAGAAAGAGAGTACTGAAATGCTATTTAGAACCAGTTTTGCTGTATGGCAGTGAATCTTGGAATGTAAATGAACAAATTAAGAAGAAATTAGATGCAACAGAGATGTGGTTCCTGAGACGAATGTTGCGAATGCCTTGGACTGCCAGAGTAACTAACAACGACTGCCTGAGACAGGTTAATGAAACTAGAACATTATATACAACAATAAGATAGAGACAGACATCTTTCTTCGGTCATGTGATGAGAAGAGAGGGATTGGAGAACATCGTGATAACTGGAAAGATCGAGGGGAAGAGAGGTAGAGGCAGACCAAGAGAAATGATGCTGGACGGACTGAGACGGTGGCATGGAGGAATACCATCAGCAGAGTTGACCCAGAACACCAAAGACCGAGATCTGCGGAGAGCCATGAACGCCTACGCCAGCCGGCACGGCACTTTATGATTATGATGTGTGCATGCGGTATATATATATATATATATATATATATATATATATATATATATATATATATATATATATATATATATATATGTGTGTGTGTGAGGGAGAGAGAGAGAAAGAGAGAGAGAGAGAGAGAGAGAGAGAGAGAGAGAGAGAGAGAGAGAGAGAGGGATCGCGTGCTTGTTTGCGTGTATATGTGTTAAGTATTTATATGTGGTCGCGGGATCCGCAAAAGACATGCGGGGAGTCTGACGGTAGTACACGCTTTACACAGGTCCGGACACTTGTGATGTGATATATATATATATATATATATATATATATATATATATATATATATATATATATATATACTAGCTGACCCGGCCCGGCTTCGCCCAGTCCCTGGTGGGAAGCATCTCATTTAATTCATATAAGTAGTCATATAAGTTCCCGTTCCCGTTACCGACTATCTGTCTGTCTGTCTGACCCGGCCCGACATCGCCCAGCTCCTGGTGTGAAGCATCTCATTTAATTTATATAAGTAGTCATATAAGTTCCTGTTCCCGACTGTCTATCTGTCTGTCTGTCTGTCTATCTGTCTGCCTGACCCTGTCCGGCTTCATTAAATTCATACAACAACAAAAAATGTAACTTAAAAGAACGTTCTACCACACACCATCCATTATTTTTAATGAAAACTCTTTCTAATCACCTGCATGACTACAGTAACTTCTTAAGCAAAAAAAGATGAGTTACAATGTTATGCATTGTGCATCATTTTTATGAAAACTTTGAAAATGCCTTACAGATTGTATCATTATTTATTATAACTCATATGCCGGTACATAACTATGGACAAAGAGTTTATAAATCTTTGAAAACGATGCCACAATATGACTATAAGTTATACAGAAAAGTTATGCCCCTTGAAATAACTTTTACAGAGTTAGGTCCCCTGAGATATATGAAATTATGATGAAAAATGAAAAATGAAATAATACTGAGTAAGCAGGCGATTTCACACTAACAAAATATCACAGTTGACAGCTCTGGAATGAAAGGAAGGCGTGTAGAAAATTTCATCTCAATCGGATGGGCCGTTCGCGAACAAATAAAGGACATACATACATACAGAGATACGCACATCCTAATTTATATATATATATATATATATATATATATATATATATATATATATTCCGTGTATATATGGATGTATGTGTGTATGCGTATACGTGCACTAGAAACATAATATTTTGTGTTTCATTGTGCCACATCGGTCAGTGCATTGGCTAACAAACACACTAACTTCGGCCTTGGCATATTCATTTACAGGCTAGCGAGTGACTATATCAATAGCTAAATTAAACTATATTGATAACTGAAAAAGTTAATGACATTTTTCATGAAACAATTAGTTTATCCATTCGGCAACACTGATCTCCATCTCACCTAATTATGCACCTCAAAGGTCAGCGTGTGCGACTTCTGCATCTTTTTGTGTAAGGTTTATTCCCCTTTACACAGATTACGTCATTGGTAATGGGCTCCTTAAGAAGATATTTCTTTATAAACGTGTCAGGTTTTCGGCCTACTATTTGCGATTTCTGACTGTCGAGGTATTTTTAATATGCAAAACCTGCACCTCCTGTTTTACGTTTTAATCCGAAGAGCTGTTTATCCCGTCTCACCACCCAAAAGATCAGAGGGACGTGCGACAATATTAGATACCAGCGGCTCTTGGAAAACACCGCGCATTTCCCGAAATCGAACTCGGTACCTTTTGAGCCCGAGGCTGACACCAAAACCCCAGTCACCCTACCACCACCCCAGCTTGTGATAATACTAGAAATTTAACTCCGAACCACTTTCTGTGTAAGTAAGCGCATTGATTGCTACACCACAGCACCATTTTGCTGCTCGGCTCAAAGCGGTGACACCATGATTCATCGCCTGCCACTATGCGTAAGAGAAATGCATCACCCTCCACTCAAACATCATCCCATGCGTTCCTCATTTTGGTGGTCGGTCAACATCCGTGGTACCCACTGTGAACACACCTTCCGATATTGCAGTTTCTTACGAACGACCTTTTGAATTGTCCCAACTGACACATCAAATTCTTTCGCTAGCGAACGTATGCTTTGACAACAGTTCATCTGTACTGCTGCATCAATTTTGGCTATGGTTTTGTCTGTTACAACAATATGCGCTTGACCCGGCCGTCTAAGATCTGTCGTGAACTGACGTCCTTTCCGAAACATTCGTGTCCAGTCTGTCACTGTTGTCTTCGAGAAGCATTTGTTACCGTACGCTGCCTGCATTCTTCGATGAATGTTCACTGGTCGACATCTTTCTAATGAAAGAAACTGAATCACCGCTCTTTGAGCTTCTTTGGACGGATTTTGGATCAACCTGGCCATTTTCTCAACGGTCAGAAACAGAACCTATGCATCATAAGGCGATTAGGACGTGCTTTTTTATTCATTGGTCAGTACTTATCACATGACTATGACATGATCATGTTCAACGTACGCAAGTACGCGCGGTGCGGCACGAACGGATTTCAAATGAACGCACCTAATAAATAAGTACACAATTTATTTTTCTTTTATAATAGTCACATATCACTGTGCACATTGGATTGGGGTCTGTTGACAATGGCATACCTAAAACGAGTTAGTTAGTTGCATATCCTTTTTTAAAGGACGTTGCAGTCAATACCAGCATTATTTGCTGTTGTGATCTCTTGGCAAGTTTACGTTCAGTAGATATCCATTGCTTTCTGAATGACCGGCATCCATACTATTTCGTTGAAAACAAAAACAACGCAAGGCGGCCTGCTGCCAAATCGCCCGCAGCTATGTTTCTAATGCGGGTATGCGACATTACGAATGCGTCCGTACCCTCTTCGCCACTGAGCCAGCTTACGTGGAAGAAATATGACCCACCTATACCTTACCCCAGCCAGTCCACAATGGTTGTGCTGAATCATCATCTGGTTGCATCATCATTTGCCCCTCGTCACTTGTTAAGTTGCAGTACTCGCTTTGCCAACCCGACTGTCAGAGTCTTAAACTTGGCTCGCTTTCCTAACAAGTGTGAGACAGTACAAATACAACGTGATTTGACGTAAGACTCAACGATACACCATTCAATGGATTTATTAACATATCAAATACAGAATGATGATCACAACAATATATAATGGATACTTTACAACTTACATCCACAATACAGTTCACAAGTCTGACTCGCAAGATGTCCAGACACTCGCCTTTCAATACAGAAACCATACAACGCCTTTCTCTCAATCACACGTCCGTCCTGTACCGTGTCCCCAGAGCTGTCTGGACCTGGTTCGCAACTTGCCTCCTGCCTGACGTGGCGTCACGTGGCAGGCGTGCGTCTTGCGTTGGCGGCCTGACCGCTGGTCAGCCAGCGATCTCGCAGGCCGGTAACTCCTATTCGCCTGGCGGCGCAACGAAGTTGTTGCATCCCTTACTGGGAGCTAAGTCGCCTGGCGGTCGTAACGATGTCCCTGCATCGCTGTCCCCTGTTAGACTCTGACACCGACTAATTTCTTTGCTTCGAGGTGGGAAGGAGAGCCCTGCAGCAAAGTTCATGCTGAGGTGTACTTCGGTACCGACTGGCACCTGGCTGTCTTGACAGACGATAGTTTGTAAAATGAAGTTATACCTCTCCATTGCACGTGGTCTGAGCTGGGTTTAAACTTAGAGACCGTGTGTTGCACATGCAACATGATCCTTCTCTCGGCCTGCCTAGTTTACTCCAGAGCTAAAAATAACCAGACAAATACGTCTAGAACAAGACAAGCTGCAGAACAAGACAAGCTGCAGAAGCCGACGGATCAGCAAAGTAATGCTCTGTCTGCCTGTCGAAGCTTTCATTATAGGAACAATATTCTAGGCATGTAAAAAGAAAGAGCCGAGGTGGCGTAGCGGTTGATGCGCATGCTTGCCATAATAGGTCTGGGATCAATAATGAATTGTTTTCCCGGCAATTCGGGCTCATGCAAATGAACAGCAGACGATTTTCAGAACCGTGTGCGAGTTGTCTGGGAAGGAAAGGTAACGTGGCCTAGATTGTCCGAAGTTCTGCCACTTCACACCCTCAACTCCGGCATCTGATCAGGAGGGAAGAGCACTGACCAACTGCAGTCGGGTAGATGCTTAGAAGCAAACCCTTCTGAGGGCTCAAACGACCTGAACGCCATGCATCGGACTTAAAGAGTCTTGCCTTCAGAGTTGAGAGGAGTCATAAGCCAGCTAACCAACCAACCAGCGAAATAACCCAGTTACCAACCTACAAGCATCACAATATTGCAGGTGTGACCTCAAGCTGTTAGTTTTAAAATGCGATGAATCCTAGAACAATAACGCGTCAAGTCTGTATTTCGCGTTTAACACGCAGGGACTCGGCATTTAATAGGCTATCATTTTTTGGTGTGATCCCATCACTAGTGTAGTGTGCCAGCCATTTGTTATCTAATGGTGTGCACGTTTAGATGTTGTTTAGTGGCACATGTGTTGCCAGGTCTGTGTTGTGTGAGTGGTATAGATAGGACGTGGTAGTAGTAGTTGTAGAAGCAGTGGGTAGTAGCAGTGGTGATGGTAATGGTAGGTGTTGTTGTGGCATTTATAAAGTGTTAGTAGTTGTTTTAGTTATAACAGTAGCGTCATTAGCAACAGTTATAGAAAAAAAAGATATAGTAGTAGCAGCAGCAGCATTATCAACAGTAGCGTTATCAACAGTAGTGCTTGTAGTTGTAGTAATTATATTAGTTGAAGAAGCAGTAGTAGCAATACTAGTAATTTCACCAGTAGAAGAAAACCGATATTAAGTATTAGTAGTAGCAGCAGCAGATATAGAAGATGAACAAGTAATGAGAGAAGTGTAGAAACAGAATAAATAGAACCATTAATAGTAGTAGTAGTAGTAGTAGTAGTAGTAGTAGTAGTAGTAGTAGTAGTAGTAGTAGTAGTAGTAGTAGTAGTAGTAGTAGTAGTAGTAGTAGTAGTAGTAGTAGTAGTAGTAGTAGTAGTAGTAGTAGTAGTAGTAGTAGTAGTAGTAGTAGTAGTAGTAGTAGTAGTAGTAGTAACAGCAGCAGTAGGAGGAGTAGCAGCAGCTGTTTCTGGTGCTGTTGTTGGTATTGTTGTTGTTGCACGAACAAAGTATAAAACAAAATGTTTATGTCAATACAACAAAAGCAAAAATAATGACAACCTGTAAAACAAATATTTCAACACATATATTTTAAGAAAAAGCAATACCGAGAATTATGACAATATAGTGTCTAATATTCAGGTTCACAGCCGACGACGGATAGAAATATGATGACAGACATTACAAGAAGAACAAATATTGTTAAAATTAAAGCAATAAACTGGGACGCAGAGGTGGTTCCAAGGCATCAGGGCCGGGTTATATACTGGCCAAGACCTATTGACGCGTCCTCGTCGAATGTCCTGGGCAACAGGTCCCTTCGGGGTCCTGGCTAAAGTCAGTAGGATCGCTGATTCCTCCGAAGTCTGAGAGTGTCTGCCTGTACGGCGAGGAACCACCAGTCTGCACACCAATAAGCCAGACATGGGACAACGAATACTCACGCAAACCTCGGGTCCTGTATGACATCACACTGATGTTGGACACCAGGATGCCTTCATCCGACATACAGGACTTCGCGTTGGAGCTCAAGCCAACGAACACAAGCAAGCAAGCAAAGCAATAAACTAAAGCAATTAAAAGCTTTACGGAATGGAGCAGATAGGACAACATACTCCAGAGAAATAGTTACATGCAAATTTTCTGTGGCAACACAGCATTAATCTTGGATACCCAACAAATCAGCTGGAAGGCATGTATGCGCCTTTGAATATAAGTGTTAAAGAAGAGTGTTAAAATGAATTAGATAAAAGGGAGGACAAGCATATCGTTAAAAAAGCCTTAAAAGTCGAGATAATCGACGTTATTGCACCGGGTTTTATCCCATACGGCTCGGTCTCTTTCCACAGGGCGACCTGGCGAAAGCGCCGCACAGAGCGCGAACTCCGTAGCTCCAGCGACGACCCTCATGAGTCTCCAAGAAAAATGCAACCGAAAGACCTAGCTCGGAATCGAACCCACGACCTTCATAGCTCAAGGCAGGCAGCTTGACCACTTCGCCATGGAGACTCCACAACAACAAACATATCAAAGAAGCAGATCTATCCCAGAAGAACTGAATATCAAAACAAATTTTTATTAAGACAAATACGGAGCTCAGCATGGCCGAATGGGTAAGAGCGCTCGTTCTTAAACTTCCGGCGTGTCAATGCCGAGGTAGTGGGTTCAGATTCTACATAGGAAAGTTGACTAAGATGTTGACTTCTCATCCTTGACTTGGGGACGTAAATTACAAGTACTTCAGAAGTCAAAGTGGGTTCGTCCGATCTATCCACGAAGAATTAAACATCGAAAAACATTGATTATTAAGACAAATACGCTTCACATCCCAACACAGCATTATCTGCTACAGGACTATCTTAAAGATATGAGTGACTGAATAAAAAGATAATATGGAGGATGGTATACAGGGCAAGCAGAGAATGTGAAGACCATAAAGTGGATAATTCAAGTTGTGATATATAATGTATATATGACAATAACTGGGGCGGCACATTCGGCTTGTGATAGAGACACACACATCACTGTTGTGGGGAGAGAGTGTCGGCGCACAATTCGGCACAGTCAAGCCACTAGATAATCATGAAGATCATGATAGTTTCTGCTAACATGTGCTTTATTTGTCGTACCCTATTAACATCGCTAATTAAAACTGGATTTATCTTGGTAAATGATGCCCTTGTGACTCCCCCGATGGTGTTTCCACCTTGTCGTGGTGGGGGAGCTTGAGTTTCTCAATGACCCTGAGAGCTATGCCGGCGGTAGCGTAGCTACCAGCAGGGCCTCCCAAGCCGGACAGGTCAAAGGGTAGAGAACAGACAAAGAGAAACACCCTGGTCCTCCAGGTTGGGGGTTGAAGCGTGGGGTTAACATCCCCACCTTTGTAAAAACCTTTCTTTGTTACGAAACAAATACATGAGCCTCGATATCGGACTGACTTATCTGGACAACGACCTTGGAACGTTAAAGGACTTTTGAGATTTGGAACATGGAATGTACGGACACTATATCGAGCTGGAGCGGCCGAAGAACTAACCCGGGAGCTGATTGAATATCAAATGGATATAACAGCAATTCAAGAAATAAGGTGGCCAGGAGAGGGTACTTTAGAGCAAAATGGAATGATTATAATATATGGAGGAAACACCCAAAATAAACATGAATTAGGAACAGGATTTGTCATCAAAAAAGAGTTATGGGGGAACGTTTTAAACTTTAAAGCTTTTAATGACAGGATTAGTAAATTACGAATAAAAGGTAAATGGAAAAATATAACGATGATTAATGTACATGCACCTACTGAAGAGAAAGAAGATGATATTAAAGAAGACTTTTATAATGATCTGGAAGATGTCATAGAAGAAACCCCCAAACAGGACATCCTGATTGTGCTAGGAGACTTCAATGCAAAAATAGGTAGAGAGCAAACTAATAAAAAAGTGGCCGGTATGGAAAGCCTACATACAACTTCAAATGATAATGGATGGAGAGTCATCAACCTGGCAGAAGCCAAAGGACTGCAGATTAGCAGTACCAGACTGCAAAGAAAGGATATACACAAACAAACTTGGAAATCATGTGACAAGAGAACCTATAATCAAATAGATCACATTTTAATTAACAACAGAAATGCATCAAACATACAGCAAGTCAGAAGTTATAGAGGAGCTGAGTGCCACAGTGACCACTTCCTCGTTGGAGCAAAATTTAAAATAAAACTTAAGAGAGCTTTCTATACTAAATTACAAAGATTACACCCAACATATAACAGAGAAAAACTGCAAGACATTACAGTCAAAGAGAAATTTACAGATGAAATAAAATGTAAACTTGAAACTCTGCAAAACCCTTTGGAGGAAAGCATTGACCAAACTTGGTTGAACATCAAGAATACAATTCAGTCTACCGCAGAAGAATGTCTCGGTGTGTTAACCACGCATAGAAAGAACAGATGGTTCAATAAAAAATGTGAAGAAGCAGTCATTAGGAAGAAGAATGCCAGACATGTATGGTTAAATGACATCAATAACATCCAAAAGGAAGAGCATTATAGAAATGAATGTAAAGAGGCTACAAAAATAGTCAGACAGCAGAAGCGAGAATATATGAATAATATAATCAAAGATATGGAAACTAATCACCAGAAAAATGAATCCAGAAAATTTTTTAAAGAACTGAAGTCAATGAAACGAGGGCACCAACAAAACACATATGGTTTAAAAGACAAAAATGGGAATATGATAAATACCAATGAGGAAATGTGCAACACATGGAAAGAATATTTTATTGAATTACTAAATTGTGAAGCTCCAAGTAACATTTTCTCACAGGAAGAGGTTCTCACATGCGAACCACAAATTGAAGAACCTACATTTGAAGAAATCCTATATGTAATCACACGACTTAAAAACAATAAGGCAACTGGGACTGATGGAATTGCTGCTGAATTTATAAAGGCAGGTGGCCATGCATTACATCTAAAGCTATACGAACTAATAATAAAAATCTGGAGGACAGAAGAATTACCCCATGACTGGAAAGAGTCATTATTGATACCTATCTTTAAGAAAGGAGACAAGTTCCAATGTGGAAATTATAGAGGAATATCACTACTGTCCACAAGCTATAAGATACTATCCGCAGTATTACTAAATAGACTAAAACCATATTCAGAAGACATATTAGGTGACTACCAGGCGGGGTTTAGACAAAACAGATCAACAATAGATCAGATATTTATCTTACGACAAATAGCCGAGAAACATTGGGAATATAAAAGAGATCTCCATAACATTTTTGTGGATTTTAAAAAGGCTTATGATAGTGTCCATAGGAATAGTCTATGGAATGCTATGCAGGAATTTGGAATACCAAGGAAGTTAATCAACATGACCAGACTATGCATGGAAGATACTTATAATATAGTAACATATAAAGGCAGGAAATCAGACCCCTTCCAAATAACATCTGGCTTGAAACAGGGTGATGCACTATCGCCGCTACTCTTCAATCTGGCTCTAGAGAAAGTTGTAAGGAAGGTAAAGGAGGAATGTGATATTGGAGGAACATCCACGCTGCTTGGTTATGCAGATGATATAGATATTATAGGGCAAAGTGAACAAAAGACATTGGAAATATTGACTCACTTAAAGGAAAAAGCCCAACAGATGGGGCTGGTTATCAACCAAGATAAGACAGAATATATGGTAATTTCAAGAGACGGAATGGCTAGAAACTCTGGCCACATACAAATAGATAATATGACCATTAAAAGAACGGAAACATACAAATACCTGGGTACGATCTTCAACTGCTCCAACATCATAAGGGAAGAAATACAAACTAGAATCAACTCTGGAAATAAGATATACTATGCACTACAACATCTACTAAAATCAAAGGCGCTATCTCGTAACACCAAAATCACAATATACAAAACACTGATCAGACCAGTTGTGCTGTATGGCTCTGAAACCTGGAGTACAACGAAAGGAGACGAAGCCTTGTTACAAACCTTTGAGAACAAAATTTTAAGACGCATCTTTGGACCCATTAGGGATACACAAAGTGGAGAGTGGAAAAGAAGAAGTAACAAAGACATTTATGATCTGTTTAAGTCCCCGCTAATCACTGGTATCATGAAGGCTAATAGACTACAATGGCTGGGGCATATAGAAAGAATGGAAGATAATAGGGAAACAAAACTCGCTTACACTCAGGAAATAAATGACCGTAGACCCCGAGGTAGACCAAGAAGGCGGTGGAGAGATAATACATGTACAGACCTGCAAGCACTTGGAATCAACGACTGGCAAGAGAAGGTCCACCAGAGAGACGAATGGAGACGGATTGTATTTGCAGCAAAGAACCTCAATGGCTCGGAACGCTGAAGAAGAAGAAGAAGAAGAAGAAATGATGCCCTTGTAGAGAATAATGTACTTTCCTCTAGATTAACACACACAAGAAGTATTAAATTGCGTCCTAAACCGTTAGCAATGTTCTTAGTTTTTAGCGCCGAGTAAGCAACTTATTCTGTGGCACAATAGCTGAAAGTGAAGTAGATCCAGAGCTTCCCACTTCATCACATTACGTTGCTTTTCATTGTTTGAACCCTGACATTAAGCCGTAATTTTATTATAGCAATATAAACAATTAGAAAGTCAAATAGAGGCCCTAGAAATGTGAATATACTGAAGAATGTGTCATTTTAATGGAAACAACAACAAATATAGAGATTCTAGAAAAACTTGGTTAAATTATTAATAAAATAAGGGGCACTGCGGTAAAACTGCAGCAATGTAAATAGTATAAAATAACACGAAGTAATGCAGTTGTACAGAACACAATTTATGGAAAACATGGGACATTGCAGTGACTAGCCTTCATCTGCAAACAAATACACAATATACAAACATGGGCAAGACACTGTGGTGTACATTGCAACCAACCTTTATTATAGATACAGCACTTAATTGATGGATTGATATTGCCACTCTCATTACACATGTCATCAAATGTCTTTCACTCCAGATGACCTCAATCAAAACCTGAGCAGTCGGACAGTAAAGACAGTTACTGGATCAGGCACAGTTGAAATGACCGACATACAGACTCCCATTAATTGCACAGAGAAGACCACCATTAACGTTTCCATTGGAAGTGAGTCTGCAAACATTCTTACCTAAGTATACCATGTTATACGAGTAATGTACATCAGTCATCACCATCGTCATTAAGTACCTTGTGGGCAATCATGCTTCTCCTCATCTTGCAATCGTCAACCAACAGCATTTATAAGTGTACGGATACCCTTTACTGCTGTGAGGAAAGGCTGTCAAGATGCACTGTTTTCCTCTATCTCTCTTTCCATAAATCTTTCTCATGACACCATGTTCTAGTTTTATTTCTTCTCAGTGTGGCCAAACAATTACTACTGCCTTTTTCTGATGTTTGTGATAAGTTGTCTTTGTATCTTAACCTCTTTCAAATTACTTGGGTTACTTATTTTGGCTGTCCAATGAATTTTCAGTATTCTTCTTTAAAACTACATCTTCGGGGGACTTCTCGCTTGTTTTTGTTTGTAAATTTTCCAGGATTAACAGCCATATGTTAAAACTGTTTCTATGTAACATGCTAGAATTCTTGTCCTCTCCTCCAGTGACAGGGGTTATTGCTAACAATTGTCTTCATGTCATTCAAAGCTGTTTTTGCCTGTCCTGTTTCTTTTGTTTATCTCTCAGTTGCATCTATCATGTGTTGTTATCCATGTGCTTAGATAATTGAATATATATATATAGTATTTGCCCCAAATGTTAATACCAATGACTTTAATTTAGTCATAGTGATAATCTGTGTGCTCAAATGTGTTAGAATTTTCAATTATAAGTCGATATGAATCAGTGAGCTTCAAATGATCATTTCCAACCATGATCAAAATGTGTTTTTCAAAAATAAACACACACAACATGTTGATTTTGATCACGTGCTCTTAGAGGTAATGGGATGTGCGTATGATTTTGCCAAGACAGTGGTCCGGTTTCAAACCCCAGCAGACGCAGCCGTTACTTTGTGACACGTTTTTTTCTTTTGCATTCACTTCCTTTCAACTCAAGCATAGTCCATAGACGTGCTACTACTTCTAGTGCACTGGGCTGATTTTTGTCTCCTGTTACCAATGTCCCTAGCTATCAGGTGAATCTACTCTGGCTTCTGAGGTACTTGTAATTTAAGTCCTCAAGTCACGGCAATTTCAACTAGCCAGTGTAGGGATTTAACTCACAACCTTGACATCAGCACACAGGAAGTTTAAGAGCGAGTGCTCTTATCCATTCTGCCATGCTGATCTCTTCCGGACCAGTATGACTCTGGGCTCAAGCCAGCCTCATAAAAGTTTATACTAAATAATTGTCAGAATTTTCTGGGAATTGTCTTGGAAGGAAACGTGATGAGGAAGTAAACTAGCCACCCCACCTCATATGTCAGGTCTAGATGATGTGAATGAAGGCTTAATGCTTCATACCTTCAATGGCAGCTTATGCCATGAGAGTATCTTTACTTTAGACCAATGGTTCTCAACCATTTTTAGCCCATGCACCCTTCACCATATGTTCAGAATGTCATTTCCCCCTTTCGGATTTTCTCCCTATAAATTCCCCCCTCCCCCCTTTTTTACACAGTATATGTAAAAATGGAAGCTAAATTTAATAACACATACTAGAACAAGCCTAGACGTCTACATAAAACGTGATGTGCAGATCTACTTGCGTTATCAAATGAATTTCAGAAGGGCGAGAAGTACAGAACCATAAAGAATGTAGGGGAAAACAATATCAAGTAATCAAGTAATCAGTTCTTGTATTAACACGATCTTGAGAAAATCTAAATTCCCCCCCTTTCCCTTCCGAAAACCCTAACAGTAAGTGGGGAAAATTCCCCACTGGTTGAGAACCACTGCATTAGATGGACTATTTAACTTGTTTGTGCATGTTCTTGTTTCATACATTCAGGATCTGCAGAAGCTCCAGTTGGCAGGCCTTGTGTCAGTGCCAAAAACAGCAGCAGTGTGTCTCTGTCTTTGCCTGTCTGCACCTCCAGAGATGAGGCTGAGGTGATCTATTACATCATCGAAGGCAAGGAGGTAGAGGAGAAGACATGGGACATTCTTATACCACGGTGCAAGGTAGGAAAATACATCGTTATGGGCAGCCTGCATAGTGCTTGCATTGGTTTCTATCATGTTGCAGTGCCTGTTATAATTTACCGGGGAAAACACATGGATAAGGTTTGCGCTATGTGAATTAGAAAAACAAATTCAGTGAAATTGCTATAACTAATTTTTCAATAAAGAGGAGGGAGGATCTACTGAATAGAGCTAACAAAATGAATTCAATGGTATCTCGTTCAAATCTCTCCAACAGTTATAAGCAAATACATCAGTTTTAGTGTGAATTAATTGTCTGTTCAACTTCAGTTATGGAGAGATAGTGAAAAAGCTATTTTATTGAACTATAAAAATGTGTTTTGACATGCCTATTTGAGTTGTACACTTTACTGTAATCCTGTGTGGGCAAGCGCATGGCAGCACATCACTCACTGAGACATACATGCTTAAACATTTCCTTAGTAACATATCAGTTGTGCCTGATTGCTGCAAACGTATGTGTAAATACACAATTATATGCAGAAGTAACTAAGACTATGAAGATGATAATAGTAATCAAAATAATAATAATAATAATAATAAGCTTGCATGACAGTGGATTTTTAAGGATTTCATTTTCTTTTACAATATCGTATCAACAGCATATATTATACCCCACTGAATGTGGTCATTGTGTCACAGTAATGTCGATTCCATGTTTCTATGCACTGCTCATTGGGGAAATGACAGTTCATATTTGTGTTTAGATACTGGCTGGAATCAATAAACTGTTAAAGTGGTCATTAAGTTGCATATCCTTTACAGGACATACCAGTCAACACCAGCATGTTTTGGCTGGTAGTGATTCCTGTGCAAGTTTACGTTCAGTATTTATCCATTGATTTCTGAATGACCAGCACCCATACCACTCCATAAAAAACCAGCGTAAGGCGGTCTGCTGCCAAATGTCCCACAGCTGTGTTTTCAACGTGATATGTGGGATTACGAACTGCGCTCATAACCCCTTTGCCACGGAGTTTAAATATGTGTTAAATACGTGTTGAATAGAAAAAATAAATTCGGCCTCGAAGGGGATTCAAACTGATGACCTCTAGGCTAGCAGGCAAGCATGCTGGTCAATGTGCTTCCATGACTTCCTTATAATACATTTATACATTAATGTGGTGGCGCTGTGGCTAGATACTCACCTACTGGCCACTGGTCATGGGTCTAATCTGCTTCAGGGTGGATGTTTTAAATTGACCGGGACTCCCAGCTGACCCAGCCTAAAATGGGTACCAGGAAATGACTTGGGAAGTGAAGGCAGTCAGCATTATACTGACCACATCACCTGCAGAGTGCTGATTGGTCAATAGCGCTTGATGGTGTGTAAATAGGCCTTTTACTTACTTACATACAATAATGTAATCATTATAATCATCGGTGCACTTGCTTGCTATAACGGTGTGATCCAGGTTCAGTCTCCAGTAGAGGCAAGGTCTCTCTCTCTCTCTCTCTCTCTCTCTCTCTCTCTCTCTCTCTCTCTCTCTCTCTCTCTCTCAGACACACACTCCCTCTTGCTCATTCATTTGCTCTCTCTCTATCCCCCTCCTTCTCTCTCTCTTCTTTCCTCTTTCATTCTCTCTCTTCCTCTCTCTCTCCCTCCCTATCTCTCTCCCGTTATCTTTTTCTCTCTGTGTGATTGTTAGCTTTATATGATAACTGTTTATTTGTTGCCTCATATATGTTATATTAACTTTTATTTTCTTCGTCATACCAGCTATTCCCTTGCATAATTGAGGATTTAAAACCAGGGACATCCTACCAGTTTCGAATTCTGGCTGCCAACCGACATGGAGTCAGTCACCCCTCAGAACCTTCAGAGACGGTGATGACCCTTGACTCTGTAACCCTAATTCGTGTTGGTGAATGTGAAGGTAATACAAAACAACTTCCTTATTAACCCATTTGATAGCATGTTGCACTTTCCTATATCAGTTTTCAAATTTAAGCTATTATTTAATAAATGCATTGCCAAAAGTCTCTCACAGCAAATGTTTTTATACTTTTTATTTGTAGGTCAACTTCCATTCAAGCCGCGAGAAGTGGTAATCAACAGGAAAGATCACTTTGAAGATCTGTATGAAAAGGATAAAGAAGTTGGCAAGTGAGTGCTCCAGATATTATTGTTGAGTTTTCCTCTTGCCTATTTATCTGCTGTCTGCTTGATTCCTGTCTGAACATATATATATATATATATATATATTGAATAATTGCAATGTCTTATAAGCATCAAGAAATTAAGTAAGTTAGTAATCAGAGATTAAATAAGGTAGAAATTAGAGGACTATTTTTACAGCTCTTGAAATGTATTGGACATATGGTGCTAGCCTCAGATTTTCATAGACCAATCTGTACCCCAGGGGTGATGTGGTCACTATGTCACCAGCTGCCTTTGCTTCCCAAGGCATTTCCTAGTACTCAATTTAGGCTGAGTTGACCTCAGAGTCTAGGTCAATATAAACAATCTGTTTCAATGCAAACTCAAAGCCATAGACCATTGGGCCGGCAGTCAAGTGTACTAGCCAGTGCTCTTCCTTGTCCCTCACCCCCATCATTAAATATAAGAATATTATTACACACAGTTTCACTAATACTCTGAATATAGTTATGTCTGTTGTATCAGGTGTCGGTATGATTGACCACACACTTTCCTTCATGTAAATATGATCCGTGAAAATAAACTTTTAATCTTGTTCTGGGGATGAGCCTTGTATTATGAGCCAGTGATCTCTGTCACGGTTTCCCACTAATAGTCTGATAGTTTTATTCTGAATTCAGCACCATTAGCAGCATCATTCGGGCTGTTAAATGCCGCCTGATATTACATGTTTAACGCTCTCACATAAGGGTGAAAAACGAGACTCCATGTGCAAGTTGTGCACATTAAAATCCCGCAGCAGTAAGAAATCGCAAAGAGCAGGGCTTTAGGTCTTGTATGGGAAGACAACCTACCCATGGGTAGACAAAACCCATGACCTTGGATGGAATCTGCCTAGAGGAAACAAACCTAACACAGATGCATGCTGGACACATGACCTTTGTGAAGCATAACTTGGTGTTATGCACTCCACTCAAAATATAAACAAAGAAGTTATTTTGTAGCCTCTGTTGCTCATTATTTATATCTCAACTGCTGGGTAAACCTAATCAAAATGGTGTAATTGATGCCAGAAGAATTAATATATTAACTTACAAAATAATAGAAATTTGTCATCAGAAAACAAGTTACTTTGTGCTGTGTTATAAAGTCAAGTGCATTTGATTTTGGCAGGCATGTTTCCAGTCTATTTGCATGGCAACAGAATGTGTGTTTCTCTATGTCAAGACCTTCACTCTATGACGAAGTGCTACAAATGTAATTTGTAATGCCGCAGCCATGTTCAAAACACAGCTAGAGGAGATTGTAAGCAGACCACCCTGCTTTGTTTCCCATACAAAGGTATGAGTGCCAGTTGTTCATAAAGCAATGGCAAACTACTGAACACACATTTGCCAAGAAATCGCAAACAACCAAAAAACACTCAGGTTGACTGCCACGTCCTGTAAAGGATATGCATCTAACTAACTATGTCAAGCCCATACCTATTGACCAGTTTGACTTGGAAGATCCTGCCAAAAACTGCACATCTTTGTGATCACTGGGATATAGAAGCCTATCTACCACTGCAAGATGGAGACAGGGGAGAGGGGAAATGTAATAAGCTATGTAGGTTAAGGTCAAGGTAGTCCTATGGCATGTTGGGATGTGGTGTGTTAGGCTTTCACAAATTCAGTATGAAAGCATGATGAGGTGGGGGGAGGGGGGAAATCAGTTCCTTTCCTTGGTAATATTCCTTCCCAGACAAATTGTATAACACTGAAAATTGTCTGGTATCCATTTTATGAGGCTTGGTCAAGTCCAGAGCCATAGTGGTCCAAAAAGTGAATCCTATGTGAAGGCCTAGCACGCCACACCCCAGCAGCAATATCTTATATGGGACTTTTTGCCTTGACCTTCTACAATAGTTTTACAAACTGCATTCAATTCACACATCACTGTTATTGGATTTTCCAGGGGCAAGTTTGGCGTGGTCTACAGATGTAAACAGAAGTCAGATGGTTCAGTTTGGGCGGCTAAGGTTGTCAGATGCAGAGAAAATCAGAAAGTCTCCCTCAGGCGGGAAATTGATATCATGAATAAACTTCATCATCCAAAGCTTCTGCTCTTGTGGGATGCATTTGAATCTCCACGACAGATGGTCCTGGTGATGGAATAGTAAGAACAAATATTTGTTTCATTGAAAGTGCTCATGTCTGGCAGTTTGTACATTTTACCAAGACAAACAAAGGGAATTTTTTACTAGCATCAGAAGAAGACAGTCCACATTCTTTGTTCATATCATGAGAAAGGGAAAGCTGGAGTACATTGTAACAATGGGAAAGCTGAGGGGAGGAGAGGCGAGGCAGGGGGAGACCAAGAGAGAAAATGCTGGTCAGTTTGACATCATGACATGGAGGAATATTAGTATAAGAAATGATTGGTAGTACACAAGACAGATGGCTATGGACAGACATGATCACCAATGCCACAAGCAAGGACTATAAGACCATGGCGCTGTGTTGTCTTTGGTTATTTTCTCTATAAAATAATAGTTATGGGAATACTTATGAGGTTAAGTGCAAACACACCAAACTGGCAACGTTTTCTTTAATGCACAATTGTGAATAATTCAAACACAGGCAGCATTCCATCAGGCAAATACCATACTGGGTAATAAATATATTCCTGTCCATGGAAAATGAGTTGTTGGAGGCTACATTCTGCCCATATTATTGTATACATGTGAATCATGGACACTGATTACAGAGAGTAGAAAGATACAAGAAATCACAGAGATATGGTTTCTTCATCACTGATTACAGAGAGTAGAAAGATACAAGAGATCACTGAGATGTGGTTTCTTCATCCCTGATTACAGAGAGTAGAAAGATACAAGAGATCACAGAGATGTGGTTTCTTCAACACATTACAGAGAGCATAAAGACACAAGAGATCACAGAGATGTGGTTTCTTCATTGAACACTAAGAAGACCATATTCCAAGAGGCCAGTTCACAAATATTGATGATTACCCACATCAGGATAAGAAGAAGAGTGTGATGGTGAGGAAAATCAAGGATGTTAAAGATGGAGGTCTACAAAAGTTGAAATACTGAATGAGCTGACAGTGTGACGTAGAAGAAGATCACCTGCTGAACTTATCAAGAGCACAGCAGTCAGATGTTAGAGAGAAAGATGCATGCTCTTAACAATGTTACTTTAATGTGTTTGCTGATGTTGTGCCTTCGGTTCTCAATGCTCTTTAACATCTGCATTGCTATGGCTAGTCTGTGTTTGACTTCATTTTAAAAGTTTATTATGAAGCCAAGATATTCAACATTTGTGACAATTTCAATTTATTTAATATTGAATTATGGTGTCTTTTTTTGGCAGGTAGCTTTGTCCATAGACATTATTGATGTTTTTTTTGGTTAAGTTCTGAAAAAAGATGTTGACTTGCAATTCTCTGTACAATAGGATGAACTTTATGTTCTTATCACAGTAACACAAATTGCTGAAGATAGGTAGCAATGAATGACTTGATTACATCCATTTTCTTACTAGTGTGATATATAGGGTTATGTGATAGAAGACAACAAACAAGTAAAGCTGACTTCTGTTATGGTTACTTTTATTATGCATCAATCTGTCTCTATTCTACAGCATTGGAGCCGGGGAACTGTTTGAGAGAGTTGTTGGTGAAGATTATGTCCTCACCGAGAATGACTGTATTCATTTTGTGCGGCAAATCTGTGAAGGAGTGGCATACATGCATAGCAAGAACATACTTCACCTTGACCTCAAGCCTGAAAACATCCTTTGTGTGGCAGAAAATTCAAACAGGTAAAGTTCAAAGGTTAAATGTATCATCAACAAGTGCCTACTGCATTATCTGCCATGGAATACCATCATGGTCTTTAAATCCGAAGTTAAATGCAAATCTTCAAACTGTAAAGTTAAATCAGCATGGCCGTATGGATAGAGTGCTCATTATTAAACATCTGGTGTGCTGATGCCGAGGTAGCGGGTTAAACTCTTACATTCACAGGTGGACTAAAATGTTGACTTCTTGTCCTTGGCTTGGGAACATAAATTACAAGTACTTCTGAAGTAGGAGTGGGTTCACCTGGTGGTGAGGACACTGGATTAGGGAAAAATAATCCACACGCAAACATCAGTCCAGTGCACTAGGCGTAGTAGCACATATATGGACTATGCTTGAGTTCACAGCAAGCGAGCACAAAAAACAAATGATCAAGTTCAGTGATAACATTTGATCTCAAATGCCATTGGTTTCAATTTACATTGGCTGGTTGGTTGGTTAGCTGAATGGTTGGTTGGTTGGCTGGTTGATTTGCTGGTTGGCTGGCTGGTTGGTTGGTCTGTTGGTTGACTGGTTGGCCAGCTGGTTGGTTAGTTGACTGGGTAGTTGGTTGGTTGGCTGGCTGATTTGCTGGTTGGCTGGCTGGTTGACTGGTTGGTTGGTTGACTGGGTGGTTGGTTGGTTGGCTGGCTGATTTGCTGGTTGGCTGGCTGGTTGGTTGGTCTGTTGGTTTACTGGTTGACTGGTTGGTTGCTTTGTTGGTTGGTTGACTGGGTGGTTGGTTGGTTGGCTGGCTGGTTGGTTGGTCTGTTGGTCTGTTGGTTGACTGGTTGGTTGCTTTGTTGGTTGGTTGATTGTGAATTGTTTGGATGAGTGTGAGTTTTAATTCTGATGCATTGGCATTCAGGTCGTGGGAGCCCTGACAGGGGCTTGCATCTATGGAGAGGGTTGGTGTAGACTTGTTTCCTAACCTTGTACCAAAGTAGCATTTCCAAGGGACTGTGTTGAAAAGCTCTCCTTCCCCTTTCCATGCTTAATGACCAGTGGGGCATACAAGATGATTCTAAAACTGTACATCTGTGGAAAGGCATGTTAGGTTTTAACCAGGATATGATTCAGCACAGCACATACAGACTGGCCCGGATTAGGCCTATGTTGGTGATGTTTCTTACACATGTTTTAGATCCTTCATATTTGTATTTTATCATTAACATTTCTTATGAGAGTTTCCTACATGAATATTTTAATATTTGTGTTTGTTATGGCAACATTTCAAAACTACACAATCTACCTCCTTCAGAATAATTACCATATGTATGGTTTCTGGTGCCTGGAGAAAATTGGCACTCCAGGTCTTAAAAATTACCTATGATATGTCACTTTTTGAGCAGGAGTGGTGCCCCAATGACCTACATGTTTATGAGAGAAAGAAGGAAGGAAGAAAGGGAGACACTAGTGAGCTGGTTTTTCTATTGCTGTTTTACTGTGTATAAAATCAAGACTGTCTTGTGGAATTGTGAGTTGTGTTCAGCTCTACAATAGATGCCTTGCTTTGTTCTTTGTTTAGAAGGGGAAAAGCTTGTCATATCACTTCGTATTGCAATTTATTATATAAAATACCAACCTCTATTCAATGGTGGCATTGTGGTGATGAATGCACTTGAATTCCATTAAAATGGTCTGGATTTAATTCCCAGTAATGAAAGGATTTATTCTGACTTGTACAGTTCTGGAATTACCCAACCTCAGAAAATAAATACGGTATAATGTTTATTATGTTCTGAACATTATCTAAGAAAGATTGGCAGTGAGGAAGGTATCATGTTAGTATGTTCTGAACATTGTATGTGAGAGATTGGCAGTGAGGAATGTATAATGTTCAGTATGCTCTGAACATTATTTCTGAAAGATAGACAGCAAGGAAAGGCTAATGTAGTATCTTTTGAACATTGTTTGCGAAAGTTAGATAGTGAGGAATGCATAATGTTTAGTATATTTTGAACATTGTAAAAAAGAGGCAGTGAGGAATGGAACTGGTCTTCTAACTTCATTATGCCGTGGAATGGTATATGATATTACTTCACTTTGCTAAGGCTGGCAGTATCTGGCATTACAATGGAATTACCTTTTTCTGAGTGTGATAGGAAAGCTTGAAATAAAACCTTTGATAATAAAGTATTTTTGTTTATAATTTTGGCTTATCAACTCATACTTACAGGATTCTCATTTTCCTGCATTTTCTTTATCCTAACCTTCTTCATCATTAGCCACATGAAATTGTTAGAAAAAGTAATTTTACATGGTAAAACGACAGATAATAAACAGCATATTCACGCCAACCCTATGCTACCAATCTCAAACTTGGACTTTATCCAAATCACACTCTCGCAAAATCAACACCTGCGAGATGAGATGTCTGAGGTTAGCTGCCAACTTAACAATCCGAGACCGAGTAAGAAATGCTGTTATCAGACAGACAGTGGGATCAACACCTTGTGCCACATTTATTGGAAGACAGAAGATCACGTGGTTTGGCCATGTCATTAGAATGCAACACCATCAACTGCCATCACTGGCCTTACATCAAAGATCATCTGCGATGAGACCAAGAGGACGTCCAAGAAGAAAATGGATTGACGACATCAAAGACATTGTACGATCACACGGAATGACACTATCCAGTGCCACCCATCGGGCGCTGGAGCGCAAATTATTCCTCCCCATGACGCGTGATGGCAGAAGTGGAAGATGATGATGATGATGATGATGATGACATGGCATTCTTTCCCTGTAAAATTTCATAATGTATTCGTAGAAGGTATTTAGTATTTACGCAGGTAATTTCATATTTACATAGATAAAAAATATCACATTGTCCTGGAAACCAATTGTTTATCTTGTTTGCTCGTAGGATAAAGATAATTGATTTTGGTCTGGCTCAGTTCTACACACCTGGACAAGGCACCAAAGTACTATTTGGCACACCAGATTTCATTGCACCCGAAGTCATCAATTATGATGAAATCAGTTTTGCAACTGACATGTGGAGCCTGGGTGTTATTTGTTATGTGCTGTAAGTTTTCGTAGCTCTTAAATAACATTTTCATGTTTGATGCAGAATGTATCTCTTTTTGAATTGCGCTCATGGAGCCATGAAGCACAATGGCAAGCACACTCCCGTGACTCCCCAGGTGACACGGTTCAAACTGGTTGTTTTTGGTTCACATTTCCTCAAGACGGATTGTTTTTAGGGACCATATGTCTCCAGTGTTAAACTTCATAAGATAATTTAATGCCAAGTTAACTGATTCACTACCAAACAAAAAGTGGGTGTAGATCAAACAGAAACTGATGGCAGAAAATAAGAAGTAGGGGTGTGTCACAGTAATGATGTAAAAAAACGTTAAAATAGTAGCAGATATATTGTGTTATATATCAGATTAAAGGAGACTGCACAATATTAATACTTTTAGAAGGGGTTAAAAATATCATAATAATAATGTTAGATTTTGTGCTACATATTTAGAAGAAAGGGATGACAATTATTAGAAATTTCCACTCACCAAGGCACTTCTTCTCCATAGTTGATGATAACCCAATTCAATTTATTGAATAATGATCAACACACCACTTTACTTCAACAATATCACAAGAATTATCCAATAACATCATCAAAACACAAATATAACATCATATTTGGAAGCACATCATATTCACACAAAATTGAAAAAGTCAGGAAGGAGATTTGTGCTCATTAGAATGAAAACATATGTATACACTATTTTCTATTTAGTTATAATTATTCAAATACAGTGTAGCTTATTTGTGATAGGCAAAGCAAACTTAGGAGCATAAGTGTGGCCCATTAGAGCAAGAATAAGATGAAGGCTTTGGCCACAACGTCCATTTTATTTCTTGTAGTCGTGCTCTAGTAAAGCTCACAGTCTACTTCTCGTGTTTCAGTGATTCATTCATCCCATTAGAGCAAGCATAATTGGACAAACTTTCACTGTTAGTTTTGTTTTCTATATAACCACCTGCTAAATAATTTAACTGAATAACCACATTGCTGCACATGCTATCAGTTTCACAATCTTTCACAGTCCTGTAAATCACAATAACTTTCATCTAAAATTGTTTAAAATGATAATCTGATGTAAATCAATGAGGTTGAGAACTAGTGGGAATTGCCATTTCTCATATCAGAAAATTAACCACACTGTAATAAAGATTTCTGTTCAGTTTTGAGAGACTTGGCTCTTCGTTTCTGATAATATGGAAAGAAAGATCTTCTTCCTGTGTAAATTTTCATTTACCAGGCACTAGCATTGCGGAAGGTAGGCCTATAGGAAATGAAGCAAATACTGCATTGTCAACATTCAGATGATTAATAATCCCATGGCAGTTTCGGGTAGTTCAATTAAGATGATACTCTGTACCACGGCAGTGAATCAGTTGAAGGCATGTGACGTAATGCCAATGACATCACATATCATGTCCAGATTAGTCACAAACAGTGGGCCAAGTAGCATAACTCAATATGTTACATGACATGTAAATGGTGTCTTTAAGTTTTAAATAATAATGATGATCATGAAGAAGAATTATTCAGGTCAAGCTTCTATTCATGTTGCTTAGCTACACATAAAATCTGTTAAGCTCAAGGTCATTGCAGCCAGTTCCATTCTCCATTCCCCACTTCTGCTGCCACAATTCATTAACAGATGTGTGGGATTTGACTGTCTTTTTTTGTTTCCATACAAAGTAGAAAAGTATATTTCCATGTCTATTATTTCCAAGCTGTCTCTTTTTCAAATTTATATTTATACAATTTACAGAAATAATTGAAAATGATATTGCTGAGAAAAACATAATATTTAAACATTAATGACAGAACAAAATGGTACCAACCACACACACTGGCCTCATGTGACAAGTGCTTGGCAACCCACTGAGTTTTAATTATCACTTTGTGTTAACCGCCGTTGCCCTGTGTTTGAATTGTTACTTTAAATTAACTTGTACTGTCTCATTTTTTAATCAGTACTTTATTGTAACTTAAATTGTCCTTAGTTTTGTTCTGTACTGTCCTATGTTATAATTGTTTGTTTTCATTAATTTGTACTATTCCAAGTTTTGAGTGTTACTTTATTTTAATTTGTATTGTCCTATGTTTTAATGATTAGCTGTCATTAACTTGTAGTGTTCCATGCTTTAATTATTATTTCATGTTAAATTTCTCCATGTTTCAAATATTACTTTACATTATCTTGTACTGCCAATGTTTAAATGATTAATGTACATTAATTTGCATTATCTCATTTATAAATTATTACTTTATATTAACTTTTACTATCACACATTTTAATTATTACTTTACACTAGCTTGTACTGTCCCAGACAGTTATTCTTAAAATTCCTTCTACTCCAAGCATTCTTCACTGTAAACAAAAATTGCCTTGGATAGAAAGTGTTACATTTTTACTGAGATATATTGTGACCTTTTTCTGTGTATCCCCATGCAGATTGTCTGGACTGTCACCATTTCTGGGTGACTCTGATGCTGAAACCCTGGCCAGTGTTACGACTGGGGAATATGACTTTGATGATGAAGCATTTGATGAGATCTCTGATGTGGCCAAAGATTTTATATCCAAACTTCTAGTTAAAAAAAAAGAGTAAGTATGATTTTCAAAGTGTAAGGTCTTATCGAAGTCGTCTGGGGAGTGCTAGGTGTGGATGAGTTAAAATTGTTCACAAGATAAGATTCTGAAAGAAATATTGCATGAATACAACTTCTACATAAATGTTAACATGTGCATGCAAGGAAATAATGAGTTTTCAGTGGCTGTAATAAATTCATCATCCATCATACATGAGTTCCTTTGAAGAACATAACTCCCATTACAGTCTGCTGAAAAGCTTTTTGATCTCTGACCATTTCTCTTGTCTTATATACACCCTTATGTCTATTGTGTCTGCAATGTCCTCACCCAACTTGATGCTGGTCGACCACGGCCTTTCTTCCAGAAGCCATGCCTGTTCTTTCCAAGCCATTGTGTATGGCCAAGTATTTCAGTTTATGAGACTTAATGCCGTTTATGAACCAGTTTTCTTCTATGTTCGGATCTTATAGAATGCCAGTATTTCCAGTATTTCTCTCATTCCTTATTTATATTACACTAATAACTTTTTCTGAAACATTTAAGCAAAAAAGTTCCCAAGACATTTCTTGGTACCCATTTAGGCTGGGATGATCTGGCAGCTCATGTCAAGTTTTAAAATCTGAATCCACTCCTGTTTGGGCAGAACTGGGTCGATAGGCGAGTGGCAATCCATTATACTATGATGGTTCACTCAGACTATGTCCCACCTCAACTTGTTCCTCCTGTACCTTGTGGTGTTGAGGTGAAGTATAAACAGCGGGAGAGTGCCCGTGTATGGGCTCACATGTGTTAGTATAAAAGAGAAAGTCATCCATAGGTAAAATCTATTAACGATGTCTGCTGAATTAACTCTTTGTACATATATCAGATTCTATATGTGTCAAACAAATTAACTCCTATTCATATGTTCTTGTCATTCATTCATTCATTCATTCATTCATTCATTCATTCATTCATTCAGTAGCATATCCTTTGCATAACCTTGCTCCCATAACAACCTTCCGGAAAACTTTGCGATCACAAGCAAGATGTCCTGCATCCAGTACTCCCATCTGGAGATCATCCGCCACATCCTGCACCCATCTTCTCTTTGACCTTCCTCTTCCTCTCTTCCCAGGCATATACCCCTCCATTATTGTTCTCTCCAAATTTATTTCATTGCTCATCAAATTTATTTATCTAAATATTAAATACGTTTTACTGAGTGTTGCATATTCTTGACAGGACATGGCAGTCAACTGCAGCATTTTTTGACTGTTTGTGATTCCTGGGCAGTAGTTTGCTATTGCTTTCTGAACTACCGACACTCATACCATTGTATGTAAACCAACACAAGGGGATTTGCTTCCAAATCATCTGCAGCCGTGTTTCAGATGCGGTATGCAGGATTACAAATTGCACCACAGAGCCAGCTCTATTTTACTAGACAGAATGTGTTAAAAGACACTGAGTGCCGATTGAACTACACAAATACTGGAAGTAGCACCATTTACCCAATATGGTGCCTTGATAGTGCATTGGCTAGGTTAGTTGACTGTCAGCCCCGGGGTCACGGGTTTGAATTTTCCTCACAGCAGATTTTTTAAATGTACGTGTCATCTCCCAGGTCGACCCAGCCTAAACTGGGTATCAGGATATTCTTGCATGCAGCGTTATATTGGCCGGTCTCCCTGACCTAGGTGTACACGACTTTCTCCGTAATCCCGTATACTCTCGTGCGTAATGTGGTGTGCGCAAGAATTGGTAGCGGTTCTCTCTGCGTCGGTAACCTACGGGGTATGTGAGCCGGTCGCTCAGAAAGCAATGGCAAACTGCTGAGCGTAATCTTGCCAAGAAATCAACAATCAGCATCTTTCAGCTGATGTTGACAGCGATGTCCTGTAAAGGATATGCGAACAAAACAAAAAAGGTGATATACTGACCACATCACTCCTTCAGTGCTGATTGGTCTGCTCACATTTGGGGCTAGCACCATATGCCTTATATACATATAGCATAATAGGGTTCTTTATTTTGCTGACCATATGCTTTAATGTGGGTCCTTTAATTTACTTTATACAGGGTGTATTTTTAATGACTGTGCAGTGTTTGAAAATATTTGCCGGTCCAAGTTTTGTATTTGCCTATTGTGTTGCATGAACTTTACAGAGGGTGAATACAAAACTTGGAACGGCAATGTTTTTAACCACTGCACAGTCATTAAAAATACACCCTATACTAACACCTTTCGTTGATAATCAAGTTACCTCCTTTTAAATTTCCTTTCACTAGCTAAAAGTAACACCCACCCAGATATTGTCTTCTTATGATCTTTATTAAGCAATAAGAATGCTATAAAAAGAAAAAAGAAGAAAGCTATAAGAATTTGATAAAATTATTAAAATTTGCACAAACATGCTTGAACATGCAGCAGTCTCTTGTAATACAGTCTTCAGTATAAAAAATAAACTTTTAAAACATAGACCAGGTTGTTTCTTTCCCTTTTTCCCCACTATTTTTCAAAATCACAATAAAGTTTGTCATTGTAACGAATATTACTAAAATCAAATATGAATTCCTCAGAAAACGCATGTTAACAGAACATTGCCTTGCCCACACTTGGTTGAATCAAGACGAAATTGATGGCATCCTAGGAAAAAGACTGAACACAGAAAGACTGAAGAAATTTATGATTCGTCGCAAGTGGCTGGTACAGTATTTTTTTCCATCTGTATTTATATCTGCCGGCTTTGTGGCTTAGAGGTTATAACTTTTCTCCGTAATCTCGTATACTCTCGTCAGGTAACGTGATGACGGTTCAAATCAGCAGTGGTTCGAATCGCATCGGTAACCTACGGGGTATGTGAGCCGGCCGCTCAGAAAGCAATGGCAAACTACTGAGCGTAATCTTGCCAAGAGATCAACATACAGCTGAAAGATGCTGGTGTTGACAGCTAAGTCCTGTAAAAAGGATATGCTTAAAAAAAAAAAAAAAATTTATATCTAATGTAGAACACTATATAGAACACTAACAATTTTAGAACACTACTTGAATATCAAGAAAACAGTAACAATGGTGATATCAGAGAAATGTTTGTGATAAAATAAATTGTGATAGAACACAACCAATTTTATAAAACTATCAGTGATAGAACACTATCAGTGAACACCACCGGTGATAGAATACTACCATCCGGGAAGGCTAACTCGTTCAACAAATGCCCGCAGAAGTCGGATCTGTCGGCCTAATGGCGCAAGAACGCAGTCCTGCTGTAAACAGGCACAACACAATTACGCCCCCCCCCCCCAAAAAAAAAAAAAAACAAAAAAAAAAAACTCCGGATGAACGCAGAAGATGAAGAAGAACACTACCATTGTTAGAACAGTACCATTGTTAGAACACTACTAGTGTTAGAACACTACCAATGTTAGAACACTACCAATGATAGAACACTACAAGTTATAGACCACTACAAGTTATAGAACACTATAGATGATAAACACTTTCAATGATAGACCACTACCAATGTTAGAACACTACCAGTGATAGAACACTACCAGTGATAGAACACTACCAATGATAGAACACTACCAGTGATAGAACACTACCAATGTTAGAACACTACCAATGATAGAACACTACAAGTTATAGAACACTACATGTTATAGAACACTATAGATGATAAACACTTTCAATGATAGACCACTACCAATGTTAGAACACTTCCAGTGATAGAACACTACCAGTGATAGAACACTACCAGTGATAGAACACTACCAATGATAGAACACTACCAGTGATAGAACACTACCAATGTTAGAACACTACCAATGTTAGAACACTACCAGTGATAGAACACTACCAATGATAGACCACTACCAATGTTAGAACACTACCAGTGATAGAACACTACCAGTGATAGAACACTACCAATGATAGAAACTACCAATGTTAGAACACTACCAGTGATATAACACTGCCAATGTTAGAACACTACCAATGTTAGATCATTACTACTAGGCAGAGGCAGACAAATCTAGGATACCTTGTTGTCATGGTGCCTCAAGATTTTTACTTAATGACTGAATTGTTTCACAGTTTTCTTAGCATCTATTTGCAAAATAAAATGCTGGCTCCTGAGAAGAAAACAAAAGAAGCTGGCTCCTGAATTATATTTAGTTTTGTCTACCCCTACTACTAGGTATTATTCCTTGACATAGACGTTTTGAAACCATTTTATTATAAATGTTAATATACATTTGTGTTTATGAAATATTAAAATTAAGAAGTTGAATTGAAATTATGTTATTTTATCTCAATGTTTGCAGAAAACTGGCAATGCTGTGAAGGCTGTTAGTCGTCTGCTGAAGAGCAACAGTCTAACGGGTCTTGGTGTAAACATTCACAGCAGCAATAACTTATCAGGCACAACTCTCTCCAACATAACTGTGTCTGAGTCTGATATTCAGAAGACTGAAGTTTCAGATGATGATGAAGATTACAGCCAAAGCGAGTTTAAGTCTACAGAAAATGACATTATTCCAAATATTTCTCAACATTTACATTCATTGGAAGACACTTTTAAGAGCATAGAAGAAAGTGGCTCATCTACAAATATTGAAACCAACTTCAATACAGCAGGCAACTTGTTTGACAGACAAGGAGAAAATGGAGCAAGTTCAGATACAATAATTAGTTCTGTAGACAACAATAATTGTGAACTTGTATCTCAAGTCACTCCTAGAAGGCTAAGAGAATCAACTTCAAAACCTGATGAAACTAAAAACAGGATTGCAAGCAGAAATCTTCAGCATTCTTCTGAGATATTGAAAGATCTTAATCCAGATTTTGTGAAATCTGAAGTTTTTGCAACATCTTCACAGGCAAGGGAGTCAAATAACTCACCACCGTCATCATCCTCACTAGCTGCAGCACAAAAGGAGTCTGATGAGTCACTCCCAGAATCAGCTCTAGGTAACAGAATCAGTCTGCAGCCCAGCAGCACAAGAACTGAAGTCAATCAGGTTGTGCAGGTGGGAGTTGAGAGGACTCTTACTCAAGCTCCTGTTTTTACAAAACCTATGATCAGGTGTAAAACCTATGTGGGAGATGTAGCTCGTTTTGATGTGACAGTTTCAGGTCATCCTCTTCCTCATGTGACTTGGTATTTTGAGGATGAAGAAATAATCTCAGACACCAGACACAAGTTGTCCTCAAGTGAAAGCACAAAATCATTCTCACTGATTATCCGTAAAGTTGAAGAAGAGGATGAAGGCGAGTACACGTGCAGAGCTGTGAACTCACTTGGTGAAAGCTCGTGTCATGCTGAACTTGTTGTGCTTGTTATATAAATTAACATTTGCTAAATATGGGAGCCATGGTAGCATAGTGACCAGACACTAGCCTACTGGCCCAGCAGTCGTAGATTCAAATCCATTCCGGGGTGGGTTTTGAAAATTTACCTGGGTTTCCAGGTCAAACCAGCCATAGATATGTACCAGGAAATGTCTTGGGAAGTAAAGATGGCTGGTGTGATACTGGCCCCATCACCGACTGAGTGCTGATTGGTCTATTCAAATATATTCTAGCACCATTTGCCCAATGTGACTAACACGTGTAAAAGGGTCCTTTGCTTGTCACTTATTTACTAAATGTGCAATAAAATGCACATACAAGAATTCATTGACCTTATTCTTGTGGTGATATGTGTGGTTGCAATTATAAACGAACTTATTGAATTGGTTTTGGATGTGAGATATTCTTACGATGAGTTGCATAAATAGCTAACATTCTGTCTGATGCCAAGAAATATAACTTCAAAAAGAGTTGTTGAAACTATGAGATCATAGATGTAAAAAAAAAACAACTTTAAAACTGAAATTGTTTATTGTTTTATAAAACATGCAATTATTTTAGAAACTACATAAATAAATGTGCCAGGCAATAATCTGTCACATAATATTAGTAGTATAATGTAACCTTGATTGAGATGTCTTCACACTCTTATTACACCAGCCCTGAAAACAGGGGAAGTGACTCTTGCTTGGTTCTGGCATAAATCAGAGTTTTACAGAGTTGTTAGTATTGTTTCCTCATTGTTTATAACATGCTATGCAAAGTTGAGAGTTTTCATACAGTTCCATTTCTTTTTTGTGACAAAGTGTATAGGGAAAAGCCATTTGAGCCTTCCTACATACTTTGATCCAAGAGTTGGTTTGTAATCTGTATTTATCCTTTACAGTGACCAGTTCGATAATAATTTGTATGATATTCATTATAACTGTAATTTACTGCACCAATCTTTCCTCAAATGTATTCAAATGTTATTCTCTCATACTCATACAGTCTAAGTTTTCCACTTCTTTAGTAGTATTAGTGTAAAATTCATCTCTTGTTTGTGAAAACTGTGTTTCTGTTTAATCAGAATGTTTAATCTCAACTTAATTTGCATAATTGGAATCGTTTAATGTCTGCATTTATCAATTCCTGCTAGGTAATCTCATAATTTGTAGTGGAAGATATGTTTCTGTGTTTAAAATTCAATCTTTCCTGCACGATGTATGTATTCCATCTTAGACTCAACTTTATGTAAATAATTTTATGGTTATTTATTTTTAGGCCGTCACATTTTCACCAAATCTTAAATCTGCCAAGTGGGTGAAAACACATGTATTGTTGTTTCCTTATGAATGAATGAGTTTTTTTTTCA
Organism: Cepaea hortensis; assembly: GCA_963921405.1. NCBI lineage: Eukaryota > Metazoa > Mollusca > Gastropoda > Stylommatophora > Helicidae > Cepaea > Cepaea hortensis. Next base: position 69,231,985 of record OY992892.1, on the reverse strand, counting down.
AACATCAGTGTTTGAGTTATTTTACAATATTGTTGGCAGTTTTATATGTAATATGTGATTACTCTTGTCTGTACAGCTGTTTATAAAATTATAGAGATTAGATGTTGATGTACAATTAATGTATATTTACAACTGCTGACAACTTTTAATGATACATGTGTTATGTATCATATGGCTGTACAACTTTTATTAAAACCGGAGAGATAAAACTAAGATGTGTAAATTATGTGGCAGTAGAACATTTGATAAATTCAAGAGATACACATGTGATGTATAGTATGGTTGTATATCTTTTAATACAATTCAGGATAAGCAAGAATGATGTATAATTAATGTGGCTGTACATTTGATAAATGAAAAAGGTAAAATTATAAAAAAATGTTATTTAACAAGTTGATATTATAGGGTGTATTTTTAATGACTGTGCAGTTTATGAAAATATTGCCGTTCCAAGTTTTGTATTTACCTACTGTGGAGTTCATGCAACACAATGCAACATAATAGGTAAATACAAAACTTGGAATGGCAATATTTTCAAAAACTGCTGTCATTAAAAATACACCCTGTATAAGAACAGGTTATAGTCAGATCTATATTTGACCTGGGTACATAATCTGTGGAAGCTGCCATGGCACGGTGACTAGCACACTTGCCTGCCATCCCTGTGCACATGGGTTCAAATTTTATTTAAGACAGATTTTAAAAAAAAATTGACCTGGGTCCCAGTTAGATCGAACCTAAAATGGGTGCCAGGAAATGTGTGAAGTAACAACAGCTGATATTGGTGATTTTAAAACCAACACATTGGCCTCCTTGTCCTGTACAAGGTAGTGTATCTACTAATACTGCTCAAGTAGTGAGTTTTCCCTCATCAGAACTTACCGAGTTCATGACATTTATGCATATAACATAGCATCAATAACATTAGATATGCAGATGAGACAATATTTATTGCAGACAATGAACAGGATCTGCAATATTTAGTAGATGTGGTTGTTGTACACAGTGAACAACTAGGGTAAGAATTAAATTGTATGAAGACACAGAGTATGGTTGTCAGTAGGAAGAAAGAAGTACCACAGTGTAATATATGGGTAAATGGGAATATTCTTAAATAAGTGGATTGGTACAACTATTTCAGAGCAGTCATAACATCTGATGGGAAATGCTTTGGAGAGATTAGAACTAGAATTTCTATGGCTAAGGTTGCCTTTTGCAAGATGGAAAACAAACTGAGCAATAAAACTATGTCAATTTCAATGAAAAAAGAGTGTTGAATTGCTACATAGAACGTGTAATTTTGTATGGATGTGAAACTAGGACAATGAGCAGACAAGCTGAAAAACATCTAATGGCTGTGGCAATGTGGTTTCTGAGGAAAATGTAAAGAATACCATGGAAAGACTGAAAAACCAGTGAGCAAGTCCTACAAGAAGCATATGAAAACCGTAAATTGTTTAGAGAAATTAGAAACTATAAGAAGAAAAAAATTAGAGAACTTGGTGAAAACTGGCAAGATCGAGGAAAAAATAACAAAGGGAAGGCAAAGGCAGAGAAGTAAAAATCTGGATGGCTTGGCCACATGGCATGGTTGAGACAAGAGGACAGAGCTGATCCATGATTCTGTTTATCATGCAAGATGTGAAACATGACTGCCCCTTATCTGCATAGCCCATGATGATGATAGTTGTACTGAGTCTGCTGAACAATTTAAAGAAATGTTTACCTGAGCAGATCACTCTTCAAGTGCTGATTGGTCAATACAAATGTGGGGCTAGCACCATATGCTCCAAGACATGTAGCAAGGGATCGGTACTTTTGATTGTTACTTAGCCATTGATATAACTACATCTAGTACATCCCACTAAACACTACCATATTGTAAATAAATTAAAAGGCAACAATTGAGAGTGACATTTTTGTATTTTACCTTTTCAGATTTTAAAATCCAGACCTATATTTTTGTGTTCAATTTTTATGTTAACTATTTCCTGAATTAGCCGTTTTCTTCATTCCTAATTAGACAGGGCCAGATAATGTTCTATTTCTTAGAGAATTAATGTGTCCAAATATTCTGTAAAGTTGTTAATTTTATTACGTACCATGAAATGTTGATTCATTTATGTTATATACAGACTCTTGTACCTTTTCAACATTAGTGTGTATGCATGCATTTCGTGTGAAATGTTTGCTTATCTCTGTATGTCTTTCCTTTCATCAAGTTTTCCAGTTATATTTTGTTTTCATTTGGTTTTAGTATCAGGTTGACAGCTGTCTTGTCTGCTTTTATCATTTGTGATATGCCCACTATCACTGTCCATAGTTCATACTGAGCATTATTTTAGAAAATGGTTTTGTGTAGTGATGTTTCTGCTATGTGTTTTCATAGTTGAAGTTGTGCAGTAATATTGAAAAAAGATGTTGGTTCTATGATATTATTGCTGTGTCTGTTCAGGTTGTGTAACTGTTGTGAAAATACATTTGACTTCTGTGATGTTGTTGCTCTGTCTGTTTAAGCTTTGCAGTAATGTCGAAAATAGATTTCTGCTGGCATGGCATTTTTTATGTGTCTGTTTAGGTTGTGCATTTGTGTGGAAACTAGATTTTGCTTCTGTGGTGTTGTTGCTGTGCGGTTTAGGTTTTGCAGTTTTGTAGACATTAGATCTTGCTTCTGTTGTGCTATTGTTCTGTTTTGATTGTGATTTTGTGTAGAATATGAATTTGCTTCTGTGTGTTGTGCCGTGTAGCATACACATATTTGCTACACAAATGTTACATAAATATGAGTGTGTGTATTTGGCGATACAACTAATGATCTTTTCCATTAATCTTTGCTAAGTGTTATAAACTATGACTTTTTCTTCGTGAGCAATGTTTGTGCAGCTGCCTGCACTGATCAATAGGGTGTATTTTTAATGACTGCAGGTTTTGAAAATATTTCGTTCCATGTTTTATATTTGCTTTCTGTGGAGTTCAAGCAACAAAATAGGTACATACAAAACTTGGAAAGGCAATATTTTCAAAACCTGCACAGTCATTAAAAATACACCCTGTATATGTTTCCCTTGAGTGCCAGCTCCGTATTGAATTCCAGATTCCAGCAGTCCCTGGTGGTTGCCTCAATGAATCACTGTACTTCCTTTCACCTATATATCCTTTGATCAGGCTCCAGTGCACTCCCCATGCAGTGGGACTTTTAAAGCCAACACATTTGCCTTCTTGTTGGCTTGTACAAGACCAACGCAGTATATTCATTAATGCTGCTCAAGTTGTGAGTTTTCACTCATCAGAACTTTTGAAGTTTGTGAGTTAATAGTTATAAATTTGTTGAATCTGCCAAAGATTTTAAAGAAATGTTCAGTATTAGGTGGACATTTGTTTATGATGTGTAAGTTAAGCACTGTTTTAAAGAAATGATAAATGTCAGGTGAACATTGGTTAAAAGAAATATTTAGTATTAGGTGGACATTGTTGTAAGAAATGGTCAATGTAAGTTGATGTATAAAACTTTACAAGTCTGTGGAAATATTTCATGTGGTCTTTACCCATAGCCCTTCAGGATGGGATACAGATTGAAAAATATTGACATTAGAATTTAGACTGAGAATATATGTTAATGTTAGTTGCATATCCAGCATTTTTTGGCTGATTATGATTCCTGGGCAAGTTTACGTTCAGTAGTTTGCCATTGCTTTCTGAATGACCGGCACACATCCCATTTCATAAAAAACCATCACAGCTGTGTTTCAAACGCTGTATGTGAGATTATGAACTGCGTCCGTAACCCCTTCACCACAAAGCATGTGGCTGTCATTGAATAGCATTTATATACCACCATCTTGATAATCTTCTTCTTCTTCAGCGTTCCGAGCCATTGAGGTTCTTTGCTGCAGATACAATCCGTCTCCATTCATCTCTCTGGTTGACCTTCTCTTGCCAGTCGTTGATTCCAAGTGCTTGTAAGTCTGTATATGTATTATCTCTCCACTGTCTTCTTGGTCTACCTCGGCGTCTACGGTCATTTATTTCCTGAGTGTAAGCGAGTTTTGTTTCACTATTATCTTCCATTCTTTCTATATGCCCCAGCCATTGTAGTCTATTATAATGAAAGACATATTTCAATAGAAGTGAAAAGTATATTCATAAGAGGGTGGGAGCAAGTACATAACCTTGCTTAACTCCACTCTTTTGAAGATGCATCGTAAAATTTGATTATACCCTTCATGCCTGTGTGGAACAATTCCACAATTGACAGAAGAGCTGGTGGGCAGCTGATCTTCTTTAGCGCCTTGAACAAACTTCCATGACTGACCAAATCAAATGCCTTTGTGAGATTGATGAAGACAATAAACAGTGACATTTGGTGTGACAGTGGAGACTGACAAAGCTGTCTTTCTAGCATTATTTACAATCAAAATGTGAAACATATGAAATGGTATGATTTTGTTTTTTGAATCAATCAGTGCATTATCAGGCAATAAATCAGTCAGTCAAACTAAAAATGAGGTAGTATTGGTCATGTTTAATCATTTACAATCTCTCATTGCATTTCCCTCATCTTGCATGGCATATATCCTAATAATCCAAAGGAGTAAACATAAGTTCTTCCAATTTCCACTCAAACTGCTTGTTTGTTGTTCTGTTTTCATTTCTTGTGCCTTGTAACAGCTGAGAGACAAACATTGTTTAATCAGGTATCTATCGTAACATCCACAGTTTTCGTTTTGTTTCGTGTGAATCAAAGATATGAAAATACCAATTTTCCTTTTTTGAAATACCATGTATTTGTATCAGACATTGATTCATGCTCTCTTCCGTAACATATTTTAAACATTGTAATGTAAACAAATGAATGCTGTATCTAAGACTTCATTTGTGATTGCACAAAGCTGTTTATAGTGTGTTCTGTTAGACACAGTTGTTTGTTTTAATTTACAGGCCCTGTTCTTCCATTTATAATAGTTATATCTGGTTGAAGTGAAACATTTCCAGCTATTGTTGGGAAATTGTTTTTATCCTCAGCCTGTTTTGCTTTAATCTGCTGTATTTTGTTGAATAGATACCATGTTTTGTGTAATGTAGAGGAGTGAAGTTTGAGGGTTTGATGTATGCCCTACACAAAAATGTATAAACAATTGTATTTTAGGTTAGAAATGGTGAATAAATCAGTCCTGAACAATTCATCTGTTTTGTGTTCACTGTTGTTTTGTTATATTTCATGTTTATAAAATGTGTCACATACAATTATCAATTACTGATTGTTTGAGCTCGGTGAGTTTCATTTCATCTTCATCATGCATTGGTGGTCATGGTTTGCCTTCCCATCTCACACGATCACCAGAGTCCTAAACTAGGTCTGTGGTCTTGTCAAGATTACGTCATATGGTCAAGACATCCCGGTATTTATCTGTCTGCCTTCCCCTTGCTCCTTTCCCATCAGTTTGTCCAATTGTCACTTTGTTTTCTCATTTATTTCTCTTTATAAATATTAAAATTATTTCCGCCTGTGCCATCCAGGACCTACCTCGTCTTAGTCTATAACCCTTGACCATAACCATGGCTTCATGCAGGGGGTGATCCCTATGTGCAACAAATATCAGATACCTTGAAGGACCCTATGCTTATCCGCCATAGTTGGTAGTGCCAGAATGCATGTAACTGGTGTGTCCTTTGTGCACCACAGGATCACCCGCATGGCCACATTCTGTATGCGCTCGAACCTTTCAAGCTGGCTCTTTCATACTGTCAGCAGCCCCAACCTATGCTCAATGACAAAAATTATTAACTGATGAAAGAGCCTGTAAAGCATCCTCTAATCTACGGTGCTCTACCCCGGTTGGTGCCATCGCCTCAATGCATTAAGTCCCTTACCAGCCTTCACCACCAAATCCTCCACATGATCCTTAATAGACAAACACCTGTCAAATGTGATACTTCATTTTACTCTCTGCTAAGAGGACAACCATTCTATAGAATATATGGGAGATCTGTCTTCACGATCATGTTGTCCACGGAGTACCATACAACCGATGCCTTGTCTGGGTTTATAACAGCCTTTGCACCACTCCGCCACTCTGCGTACTGCAATCCTGTATTAGTAAACAAGGGAAACCAATTTCATTGAAGCTTCTGAGATGTGTTTTTCATTTGTTATCAGAAGAATAAAGAAAATTCCTGGACAGCCAACATTAGTAAAATGATTGTTTTGAATTAGGCTAAAACACAAAGATAGATTTTCACAATCACCAAAAGAGAGGCATTCGACGCGTGTTTGATCACATTATGAGACTAGAAACACTGAAAACTATGACAAGAGGAAAGATTTATGGTAAGAAAGATAGAGGTTATGGAAGATAGGAATGATTCTTGGCGGCCTTGTATTATAGTATAGAAAGATGTCAGCACGCTAATTTATATATGATGTTGGAAATTCAAGATTTGGGCAAACATGGTCTTTGACATCAGTCGGTTAAGCACTTGATAATGATAGGGCATATATTTGGCGGCCGGTGAGGTATCTTGGGATTCCGTAGACGATCATTAACGTAATAGACGTAAGGCATGAAATGGAAAGTTCTTCTTGTGGAATAAAACACAACAACAACAAACACACACACTAGCAGAAACGTTTGCAACAAGAACTGGTGCGCAACAGGCACAGTGATATTCACTGGCACAGGAACGGGGCAATATGGGGACGACCCGTTGCCGTGAAGTTGGAACCTAACTAACTAACTAACTAACTAACTAACTATGCATACTAACTAACCATTATTATTCATACTGTCTGTAGACTGGATTATGAAGACAACAATAGCTACCATTAGAAATAGAATTAATGGGATTTGACTGAGTTACTTGATGATATGGACTTCGTTGAAAGCAATGATCTTCAGCTGCGAGATTAAAGTCAGGTAGATGGTAAATAAACTAAACACACGAGATGGGGGAATCTCAATAAGCACTTATCAAAATGCAGAGGAAAGACACAGATAAAGAGATAGTTAGTTAGTTAGTTAGTTAGTTAGTTAGTTAGTTAGTTAGTTAGTTAGTTAGTTAGTTAGTCGCGGTTCCGACTTCACGGGAACGGGTCGTCCCCATTATGCTCTGTTCCTGTACCAGTGAATATCACACAAAATGCTCCTCACAGTCCAATGTGAAAAGTGGAACAGACAGGAGTCTCGGCAAGCCAACAGCCCACACAGGTACACTGTGCTTAATGCCGCCACCAGAATGCCAACACAAACCTCCTCCACGAAAATTACAGTTCAACGTCGATGGAATCGGCAGTCACCAGAAAGAATTCACTGACCCGGATTTTCTCACATGGCTCGGTATCTTTCCGCAGGGCGACCCGCCGAAAGCGCCGCACAAAGCACGAACTCCGTAGCTCCAGCGTCAACTCCCAGGAGTCTCCTGAAAAAATGCACTCGTGAACCGAAAAGACAATTCAGTCAATTCAGCAACAGCCGGTAGCCATTGTTCCGAACATGCAGTTCACCGTGCAAACAAAAGCGGACAGATGTAAAAGCATTCCACATGAACTTCACAGCTCACAGGTTCGCGAAACGCACTCACTCAGTAGCAGGGCGACGGAACCGTATACGACCAGTCCAACTTGAGGAAAATGTGTATGCGAATCGCAGCCACAGGGATAAATACTCCAGAGGCCATAGCGGTTCAACGCCTAACCGCCATGTTGGGGACTGGAAGATAAAGAATATATATATATATATATATATATATATATATATATATATATATATATATATATATATATATATATATATATATATATATATATATATATATATATATACTAGCTGACCCTGCCCGGCTTCGCCCAGTCCCTGGTGGGAAGCATCTCATTTAATTCATATAAGTAGTCATATAAGTTCCCGTCTGTCTATCTGTCTGTTTCTATCTGTCTGTCTATCTGTCTGCCCGGCCCTGCCCGGCTTCGCCCAGTCCCTGGTGGGAAACATCTCATTTAATTCATATAAGTAGTCATATAAGTTCCCGTTCCCGTTACCGACTATCTGTCTGTCTGTCTGTCTGTCTGTCTGTCTGACCCGGCCCGACATCGCCCAGCTCCTGGTGTGAAGCATCTCATTTAATTTATATATGTAGTCATATAAGTTCCTGTTCCCGACTGTCTATCTGTCTGTCTGTCTGTCTATCTGTCTGCCTGACTGTGTCCGGCTTCATTAAATTCATACAACAAAAAAAATGTAACTTAAAAGAGCGTTCTACCACACACCATCCATTATTTTTAATGAAAACTCTTTCTAATCACCTGCATGACTACAGTAACTTCTTAAGCAAAAAAAGATGAGTTACAATGTTATGCATTGTGCATCATTTTTATGAAAACTTTGAAAATGCCTTACAGATTGTATCATTATTTATTATAACTCATATGCCGGTACATAACTATGGACAAAGAGTTTATAAATCTTTGAAAACGATGCCACAATATGACTATAAGTTATACAGAAAAGTTATGCCCCTTGAAATAACTTTTACAGAGTTAGGTCCCCTGAGATATATGAAATTATGATGAAAAATGAAAAATGAAATAATACTGAGTAAGCAGGCGATTTCACACTAACAAAATATCACAGTTGACAGCTCTGGAATGAAAGGAAGGCGTGTAGAAAATTTCATCTCAATCGGATGGGCCGTTCGCGAACAAATAAAGGACATACATACATACATACAGAGATACATAAATACATACGCACATCCTAATTTATATATAAGATATATATATATAAAACAATGACAAGCTGATCAACCTTGGTGAAACTTCACTTCAGTTAATGTAAAATAGCCCTTATTTAGGTAAGAATGTTAACAAAGATCAGAGAACAAATTGGCTGGCACCTTGCCATCTTGACAGACGATAGTTGTTATAACGTGCTTCAGAAAAGGTATTACACCTCTCCAAAGCACACATGCTAGGCTAAATTGTAGAGACCATGTGTTGCCCATGCAACATTATCTCTTCTTGGCCTGCCTAGTTTACTCCATAGATAGGTAACACCAATACATCTAGAACAAGACAAGCTGCAGAAGCTGCCGGACCAGCAAAGGAGTGCTCTAACTGTCAGCCTGTCGCAGCTTCGATCCTAGACCAGTTGCCGACCAAGGCATAAGGCCTGCTCTTCCCTGCCATGACATTTAGTCTTTAGATTGCATTTCACTGCAGCAGGATAAGGCTTGTACCCTCCGAACTGCGCTCTATCCATCATGTATCATGCCGATGAGCGTCGGCGGTCATGTTTTGCCATTTCACTCGATCAGCAGAGTCGTGGATCAGCTCCGTATTTCTGTCTCGCCTATGCCTCGTGGCCAAGCCATCCAGGTATTTACTTCTCGGACTTCCCCTTGGTCTCTTCCCTTCGATCTTGCCGTTGTCACCAAGTTCTTCAAGTCATTTCTTCACATAACATGCCCACAAAATTTTGACTGTGTACGTCTAATGTTTCTAATCATTTTACGATTTTCATTTGTTTCTTGAAGGACTTTATTTTATTGGTTTTTCTGTTTGTCCATAGTATTCTTTGCATTTTCCCCAGAAACCACATTTCCACAGCCATCAGATGTTTTTCAGCTTGTCTGCTCATTGTCCACGCTTCACTTCCATACAAAAGTATAGGTTCTATGTAACATTTCAACACTCCTTTTCTAATTTCAATTGATATCTTTTTATTGATCAGTATGTTTTTCATCTTGCTAAAGGCTACCTTCGCAATGGCAATTCTTGTTCTAATCTCCTCAAGGCATCTCCCACTAGGTGTTATGACTGTTCCGAGATAAATGTACCGATTCATTTGCTTAAGAAAATGCCCATTTATTCGTATATCACATTGTGGTATTTCCTTCTTCCCAGTGACGACCATAATCTGTGTTTTCTAACTATTCAATTCTAAACCTAGTTGTTCACTGTGCAACAACTGCATCTACTAAATGTCGCAAGTTCTGTTCATTGTCTGCAATCAAGACTGTATCTTCTGAACATCTAATGTTATTGATGTATCGTCCCCCAATGTTGATTCTTTCCATACCTTCTATATTTCTGAAAATATTTTCACTGTACAGGGAAAAAAGATCTGGAGACATTACACATTCCTGTCTCACACCTCTTTTAAAAGGTTGATATCGACCTACTTCATTATCAGTTCTGATGGCAGCTTGTTTTTCCAATATATGTTTTTAACAAGTCTAAGGTCTTTTCCATCAATTTGTAGATCTGCAAGCACCCTTATCATGTCGACATGTCTCACTTCATCGAAAGCCTTTGTGTTGGCCGGAATCGTTCACTCAATGTGGGATGTGAGAGCATTCCAACATTCTGCGCTAACAGAAAGCAGACCGTCTACCGTCACACATTATCTCATTCATAGTGACTGAGAAGGGAACAAATAGAGATATTAAAATAAGAAGTCAAGAGGAGTTTTCACAGTACTTGGAAATTCGTAGAAGTCAAAAGAAATTGAATCTAGTGACAAACTACATTTATTCATTCAGTAGCATTTCCTTTGCATAACCTCGCTTCCATAACAACCTTCCGGAAAACTTCTTGGTTATAAGCAAGATGTCCCACGTCCGATACACCCATCTGGAGATCATCCGCACACATCCTGCACCCATATTCTCTTTGGCCTTCCTCTTCCTACCCGTCCATTATTGGTCTCTCCAAACTTTCATGACGTTTCAAGTGACGAAAATATTTAAATTTTCTTTGTTTTATGGTCTTTAGTATTTAACCTTCTTCAACATTCAGATCTTGTCGTATGGGTGCATTTGTTCTGTTCTCTATCCGAGATATTGTTAGAACTCGTCTATAACATTTGTATTGAAAGGCATTTATGCGCTGTTCAGCTTGTTTAGTAAGTGTCCAGGTCTCACAGGCGTATGTTGTAATTGGAAAGATGCATGCTGGTAAAAATTTAATTCTTGTAGGACTATCTGTTCCACGGCACAAGTTATTCTGTTGTTTTGGATTTCGATAAGCAATAGATATTCGTCTGTTAATTTCTTTCATTTGTCACCATTGTTGGTAATTAATGACCCAAGATATTCGAAATTTTCCACCACCTTCAATGTTTCTTCACTATTTCTTTCTCCATGTTTGCTTTATCTGTATGCATTATCTTTGTTTTTGCTATGTTAAGATATAAGTTGTGATGTTCACTATGCTTTTGGGTTGAGGTTATTAGTTTTTCTATATCATTCTGTGATGTGGATAGTACTGCTGTATCATCAGCATATCGAATCTATGGTATTTTGTGACAGTCGATATTAAGGACATCATATTGATCCATGGTTATATCATCTATGACATTTCTCATTGTATTTTCAGCGTACAGGTTAAACTGTTAAGGGGTGGGGAGGGGGGCGGCACACAGCCCTGATGGAAGTAACAAGCTTAGACTATTTAAATCTAACGCCAAGCCAGTTCTGATGTATCATTCACTAACATGGAGAACAGGTAAATCAATTACTAATAAACAACAAGCTTTAATTAACTGGTACTTGTGCAGAACAGGACAAAAATGATGTGATAGAATCACTAATATGAAGCCTCTGGGAAGAACTAATCACATTCCAGCGAATCAAGAAATAAGGGAAAGACACTGACGATAGATACGACAAACATTGAGAAACTCTGTTAATAGCGTAGCTAGAAAGTTCTTCCTCTGTAACCCAGGAGGCACCAAAAAAAAAAAAAAAAAAATAGAGGAAGATCTTAAATTAAAACAGACGGGGAAGAGAGTTAGAGACAGAAATATATCATACAGGGAAGAGATGGAACGCGCTGCAAGCAATGGCAAAATATAGAAGAGTTTGAATTGAGGCTTTTTCTAGGCCTATGTCCCATTGTTGAATTGCAAAGACAAGAGCAGAAGAAAAAGAAGAAGAGGAAGAATAATAATAATAATAATAATAATAATAATAATAATAATAATAATAATAAAGTGAAGTAGAAGAAGTAGAGGAGGATAAGAAGAAATATGATAGTAATAATAATAATAATAATAATAATAATAATAATAATAATAATAATAATAATAATAAGAGGAAGTTGACCGACGTCACAGATGCAATCTGACGTTCTAACTCCGGCGATGTACCCAGATGAGCGTGAGTTGGCAGAAGGCCCTTGCCCCCCCCCCCCGCCCCCCCCCTGTTGAAAAAGAAAAGATAACAGAAGAAGAATATGCTGATGATGATAAATGTGACTGACGTCACAGATGCAATCTAATGTCAACAGATGCAGTCAACTAATCCAGGTAACGGGTTATTTCCGTTTCCTGGCTTCCTTTCAGTTACGCACAAAATGTAAGTAGCTCCTGCTTTGTTATGTGTCCGATAAAATGTCTTAGCCGTTTCTGAGTCGGACAATTGGTGAGATGTTGACAATGTCAAGAGGTCAGTGAGTTTGTTCCTAGTATTTATAGATACAGGACACAGGAAATCCTCGAGTCAGGTTTCCAAGTATAGGCATGGTCATGGAGAAACAGACGAAAAAAAAATAAATAATAAAAGATTGAAGTAGATATTAGGAAGGGCACAATGGACAACATACAAATTGTAAGTTATAGTTGTCTTATGAAGATTCGAACCTGTCACCTCCAAATTACGACAGCGTTAGGCAGCAATAGCCAGTGTTCTTCGACTCATAACCAACTAGACAGGCTTGAAAAAGAGGTCATTATTAGCTAGATCATCCATCTGATTCCACAATCATGGCAAATAGACATAATTTTGTATCTAACCATTGAACCAGCACCGTATATATCAGAATTGCATATTATATAGGTCAAATAACAAATACGCAAACACAACGGACCGTGTTGCTGCGTCTAGATATAAAGCACATTAAAAGGAGAAACATGGTTTAAAATGGGAGGTCAGGTTCTACGTGGTAAACGTAATGCACAGAAATATCAATTGGCGAGGCGCTGTCGTCTTTTGGAGGTGACAGGTTTGAATACCGATTTAGTAACTATAGCTTGCAGTTTTTATCTTGTCTAGTGTGTCCTCTAATCTCTACTTCCTTCTTCTGCTTCTAACCAAAAGGAATGCCAGTTGATATTTCTGTGAAAAATAAAAACCTAGAGCGCCTTTGGAAAATTCTCTCTATTTTCTGAAAATCCTGTTTTTGTTTTTGTCTTGTCTAATTATGTAACACCTGCGGCGTTGTGGCTTAGGGGCAGTTATTCACAATTCAGAGACATACCGAACTGAGGTTGAGCAGTTGAAAGCAATCTGCTTTGCGTTGATTTTGATGGTATTATGCGTCACTCGTTCAGATAACAATGACAAACCACAGAAGGTTAATAATGGCCAATAAATGGCAAACAGCCATATGATGCTTGATTGAGACGCCGTCTAAGGAACACGCAACAGACTTTCGAACTTCCCACCTATCGTCATGTTCACTGCCGGAAAGCTTGTATGTTCTAAGTTTCCCATGTCATACTGTGTCCAGGAACTTCAGCATTGCATTTCTAGCATTCTATACGCTGAGCCGCGTAGCGTAGTGGCCAGACACTCACCTGCCATGCCGGTGGTCAAGATTCTATGCGTATGTGGGTGATATCGAATTAACTGATTCAGTGCCAAACACAACGACTGAACAAAAAGGGAGGGTGGAAAATGGGAAGTAGGGGTGTGTCACTATTATGACCTAAAAGTTGTTAATATGTTAGGAGACGTGTTGTATTCAATCAATCAATCATGTGCCATGCCGGAAAGCGTGGGCGGTTATGACTGGCCGTTTCACTCGATCACCAACGTCGTGGATCAGCTCAGTGTTCTTGTCTCGTCCATGCCATGTGGCCAAGCCATCCAGGTATTTTCCTCTCGGTCTTCCTCGTGGTCTGTTCCCTTCGATCTTGGCAGTTGTCGCTAAGTTTTCCAATCCATTTCTTCTCATAACATATCCAAAAAAATTTGACTGTCTACGTCTAATTTCTCTAATCAATTTGCAATTTTCATTTGTCTCCTGTAGTACTTGGTCATTGGTTTTTCTGTCTGTCCATGGTATTCTTTACATTTTCCTCAGAAACCACATTTCTACAGCAATCAGATGTGTTTCAGCTTGACTGCACAATGTTCAAGTTTCACATCAGATTAAACGGAGTTGCTTAGTGAAAACTACTATATTGCAATTTTAATTGAGACATTTTATAATGACAACATTTCGGCCATCTAAAAGCCCTTGGAAGATATGTGATGTCACTTAAGACGATTAATAAGCTCATGGCACTTGATCAGTTAAAAAAAAAAAAAAAAAACTAGAATTTACCTGGGTTCCCAGGTCGATCAAATGTAAAATGGGAATCAGAAAAAAGTCTTGATACATAAAGGCAGGCCTGTATGATACTGACCTGCCATCTAGGAGTGGCCTTGTTCTATAAAAATATGTCTACCAACACGTGACCAATGCGACTTAAGGCGCGTAAGAGACCTTTACGTATGAGCTGGTCTCTGGAAAGTTGGAGCATTAACATCGCACAATGCCCTTGCCCTTTCACCCTCCTACAAATATTGACATATATTTAACTTAAAAACAATTTTGCATGCTCTTTGCAGGACTTTCCGATCAACACCATTTTCATTTTCAAGGCAAATTTGCGCTCCTTAGGTTTCCGTTGCTGTCTGAACGAGAAGTAAGTTCAACATAATGCCAGTGTGTAGACTGAACACACAACCAGCTCAAGGAAGATTTAAAGCGAGCACTCTTATCTCCTTGGCCACGACAACTTCTATATCGCTTATAGGCATCGTGTACCTTGACATTTCATCTGCTCATCATCACTATCGTCATGCAGCCGACCTCTGCAGAAAGTATACCTCACCAAGGGCCCCGGACAGACTCTCGTTCGTTTGCAGTTTTCACGCTCAACTTGTCTTCAATGACCTGTGCCCAGCTTGATGTTAGTCACCACCTGCTTCTTCTTTCATGAACCAAGTCTTCCATTACTCTTCTTACCAAATTACTGTGACGTTCAAGCTGGCCAAATTATTTCAGCCACTGAGACGTGATGCTGTATATGATCTGGTTTTTTGAACATCTGCCTCTGCTATTATGATTCAATGTTAACCATAATGCCGCGAGGTCATTCTACTTTGGCCACAGAACAGGTGAGGTAATTTTACTTAAACCACATTATAGCTGAGGTCCTTCTACTTTAAACACATTATCGCTGAGGTCATTCTACTTTAAACACATGGTCGTTGAGGTAAATTTACTTTAATCATATTGTCGCTGACATCGTTTTACTTTAACATCATTGCCGCTGAGATAATTCTACTTTAAAACACATTGTCGCAAGGTAATTCTGCTATAACCACATCATCTCTGAGGTCATTCCACTTTAAACAAAGCGCAGATGAGGCTGTTCTACTTCAACCAGAGGGTCGCTGGGGTCATTCTACTTTAAAAACAAGCCGAAGAGGTCATTCTACTTAAACCATCCGGCTGCTGACATACACACAACCATGCAAACACACAGATACAAACAAGAGGTCGACAGAGGGAAACAATGCTAATGGGTGGAACGGAAGGTCATCAACGATTATATTTGATCAAGAACAAACAATACTGATGGTTGCAGGGAAACATTAAAACTGGCACTGCCTGCATATTCATGATGTTACAAGAACACAGGAAATCCTTTAGACAGATGTCCAGGTATAAAAGCCTAGTCAGCGTGAAACGGACTGAAAAATACACACGCGGAACGACATAGGATAATTCTTCCGTCTTTCAGTATTTGAAATCCTGTTTTAGTTTGTTTGTTTTGTTTACATACGTCACTCCTATCGTCGTCATGTACACTGTCGGCAAACATGAATGCTCAGTTCATAAATAAACACACATCTATAGTTTGGGGGTAATAGAAATAGAAGAAAGAAGTAGAGACCCGAGGACTCACTAGACAATAAACAAATTGAAATTACCGGTCAGAATGTGAACCTATCATATAAAAATGAGTGCCGGCTCCGTGGCGTAGAGTTTACGGACGTAGTTCGTAATCCCTCATACCGTCTTCGAAACACTGCTGTGGGCGATTTGGCAACAGACCGCCTTACTTTGGTGTTTTATGAAATGGTATGGGTGCCGGTCGTTCAGAAAGCAATGGCAAACTACTGAACGTAAACTTGCCCAGGAATCACGAACAGCCAAAAAGTGCTGGGGTTGACTGTTACGTCCTGTAAATGATATGTAATTAACTTTTTAAAAAATAATCTCACAATAACGACAGCTACTCGCTGCAGGAAGACGTGTACTTCGACGCTTGACCAACTAGACACCCCTCCGCCCCCCCCCCCCAAAAAAAAAAAAATAATAGGTGTCTTCTCTAGTTAGATCTATCATCCACCTGAACCCACAACATTTGTAATATGGACAATTCTTATCTAACCGTGCCGGTCTCTCTGGCTGTGGGGTTACAACACTTTCTCTCTGTAATCCCGTTTATCACGCAGAGTCTCGCAGCGGAGCGAGAACTGAGGTGGTTCGACCCCCGCTCGTGACTTGCGGATACTGAGCCGGCCGCTCAGAAAGCAATGGCAAACTACTGAGCGTAATCTTGCCAAGAGATCAACAGACAGCTGAAAGATGCTGCTGTTGACAGCTAAGTCCTGTAAAAGGATACGCAAAACACCCCTTATCTAACCATTGAAATAATACCATAGATCTCATAATGTTATAGCGAAGTACATTTGTTCCCCCACTGTCGTCATTTGTGACAGATTCACATCCCGTTGGGAAACTATTTCTTTCTTCTACTCCTATGATTGGCAAACAATACATGTGCATTTATTAATGAACTGTCTTCATTGCCTCAAAGAGTTCCTCAATTGATATGTATGTGTAATACATGCTCATTGGTTACCATCTCGCACTTAACTTCCCAAAACATTTCATGTTACCCACTTTTAGGCTGCGTCCAGCTGGGAGCCCCAAGACAAGTTTAAAAATCCACCCCGATGCGGATTGAAACCCGTGACCACAGGGCCTTAAAAAAAAAATCCCGTAGCACAAACCTGTGGTGGGTGAATGCAGTGTTAGGATCATCCCATGTTTGTAGGTCAGAGTGCACGGAGGATTAGTTGGCTGGTCTTTCCATCCTGTAGCGGACTTACGCTATCTTGGCTAACCTTAATCTAGCGATGCAAACAAGCATGTATTATAGAAAAGTAAATAAATGTATATGTCGTTAAAGTGTAAAGGTGGTATACTCATCTCATCTCATCTTGTTACTCTTGTACCTTGCGGTGTCGAGGTGAAGTATACGTATCGGGAGAGTGCCCTTTCTTGGGCTTCATGTGTCGATATTCCCGTGAACTCTGCTAATCTCTGCGTCCATCGTTTACGCGGTCGGTCTCTTCCTCTGCTCCCCTCTGGTCTGTACATCATGGATTGTTGTGGTATTCTGTTAGTTGGTAAACTAGTTACATGGTCAAACAATTTGACTTCCTGCCTTCTAATAAAATCCAGCGCTGCTATAAGCCCCCACTTTAGTCCTTATTTCTTCATTTCTGATCTTATCTCTTCTTGATACATTGAGTATTCTCAGGAATCTCATTTCTGTTGTTGCAGTTTTTATGTTCTCTTTTTCTGTCATTGTCCAGGTTTGGCATTGGTAGCACAGACTTGGTAGGTAGATTGTTATACCGTTATGTTGATATTGTCTGTGGCCGAAGAACA
Organism: Cepaea hortensis; assembly: GCA_963921405.1. Classification (NCBI taxonomy): domain Eukaryota; kingdom Metazoa; phylum Mollusca; class Gastropoda; order Stylommatophora; family Helicidae; genus Cepaea; species Cepaea hortensis. The sequence continues at coordinate 69,214,254 of OY992892.1, read as the reverse complement.
CATGGAATGTGCTTAAAAAAGATTAAACGACTAAGGGCAAGCGGATCCACTATATTGCACTGAGTGTTATACTATCTGATTTGGTCACCCTTCGCTGAATGACTAACCGCCTGTCGAGAGCATCCCACAAAGCACGAACTCGGGAGCCCCATCGATGACCCCAACGGGTCTCCAGAAGAATTCACGTGGTGTATTGGACAACCCTGTCTGAAAGCAAACCCACAGCCTTCAGAGAGCGAAACAGATGAAATATAATATGCTCTATATAACGCTGCCCCTTGCTACCGGTCAAGAGAAACAGTCCATACACATCAGCTTAGACTTGGTGGGCCGGTAGAAAATCCCCGGGACTTGCAGTGGGGAAGACCTTGTAAAACATAAAAGTGATGTAGGATGTAGCCTATCCAAAGACTAAGATCCCAATGTGGGTAACAATCCACAAAAGGCCACGCATTTCCACAGATGCGAAGGTCAAACATTGACCATAGACACCTTGCAGGTACCCGCGCTAGGAGTAGGGAAGTAGGGGGGGGGGGGGCTCCACAACACAGTTCCCGTGGAGATGGTACTTTGGTAATAGATTAGGGGGAGCTACTACACCATCTCAACCCGATAGATACAAGCTCTTGCCAGAGATCTAGCCACCTGAACGGTAAAGACATCAGAGAGATCTAGCCACATGAACGTTAAAGACATCAGAGAGATCTAGCTACCTGAACGTTAAAGACATCTGAGAGATCTAGCCACCTGAACGGCAAAGACATCAGAGACATCTAGCCACCTGAACCTTAAAGACATCAGAGAGATCTAGCCACCTGAACGTTAAAGACATCAGAGAGATCTAGCTACCTGAACGGCAAAGACATCAGAGACATCTAGCCACCTGAACGTTAAAAACATCAGAGAGATCTAGCCACCTGAACGGCAAAGACATCAGAGACATCTAGCCACCTGAACGGCAAAGACATCAGAGACATCTAGCCACCTGAACGTTAAAAACATCAGAGAGATCTAGCTACCTGAACGTTAAAGACATCAGAGAGATCTAGCCACCTGAACGGTAAAGACATCAGAGACATCTAGCCACCTGAACGGTAAAGACATCAGAGAGATCTAGCCACCTGAACGTTAAAAACATCAGAGAGATCTAGCTACCTGAACGGCAAAGACATCAGAGACATCTAGCCACCTGAACGTTAAAAACATCAGAGAGATCTAGCCACCTGAACGGCAAAGACATCAGAGACATCTAGCCACCTGAACGGCAAAGACATCAGAGACATCTAGCCACCTGAACGTTAAAAACATCAGAGGGATCTAGCTACCTGAACGTTAAAGACATCAGAGAGATCTAGCCACCTGAACGGTAAAGACATCAGAGAGATCTAGCCACCTGAACGGCAAAGACATCAGAGAGATCTAGCCACCTGAACGGCAAAGACATCAGAGAGATCTAGCCACCTGAACGGTAAATTCATCAGAGAGATCTAGCCACCTGAACGGTAAAGACATCAGAGAGATCTAGCCACCTGAACGTTAAAGACATCAGAGAGATCTAGCCACCTGAAAGTTAAAGACATCAGAGAGATCTAGCCACCTGAACGTTAAAGACGTCAGAGAGATCTAGCCAACTGAACGTTAAAGACATCAGATTCAAGAGCTAGCACTCAAGAACGTAGTCTCTAAGTGGTTTAAAAAAAAGTACAACTACCACATGACTGGTTCGGTCCTAGAGCGGTTCGGTCCTAGAACGGTTCGGTCCTAGAGTGGTTCGGTCCTAGAACGGTTCGGTCCTAGAGTGGTTCGGTCCTAGAGCAGTTCGGTTATATTGTGGTCTGGTCCTAGAGCGGTTCGGTCCTAGAGCGGTAGCTGACAGGGAAAGCTAATTCTTGCAAATTCCTTTCCAGAACGGAACTAATACAGCTGTGTCCGTAAGCCAGAACACTGGAAACCAGGTTTATTTGATTACGTGAATTATAAAGTTAAAGAAAAGGAATGCTTGTCACCCAACGAGGTGTGTCTGCTGGTAGCCCCATATTTGTTTGATCAAATGGAGCTCGATGCACGACGTTGCGGTAACATACCAATGCCACACTAGTCAGTTACTTCCTAGATCATGTCTTCTTATCATTCTTTCGCCTACTACTAGGGAGCTTCATGTGAAAACTTGAAAAGCGTGATAGAAATTACAACAACTATTCTATTGTCTTGTAACCTGCACATATTGTTGTTAAGGATGTCAAGAGTGTTCAGCGTGTGACATCACTGTGCAGACGAACACGTTGACGTCATAAGGACAGCTTAAAGATGGTCATCCTACTTTTGACTTGCACCATCCGGGTTTTTTTTTATCTGTAAAGATATGAAACCTATAGACATTCATCTGCGAATGAAGGTCCAGTAAGGTGATGCATGCCTGTCAATCAGCAAGTGTATCAGTGGAGTAGGAAGTTTCAAAACATCATGATATCTGGGACAGACTTTTCAGTCTGATGAAGGTGGTGCACGCAGGAATTCAAGCATTTTATCGGCACTGGAGGTCTTGCATTGAACGCAGTGCTGAATACATCGAAAAATGATACATTTGTTCTTTACTTTACAGAATATATTCATCCTCAATTTCCCCCCCCCCCCAAAAAAAAAAAAAAAAAAAAAAAATAAGGTGTTCATTTGATGCTCCCTCGAACGTCTAAACATTTTGGTTGCAAGGAGACAAAGCTTCTCAAAGAGAACTTTCACGTTGTTAACATTTTGTTGACTGTTTAAGGGAGTCTACTTTATTATGGGCCAACAGGACCTATATGTTATAGTCCCAGTTGAGGCCCTGGCCAGTCCGTCTCTGCTTGTATTCATATTGAGTCTCCGTGACGAACCGCCTGCCTCGCGCACGGAAGGTTGTGGGTTTGATTATGGTCTACATCATTACATTCACAAGTGCAATTTTCTTTGAGTATCATGGAGGTCGTCGCTGGAGCTACGAAGTTCGTGCTTTGTGCGAGCGAGGCTTTCGACAGGCCGTCCTGCAGAAAATGACCGATCCATATAAGATAAAACCCGGTGCAATGAAGTCGAACCTCTCGCGTTTTAAACCTTTTCTTGGTACCCATTTGGGTCGACCTGGAAGCACAAGTAGGAAAAACATCCCGTGCTCAAAGGGAATTGGAACACATGACCAAAGTACGGTATGATACGTCTGCTAACCACTGGGCTACTGTGGCTCCCAAATCACCAGTGTACGCCATTTGAAGAGACGCAAACTTTGCCATAAATCTGCCACATTATTATGAACTAACCCACCATTAAGTATATATTTTTTATCACAAGCCACTTGAAGAGATACAAATATTGCCCCAAATATACCACATTATTATAATATAACCCACCATTAAGTAATATTGTTTTACCGCGTGTCACTCGAAGAGACGTAAAGATTGCCCCAAATCTACCACATTCCACTTTGAGCAGTAATAATAGTTCACACTGCATGTCTACATTATGTAAAATATTTGGTTATAGCATATTCCGTTAAGTTGTCTCTACAAGTTGCTGGCGATAATCTATGTGTTGACGTCACGTGGAATTGTCATTTATAAATGGATATGGAGCAATGAACTCCAAATTACTACCACAGTCATAACCAGTCATCATCTTGAGCAGTGGTTCTCAACCCACGGGGGGGGGGGGGGAATTTTAAGGTTTCCACGGGGGCAATTAAGATTATTTCAAGATCGCGTTAATACAAGAATTGATTACTTGATATTGTTTTTTCCCTCCTTACTTTACGGGTCTGTACTTCTCGCTCTTCTGAAATTTGTGTTTTAACGTAAGTGGACCTTCAAATCACGTTTTATGTAGATGTCTAGCCTTGTTCTAGTATGTGCTATTAGATTTAGCTTCAATTTTTTCGTATACTGTGTAGGGGCGGGGGAGGGGGGAATTTATAGGGAGGAAATACGAAAGGGGGAAATGACATTCTGAACATATGGTGAAGGGGTGCATGGGCCAAAAAGTGTTGAGAACCACTGATCAAGAGTGTTGCGTTGCACGGTTTCATTTTGCCATTCCGATCGACAAGCATTTTTTCGAGTTTGCTTTCACTAGCCTTTGAATGTCTCTAGTCTACCTACAAGGCAACAGGTTTGCGTCTCTCTTCGTCTGGTTCACATCACTCGTCATCTGTCTGACACGAGTGACCATGTCACTAGCTGGCGCCACCATAGGCATAGCTCTTGGGGTCACTGCCTCCCTACATCTTGCAGTTTGAGACACATCAGAGGGACAATCATGATCCGAAATTAACCCCCAAAAATTATGATAGTAAAAAGGCAATTTGTATAACTAGTATATCATCATCATCATCAAGTGCCGTGCTGGCTGGCGTAGGCGTTCATGGCTCTCCACAGATCTCAGTCTTTGGTGTTCTGGATCAACTGCTGATGATATTCCTCCATGCCACCGTCTCAGTCCGTCCAGCATCATTTCTCTTGGTTTGCCTCTACCTATCTTCCCCTCGATCTTTCCAGTTGTCACGATGTTCTCTGTGGCGAAGTGGTCAAGCCGTTTGACGTTTGACTCGTGAGCCGAAGGTTGTGGGTTCGATTCCGGGCCGCGTCCTTCGGTTTACGAGTTAAATGTTTCGGAGACTCCCATGGGTCGTCGCTAAAAGCTACGGAGTTCGTGCTTTGTGCGACGCTTTCCGTGCTGCGGAAAGAGACCGAGCCATATGGGATAAAAACCCGGTGCAATGAAGTCGACCCTGTCGACTTTTAAGCGACTTTAAGCGACGATGTTCTCTAATGCCTCTCTTCTCATCACATGACCAAAGAAAGATGTTTGTCTCTTTCTTATTGTTGTATATAGTGTTCTAGTTTCATTAGCCTCTTTCAGGCAATCGTTGTTAGTTACTCTGGCAGTCCAAGGAATTCGCAACATTCGTCTTAAAAACCACATCTCTGTTGCTTCTAAGTTCTTCCTAATTTGTTCATTTACATTCCAAGATTCGCTGCCATACAGCAAAACTGATTCTATATAGCATTTTAGTACTCTCTTTCTTACATTCATTGATAGCGACTTATTGCATAAGATACTCTTCATTTTCTGAAATGCTGTCTTTGCCTGCCCTATTCTGCTCTTAATCTCTTTTGTACATCTTCTATCTGATGTTATAAGTGCCGCTAGGTATTTGAAATTATCCACTTGGTTGAGAATTTCCCCTTCTATTTCTATGTCACATTTTGGTGTCCCCATTTTCTTTGATATCACCAAACTAGTATATGAAGAGTTAAAATCTTCTGAAGTGTTTTCTTATCAATTTATCGGCCATAGCATATGACGTTATCAGCTGTGGAGACACTCATTTCCACCTGACCTACTTTCCTAGGACTTTTCGCCAAGCCCTGAGTGGTTTCCCGGTCTATTAAAACATCCTTTGCTTATCTGCGGTAAACCATGAGAATCTCAATAGTGTCGTCTAGTATGTTATAGAAAGTTAGTTGAGTGTCCTTTACATGACATTGCAACCAACCCCAGTATTTGACGGTTTAATGTGATTTTCTAGGCCATTTTAGGTTCAGTTGTTTGGCCGATCTTTGGTAAAAAGCAGACACGAAAAGCATCTAATGGCAGTAGACATTGAGTTTCTGGGGGAAAATGCAAAGAAAACAATGGGCAGACAGAAAAGTCAATGAGCAAGTCCTACAAGAAAGAAATGAAAACCGTAAATTGCTCAGAGAAATTAGAAGTAGACAGTCGTGATTTTTAAGGACGCGTTATGAAGAGGAATAAACTAAATAAAACTTAGTAACAATTGACAAAACTGATGAGAAACGAGTAAGAGGAAGGAAGGGATATAAATACCCGCATGGCATAAATACCAAATTGCATTGTCGCATAAGAACACTGACCTGACCCAAGTTTCTGGTGATCGCATGCAATCGTCAACCACAACCGCCCATGGTTATCGGTACGACACATGGTGATAATAAGTTTGTTGCTTTCTGAATGGCCGACACTCACACCATTGTCAGAAGTCTACGCAAAGCTCTCTGCTCCCGGATGGCCAGTGAAAGACTTCAAACCAGTTTTCACAGAAAGATAATTGTAAATCGGGGGCGAAACATTTCCCTCGGAAGTTCGTGTATCAACCCACGGAAACCAGGCGTTGAATAGATCGGGGAGGAAACATTTCCCTCGGAAGTTCGTGTACCAACCCACGGAAACCAGGCGTTGAATAGATCGGGGAGGAAACATTTACCTCGGAAGTTCGTGTATCAACCCACGGAAACCAGGCATTAAATAGATCGGGGAGGAAACATTTCCCTCGGAAGTTCGTGTATCAACCCACGGAAACCAGGCGTTGAATTGATACTGGTTAGCATTTTAAATTCCCCCTTCCCCTTGTCCCTCGTATGTCCCCCCTCTGCATTTTCCCAGTTCTTCCTCATATTGATAGTTCCAGTTTTCCGAGGTATGGAGTCACTGACTTTCTCGTGTGTGCAATTACGCAAGTGGGTGTGCGAGTGTGTGTGTGTGTGTGTGTGTGTGTGTGTGTGTGTTGTGTGTGTATGCTTGTGTGTTTGTGTGTGTACACGTGTTAATATTTTGACATAAAGTGGACATTTCAAATTTTTTTGGGGGGGAGGGGAGGGGGGGGGGGAGTACCACTGAATCCTACATGCATTACATTAACTGGCAGGGAACAAAAAAGAGACCTATTTAAGATAATTACATCGGAGCTTGAAAACCAGACAAAGGGTTGTCATATCTCATGATCATAAGTGTAGCACTCTTGACTGCGTCTGTATTTTTCTGGGTTTATGGTGCTAGCCGCATATTTGTTATAGACAAATTGTAACTCGATGGGAGATACGGCCAATATCACATCGTCGGCATATACCGGGTGTTTGTAAACTCTCACTACACTTTGTATGTAGAACTAATTTGAATCATTCTTTCTTCAATTGATAACACAATTCTGTTTGGAGTGCAAAGAATTACTTCAGCTGACGATAGCCATCTTTGCATACGGCTTTACGATGGACTGTGTAGAACATTTTTTGGTGACATCATGTAATTAGTTTTTAAAATTTGTTCTACATACAAAGTGTAGTGAGACTTCACAAACACCCTGTTCTTCATTTTCCTATTTTAGGCTTGTTCATTAAATTAAACATACAAAAATGAAAACACTGTAGTGAAGCTATCGCTGTTTGCATTTTGTTGTTTTTTTTTCCCTGTTGTTGTTTGCGTATTCTTGCTTTTTCTTATTGTTGTTTGCGTATTGTTGCTTGTTCTTGTTGTTGTTTGCTGATGAAGGCTTGTCGACGATGCCTCTTCTCATTTGTGTATTTTTAATTTTTTTTTAAAAACTCAAGCAGTTACGACAAGAACCGTCATTAACCCGTGCCAGCTCAAATAACCAACCATTCAAGTAGAAACCGTAACCGTAGACAAAGCAGAGTGGACGACGCTCACACAGCGTAATGGACATTTTAGTTGCCAACAGTACGCGTTTAGTTGCCAACAGTACGCGATGTACAACAGCTCTGACAGCTCTCTTAGCCACTTCCTAATAGCCTTCCTAGCCACTTCATAACAGCTTTTTTGACCTTTCTCCATATCGCATCTACTGAGATGGTCCTTATGTCGTGGACAAGCAGAAGATATAGAAGCCTGGAAATAACATGAACTGAAGGACCGGAGTTTGAATGTTCCCATCAGGTTGCTTGTGTCGCTGGCTCATAGATCGCTTATGTTCTTCTCCCGTGTATGTTGTGTTACATTCAAAGGTGGCCCTTTGCAAGACTGAACATATACTCACCAATTTAAAGCTATCAATTGCGGTTAGAAAAGCAATGTTAGAGTGCTATATAGAACATACAATACTATATGCGTGTGATACATGGATAATAAGTGACAAGCTAGCTGTTAAACATCCAACATCACGGTTCTTTGGAAACTGCAAATGCAACAGAATAACTAATGCGTACTGAATACCAACTAACAAGGCCTTCAATCAATCAGTACTTGGGAAAACTGTGAGCATTATAAATCGTGATAGAAAATGCGTCTTAAATGAGTTAATTCTAGAAAGTCCGTACTTTAGAAATGAGGTTTATGATAAACAACTAAACTTGGACAATTAATCTTACGCAAGTATAACGCAAAACGAGTTGTGTATTATGAAAGAAGAGATCTCTGGAAGGATTTTCGAGGATTTTAAATGCAATTCTGGTCTGTAATTAACATCGCCGACGGTAATAACGCAGTTCGATCCCATTATGAAAGGAACAGAACACACTAAAAGCGTAAACAAGACGGAATAAACGCATTTGAGAAATAGCTAAGACGAGTAAATAAGGAGAGCAACCAAGACAGTGAAGACTGGACACGGACATTGACATCAAACGCTGAAATGAATAAGAGGGCGCAAGATGTAAGAACTACATGCTGAAATGTGACAACAAGATACTGAGAACTAGACACTGAGTCGACGCGAAATAACTGATCAATAGTCAAAGGTATATCTGGGGAATAGAATCGCACACCTATAGAGTATTACTGGGAGACCATCGGCGAGTATACGCCACAATCAATGTTATAGAATTCTAGTTCCATACAATTTATGCTGAGATAGAGACTGATCACTAGGCATCACCTGTTTATGTAAATGCATTAATCAACTAATGCTTCATTGTTTCTAGTAATCAACACTGAAGAAAGTTAGCAGACTTGTTTCTATTTATATAACTGGTAAAGGAAAACGTTCAAGTAAGAGACATACAAGTATTATTAGTGTCCATTTAAAGAAGCTTGTAGCAAGGATTCGAAGTGACCAGAGTGGCCATGGGTTGTATTTGATCAAGTTTACAAGTTCTGCTCTACAAACAATTATGCGTGGGCAGACAGAAAAATGAATGAGCAAGTTCTTCAAGAAACAACTGAAAACGGTAAATTGATTAGAGACATTAAATGCAGACAGTCAAGATTGTGTTGGTACCTTATGACAAGAAATAAACTCTAAAACTGTTGGGACAACTAGTAAACTTGATGAAAAAAGAGCAACGGGTGGACAAAGAGATAAATGCAAGGCGGCTTGGCCATATGGCATAATAGGGACAATAATGCAGACCTAATCCAGGACTCTAGTGATCGCGTGCTATGGCGAAGCAAGACAGTCCACAATTATCGGTATGGCACATAACGATGAAGATTCCTCTCCGTTAACGAAGCGTCCTGAGCAGGCTCATTGGTCAGTGAGAACGCTTGCCATTATGAACTCTGTTACCGCCGTCTTGCCACTCACGGTCGACATCCGTCTTGACTTCTTGGGCTTGAAGTTCATTTTGCATCAGCGGATCTAGACCTAGAAGCAGGAGCATGCAGCCGCTGTGGCTTTCATCTGGTGTCTCGACTATAGTATCGCCAGTCAAGGCTCTCCTCTACACATCCCGTGCTGTCTATTGTTTTTCGGCTTCTGCGTAACTGACCAGAGCATTCAGAATAATCCGCATCGAATTGACAAACACGATTAATGAACGCCGGAGTAATATTAATTAAGCTTTCAATAGCTGACATAAAGAGCTGGCGTTCAATTGGTGGAGAAATTAGGTTCCTTTATCTGTCGACGGGAGGCGAAGAGCAAGAAACGGTGCGAGTACTTACGTCCATTTCTTTAGCTGGAGGAAGGCGTAGGGGGGGGGGGGGAGGGGGGAGAAAGACCCAGCCAATGAAAACAATGGGAAGAGCCGACATTAAGTGCTGGCTTTTCCTGGGCAAATGCAGAAAATCAGCTTCTTAAGACGTTGATTGGACGCCAAAAAGACACCAAGGCGACAAGAGCGTTCATTGTTGGATAGCCAACACTGTATGTGGACGCAGCAATAAAGGCCAAACAGCTGGCAAGAGAAGCTGGCTGGATCGTGAGAAGAGATCCAGACACGATGCATTGAGTGGATAATGTTCTCTTTCTCGGGGGTACTGCTACTGTTGGAGAAGTACACAGGGTGAATTTGTGGACCAATTACATTCATCGTAAACACATGCCTTGAAGCTGGTGTACAGAGTTGGGATTCACTACATGAGAAAGTATCCCGGAAGTCATGACCCTGGTGGGTCGACTCCCACGGGAGTATTCAAAAAATAAATCCTCGAAACAGTCATACAAGGGGACTGCTTCTGATGTACTGAAACCTCACGTTTTGCTTGTTCCACGGCAGAAGGTCAATTTATTTTTTCATATGTAACTGCGTTAACATAACAGCTAATGTGCCTGCTTACCGATTCAGTGGTCCCGGTTAATCCACAGCAGGATTCTTGTTTGTCGACCTAAACGGCTAAGTGATGACCTAGCCTCGTAGCATGTGCATCGTATAATATTAAAAATTTACGGAGAAATATCTTGCAAGGGACGCGGATGAGGAAGGGAACTGATCACTTCACGCCAGTATGCCAAGGCCTAGACTATGTGGACGCTTAAAACTTTACATTCCAACAGCAGTATCTGTCATGAGACTACTTTTACCTTCACATTCCAATGACATACTAATTCAGAGTTTACATACCACATACAGATTCCTGCATTTAACCTTCGTGCCTTGCGTTAAAAGTGCAGAGTACAATTAAAATCTTCATACTTGTTTAGCAGAATATACAAGAAGGCTTTCAACGGTGTTAAACATCAGAAATTGTAGAGCATGAGGACAAATATCGGTGTTTCAGCACATCTGATCAACTGAATGTAATCATTATTTTATGGACATCAAGCTGTCAGAGCAGCTGGTAACACGGCCAACTGGTTTGAGTTGGAAAGAAAGTCATACAAGCCTGCATTCTCTCCCCATACCTGTTCAACATCTAAACGTAGACAGAAAAGCAAACAAATGATACAGCCAGTAACAATTATGATCCATTCATATCTGGTTGGGGAGTCGCGATAGCGTAGTGGCTAGACGCTCGCCTGACAGTCCGGTGGTCTTGGGTTCAATCCGTAACGGAACGGATTATTATAAATTGACCTGGGTTCCGGGTTGGAGCCAGTCTAAAAGGGTACCAGGAACTGTCTTGGGATTTAAGGCGGCCACTGTGATACTGACCACATCACCAACTGTGTCTATAAACTATGGTTCAAGCACCATATACCAAATGCATGTAATATAGTCCTTTACTTGCACATAACTAGTGGAATAAACATCCAGAGCTCAGATATGCATAAGGCACAGTCCTCGTCACAAATAGTGCTATGGGGTCAGACAAGTTAATCCTATATATTCAAAAGACACAATCACGATCAGAATCTGTTTACGAACCAAAGTATTGTCAGCAGGCAAAACTTTGTGTGAAGCAGAAATCACAGTGAACAATGAAGAAATTGAAATGTCGCAAACTTGGTATCTTGGCCTCCTAATCAACAACGGGGGCTGTTATACAAACGTCAGAAGTTGACTGTCCTGATCATTGCAGGGGATACATGGTTTTAAGTGCAAATGACACAACACAACAAATACATTAAAATGCACGTTTTGAGAACACAGATCCAGTAGCAAGAAGCGGATGCGAGCCATGCACCATTTCATAATTACAAAAGAAGACAACTTGGATCTATTCTGTGCCGAATGATGATATTCTGCTACATGTGGGCAGAAGGACAATATACCGCCGTACTAGGGTCATCGTGTTATTCGTTTTGTTTCGTAGCATCTTCCGTAAATTCAATGCACATTGAATGGAAATTTTCATTATAATACCTGTTAATTTGATTGTGAACCATGTTTGGTCCAAAACCCACTGTTTGTTTGGCACTGAATCAGTTAATGTTACAATGGAATTCTTAGCCTACAGGTGGACAAAGAAGAAGAGGAAAGTACTAAGTACTAATATTCAGCAACATCTGGACATCGAAGAAAACTATCTCATCCACAGCAGCATGTTACCGATATTAAAATACTTTGGCCACATTACACTGCACAGTGGTTTAGAAAGAACAGCTATATAAGGTCATGTTTGTTGGAACAAAAGGCAGGGTCGACCAGGACGAAGACGGACACAGGTCACTGGACATGGAAATGCACTAGCTAGGAGCACTGGCACGGGTAGAGAAACATTTTGGCGGGTCGTGATGAAAACGAAGTTCAGCAAAAGTATCTGGTACCCGATGATGATATTTTTTTTTGCAGGAATATGTTTCCTGTTGTTGAGCAGAGTTTTGACAATTTCTGTTCTTCTTATGATTTCTTTTTCGCATTTATTATGGCCTGTGACTTTGTTACCTAGTTGTGAGAATCTTGTGATTTCTTTCTAATTGACTTCTATTGTAGGTTTGTGTTTAATCTAGTTTATGTGTTTTTTCTAGTTTTCCAGTTATCACTACTATTTGTTTTCAGGCTAATAACATTTGCAGTTCGAAAGGCCATCATTTAGTGTCGGTATTTTCAAGCAATCATGGAGTGATAGTTTTTAGTAAGCTTCTTGTTACCTTTGGTACCTTTTAGTTTTAATATGTATTACCACTTTATATGTCATGATAGGTTTAAATCCCATTGGACTAATTAATGTTTAATCTTTACCGGAAAATTAAAACTAAAAGAAAAGTCTTGCATCATAGCATCCCATCCTTTAAGACTTAATATTCAATCCATGTTCTTTAAACAATATTTACTGGAAATATAAACTTTATTTTAAATGGACAACATGAGTGATCAAAAACAAACACGAACTACATAGACACACCCTCACAGAACAAATCTATCTAATTAGAAATTCATAAACTCGCATACCTTGTTCGAAACACAGCTGCGGGCGATTTGGAAGCGTACCGCCTTGCATTGGATTCCATACAATGGTATGAGGGCCTGTCGTTCAGAAAGCATGGCAAACTACTGAAATTAAAATTTGCTCAGGAATCATAAACAGCCCAAACATGCTTGAGTTTATTTCTACGTCCTGTAAGGCGTATACAACTAATTTTTGTTTTTTACTGAACGACCTGGTTGAAGAGGGTATAATTGGCACCTTGCCGTCTTGACAGACGATAGTTTGTTACATTGTGCTTCAAAAAGGCTTAATAACTATATCCCATAGCGGTAGCGAATGTGACTGATAAGGCCAATTCGCGTTGTAAATGTTCATCCACAGTGGATGCATGTGAACACATGATCATTTTCACCATCACGTACCATCTTATGTCTCTTACGTTCCATGTATGACTTATCTGCAAGAATTTTTTCCTTTGTCTTTATTCAATTTCTGATATGTGCCCTCCATGCAACGCGATCAGCGGCGACTTGTCCCCAATGTGCATTATCAATGGCTGTATCAATCATGTCCCATTTACACACATCTTTGTATCGTAGTAGAGGCCGACCCTGAGATCTCTTACTCATCTGTAATTCACCGAAAAAGATGTCCTTTGGTATTCTACCATCGTCCACCCTCCTAACGTGTCCTATCCATCTACATAAATAAACACACATTGTATTATTTGGCGCTCACAAAGGAGAAGAAAGAAGTAGAGACTAGAGGACGCACTAGACAACACAAAATTTGAAAGCTAAAGTTACTGACCGGGATCGAACCTGTTGCCTCCAAATAACGTCGGCGCCTCGCTGCAGGAACAAGTGTACTTCGATGCATATGAAAGCTGTTTAAACGTCTCTCTTGGTGTGAGTAAGTTGACCAGGCATCACTGCGATAAAGAAGAGTACTAAGGACACAGGCATGAAAGGCAAGGACTTTTGTTTTGGCAGTAAGCTTCCTGTTCTCCCTGACTATTTTTCTTAACCTGTTCATTGTTGTTGCTGCCTTACCAATCCGGATGTTGATTTCCTGACCTAGGGATAATTTGCTATTTGCTATATACCTCTGATCCTAGATATGTAAAATGGACTACTATCTCCAGTTTGGCGTCTTCATTACGTATTGATGATACCCCATGTGCACCTTGTGACATAATCTGTGTCTTCTTTTTGCTAACTGTTAAACCAAATTCAGAACAAGCATTGGAGAATGCAGATAGTAGAAGTTGTAATTCTCCCTCAGAGTGCGTCGCAATTGCAGCATCATCTGCAAATAGCAACTCGCTGATCAGTGCCCTCCTAATTTTGGTCTTGGACTTCATTATCTGAGCATTGTAGAGACCTCTATCTGAGAGTGAGTGAATGTATATACCACCATCCAGATCACGAAAGGAATATTTCAGTAGAAGTGAAAAGTATATTCCAAAGAGGGTGGGAGCTAGTACACAACCTTGCTTAACTCCACTCTTGATTTCAAACTCTTCTGAAGTTGCACCGTCAAACTTGATTAAACCATTCATGCCTGTGTGGAAAGATTCCACAATGGACAGAAGAGTTCTTTAGTGCCTTGAACAGACCCTCACGACTGACCAAATCACTTTCCCAACAATACACAGAAGTTAGATAGTTAGAAGTTAACCTTTGTGAGGTAAATGAAGACAATAAACAGTGGCTGATCTGTTCACAGCAGTTTTCTTGCATTTGTCGCAATGAGAATATCATATCAATGGTAGACCGGTTCTGTCGGAAGCCACACTGTGATTCGGGGGTTGACTTGATCTCTCAGGACTTGAAGTCTGCGCAGAACAATTCTGGCAAACACTTTCCCAACAATACACATAAGTTAGATACCCCTATAGTTGTTGCAGTCGCTCCGATCGCCCTTGTTCTTGTACAGAGGTATGAATGGCTTGAATCTTTGAAATCCCATGGGACTTGTCCGTCTCACCAGCATAGTTCTATTAGCTGGTGGATCTGTAGAGTGAGAGTGTCTTGCCCACTCCTGATAACCTCTATTGGAATCTCATCCTTACCTAGAGCCTTGCCAGATGCAAGTTCATTTGTGGCACACGTAATTGCTGTTATGGTGGGAAGTGTGTCCAAGTGGTCAAGAGTTGGCAGGGCCTCTAGGACATTGAGGGCATCATCCACTAGTTTGGTCTCATTTGAGTAAAGCTCCAAATAGTGCTCCATCCATCTATCCATCTGCTGTTTCTTATCAGTGATGATTTCTCCAGTCAAGGTTTTCAGTGGTGCACTTCTTTTGATCATTGGACAACAGGCTTTCTTTATCCCTTCATACATGCTTCTGATGTTTCCCTTATCACTTGCATTTTGAATGGAATCGCATAACTTAATCCAATAGTCATTTGCACACTGCCTGGCAGCCTTTTGCACATCCTTCCTATCTTGGTCCGGCTCACTGAGAGTGTTACGCGTTGTTCTTTCCTTGTTTCTTAAGAGAGCTATCTTATTTTTATCAATCAAGGGCTGCAGTGTCTGGCTGTTTGTCGCAAACCAGTCCTGGCTCTTATGATCCACGGTGCCGTAAACCCCTACCGCCGTTTTATAAAGAGTTTCCTTAAGTTTACCCCACATTTCACTAGCTGTACAATTTTCTGATGTATCAGTGAAAGCGTCTTCAAGTTGCAATTGGAACCCAAAGCACTTATCAGGATCGTGTGTGTTAATAATATTAATCCCGGGGCTAGATTTGTGTTTAGCTGTGTAAATTCTTTTTGGTCTCAGTCTTACCTTTGCAACAACCAAAGAATGATACTATCACAGTCAGCACTGTGGTAACTTCGAGTTAATGATGTTTGGTTCAGAAGTTGTCTCCGTGTTATGATGAAGTCCAGCTGATTCCAATGGCCTGATCTTGGATGTCTCCAAGTGACCTTATGCAGCGCTTTTTTTCTGTTCCTATTTATTTTGTTTGTTGTTGAAAGGAGTGTGTAATGCATAAGTCATTTCTGGTTCAATGCCCCAACAGCCTATGCCTATTTTCATTCCGGCAGCCGATGTTGTACTTTCCAATTCACACTGGCCATGAACTGAAGTCCTTGCCCACACGAGCATTGAAATCACCGAGCATATAAATGTAGTAGGATTTTGGAACTGCCTTGATCACAAAGTCTGACTCCTCATAGAATGAATTCTTCACATTATCAGAGGAAGTGAGTGTCGGTGCATAAGCGGTGATAATGGTGGCAAAACCACAAGATGTTGCCAAGTGAAGGGATAATCGTCTTCTATTACCCCCAGCTGGAATTTCAATCATTCCCAGTAGCGAATTCTTCACTGCAAAACCCACACCATGTTGCCTTTTTTCCTACCTGCCCTCTACCATTCCAAAAAAAGGTTTAATTGTTTTTCCTGAGTGATCCTTCCTCAGCGATGCGAGTCTCTTGCAGGCCAGCAATATCAATTACAGCCGTTTTTATCACATCGTCAATATTCGTCAGGTCAGTAGAAAATCATGGACACATGGTTCTTACGTTCCATGTTACAAGCCGTAGCTTGAGGTTACTATTTTACTTATCAGTAGTACCTCGTGCATTGGATTAACAGCCTGCGATTTAGATTGTTTCCTACCTCCAAGAACCCATTGAAGCAGGCAAGCTGTGGCGAATCAGCACACTATTGACCTGGGGCTGCCTAGCTTGAGGCGGGCGGTAGCTTATCAGTGACACCTGTAGGTGTCTCCCACCGTCAGAGGCAACCCGTGGCGCCCCTGTCTACGCCAATTGACAAGGACTTATAACCCATAACTGCTACCTCTCGCTTTGATTCTGAGAACGGTTAAGACCAGCGATGGAGTTATACCTCTCCATAGCACAAAGCCTGGGCCAAGATATAGAGACAATGTGTTGCCCATGCAGCATGATCCCTCTCTCGGCCTGCCTAGTTCACTCCAGAGGAATGGTATCACCAATACGTCTGAAACAAGACAAGCTGCGGAAGCTGCCGGATTAGCAAAGCAATGCTCTAACTGTCCGCCTGTCGGAGCTTCGATGCCAGACCAGCTGCCAAGCAAGGCTTAGGGCCTGGTCTGCCCTGCCAAGACATTTTGTCTTTAGGTTGCATTTCCTCGCACCAGAATAAGGCTCCACTTCCCATATGAGCG
Organism: Cepaea hortensis; assembly: GCA_963921405.1. Lineage (NCBI taxonomy): Eukaryota > Metazoa > Mollusca > Gastropoda > Stylommatophora > Helicidae > Cepaea > Cepaea hortensis. Next base: position 69,197,337 of record OY992892.1, on the reverse strand, counting down.
CTTTCACGCGAAGTCGTTGGCACAATGTGGGGTTGTCGGGTTTGGTAAGCGCCAACATTCGGCGCTAACAGAAAGCAGGTAGTACCGTGTTCTGTCATATGGTAGCTCAGTCATATCTGACTAAGACCTGACTCCTTGAAGAAGAGGGTATGCGTACTAAGAAATGTAAACTCCTTTGTTTTGTTCATCTCCGGATAAACAAACATATGGAAAATCCTAAAATAATCATCGCTAGTTAAGCATTGTGCGTCGTCTTCATTGTAGAAGGATCTATGAGTGTGTTAATAAGTCCAAGCTACTTCAGTTTGGCAGTCGCGGACACTTTCGTTACTTCCTCAAGTTGCTTGGTTATTCTTCGTAATCCTGTTTTGTGAATTCCGTGAGCGTTGTTGCCTATCCCGTCGGTCATACGGCGCGGACAAGTAAACACGTACTCAGAATTTAAGTAATAATAATACATATCATATCTTTATATCTGCCCCCAAAACTTCACTGAGGTAAATGAAGGAAGAAGAAGAGGAAGAAGAAGAAGAAGAAGAAGAAGAAGAAGAAGAAGAAGAAGAAGAAGAAGAAGAAGAAGAAGAAGAAGAAGAAGGTCTAATGTCGAAATAAGTATATGGTGGTAGTCGCATATGTGTATGGATAAATAGGCACCAGATGGATGACGCGTGGAACATCTGGTTGGCTGCCTTTATCTCCGACAATTGTTCCTAGTGCATATTTAGGTTAGTGTCGATCTAGTAGTAGCCAAGATCAATAAAAATGACGACTTACCATGTTAAAATAGCAGAGAAAGGTCAATCTTAATTTGTTTCCAAGACTAATCATTTTAAAATCGTAGAGAAATGTCAATATTAATTTAGTTACACAAATTATAATTTTAAAATAGCAGAGAAAACGTAATCTTAATTTATTTCCACGACTTATCATTGCTAAATTGCAGAGAAAGATCAATCTTAATTTGTTTCCACGACTTATCATTTATAAATAGCAGGAGAGAGAGAGAGAGAGAGAGAGAGAGAGAGAGAGAGAGAGAGAGAGAGAGAAAGAGAGAGAGAGAGAGGGGAAGAGAGAGAGAGAGAGAGAAAGAGAGAAAGAGAGAGAGAGAGAGAGAGAGAGAGAGAGAGAGAGAGAGAGAGAGAGAAAGAGAGAGATCTTTATTTGTTTCCAGGACTTATTATTTTAAAATCGCAGAGAAATGTCAATGTCAATGCAAAGTGAACAAAAGACATTGGAAATATTGACTCACTTAAAGGAAAAAGCCCAACAGATGGGGTTGGTTATCAACCAAGATAAGACAGAATATATGGTAATTTCAAGAGACGGAAAACTCTGGCCACATACAAATAGATAATATGACCATTAAAAGAACGGAAACACACAAATACCTGGGTACAATCTTCAACTGCTCCAACATCATAAGGGAAGAAATACAAACTAGAATCAACTCTGGAAATAAGGTATACTATGCACTACAACATCTACTAAAATCAAAGGCGCTATCTCGTAACACCAAAATCACAATATACAAAACACTGATCAGACCAGTTGTGCTGTATGGCTCTGAAACCTGGAGTACAACGAAAGGAGACGAAGCCTTGTTACAAACCTTTGAGAACAAAATTTTAAGACGCATCTTAGGACCCATTAGGGATACACAAAGTGGAGAGTGGAAAAGAAGAAGTAACAAAGACATTTATGATTTGTTTAAGTCCCCGCTAATCACTGGTATCATGAAGGCTAATAGACTACAATGGCTGGGGCATATAGAAAGAATGGAAGATAATCCATCCATCCATCATGTGCCATGCCGGTAAGCGTGGGCGGTCATGTTCTGCCATCTCACTCGATCAACAGAGTCGTGGATCAGTTCCGTGTTTCTGTCTCGACCATGCCACAAGGCCAAGCCATCCAGATACTTGTTTCTAGGTCTTCCCCTTGGTCTGTTCCCCTCGATCTTACCCGTTGTCACCAAGTTCTCCAAATCATTTCTTCTCATAAAATGCCCAAAAAATTGTGACTGTCTACGTCTAATGTCTCTGATCAGTTTACGATCCTCATTTGTTTCTTGAAGGACTTGTTCATTGGTCTTTCTGGCTGTCCATGGTATTCTTTGCATTTTCCTCAGAAACCACATTTCTACAGCCATCAGATGTTTTTCAGTCTGGCTGCTCATTGTCCAAGCTTCACATCCATATAAAAGTACAGGTTCTATGTAGCATCTCAACACTCTTTTTCTCGTTTCAATTGACATCTTTTTATTGGTCAGTATGTTTTTCATCTTGCTAAAGGCTACTTTTGCCATGGCGATTCTTGTTCTAATCTCTTCAAGGCATCTCCCATCAGATGTTATTACTGTTCCGAGATAATTGTACCTATTCACTTGATGAAGAATATTCCCATTTACTTGTATATTACACTGTGGTATTTCGTTCTTCCTAGTGACGACCATAATCTGTGTCTTTTTACAATTTAATTCTAACCCTTGTTGTTCACTGTGTGTAACAACCACATCTACTAAATTTTGCAGGTCCTGTTCATTGTCTGCAATCAAGACTGTATCATCTGCATATCTAATGTTATTGATGCATCGTCCCCCAATGTTGATTCCTTCCATATTTTCAATATTTCTGAAAATATTTTCACTCTACAGGGAAAACAGATCTGGAGACATTACACATCCCTGTCTCACACCTCTCTTAATAGGCTGATATTGGCTTACTTCATTATCAACTTTTATGGCAGCTTGTTGTTTCCAATATATGTTTTTTACAAGTCTAAGGTCTTTCCCATCAATTTGTAGATCTTCAAGCATCCTTATCATGTTGACATGTCTCACTTTATCAAAAGCCTTTGTGTAGTCAATAAAGCAAAGGTGTAGATCTTTGTTTACTTCTATAGAACGTTCGATTACGGTTCTCAGTATATACACAGCATTTACTGTACCCTTGCCTACTACAAACCCACATTGTTCTTCTCCTATTTCAGGTTGTATTTTCCTCCTAACTCTTTGCATGATAATTCTTAGCAAAATCTTCGTGATGTGACTCATTATACTAATTGTTCGATGTTGATCACATTCCAAGGCTCCTGATTTCTTTGGGATTGCAATAAATACAGAATTACATAACTCATGAGGTATATTTCCAGTATCATATATTGTATTAAGCAGACTGGTAACTTTATCTATTCCATATTCTTCTAAAGCATTAATCATTTCTGTTGTGACGCTGTCTGGACCGGGGTTTTTGCCAGATTTCATATGATTAAGAGCATTCTGAACCTCCATCTTCAAAATTGCTGGCCCTTCATTGTTATTTTGAACAATATATTGTTCGTCTCTGTTATCGTCATAAAGGTTTTTCACGTAATCTGACCATACATGTAAAATCTGATCTTTTTCTATTATGACTCTTCCATCTTTTGTCTTTAGGCAGCCTGTTGATGTACGTGTTCTTTGATTAGTAATCTCCTGAATTCTTTTGTGCATTAGTTTCGCATTTTTACTGTTGTGTTGTTTTTCAATTTCTCTGCAATTTTTCTCAAGCCATGTTTCTTTAGCCTCCTTACATAAGGTTCTGACTTTTCTGTGAATTTCTTCATATTTGGCAGGATTATTTTTGTTCTGTCTTCTTGTTTCCATTAGTTGTAAAATTTCTTCAGTCATCCATGTCTTACGGCCCACTTTCTTTACTTTTGGAATAGTTTTTTCTGCTGCACAACTGATTGAATTCTTCAGCATTTCCCATTGATCATCTACATCTTGAAATAGGATCTCTAGATCAGACAATAAATCAAATTTGTTCTTTACTTCTATGTTAAAATTATCTTGTATTTCTTTGTCAGTTTTCAATTTGCACAAGTCATATTTAGGGTTTCCTGCTGTATACTTGACTTTCTTTAACTTTACCCTCAATGTGCCAGTAATTAATCTGTGATCACTGTAACAGTCTGCATTTGGAACTGTTTTTACAACTGTTAATGCATTTCGAAACCTTTTGCTTATCAGGATGTAATCTATCTGGTTTTTAATCCTGCTGTCTGGACTCCTCCATGTCCATAATCTTCTAGGATGTTGTTTAAACCAGGTGTTTCCTACAACCATTTCTTGTTCTTTTGCCCATTCTACAAGTCTGTAACCTCTTTCATTTCTCTCTCCCAAACCATGGTTGCCTAAACTGCATCCATCGCTTTGCTTTCCTATTTTTGCGTTGAAATCACCCATTATGATATTTATTTCTGATTTTTTACAGTTCTTCAAAGCAGACTCCATGTCATTATAAAATTCCTCTATACTTTCTTCACTGCTTTCACTTGTTGGGGCATATACTTGAATTACATTTATTTTAAAAGGTCTTCCGTTTAATTTTACTAATAGAACTCTGTCTGACACAGCCCAATATCCTTTGACAGAATTTGATGTTTGCTTATCTAATATAATGGCTACACCTCTTTGCTGTTCTTCTCCCCCGGAGTAAATAATCTTACAATCCTCTCCTGTCCTTATCCCTGCTCCTCTCCATCTCGTTTCCGATATTCCTAATATGTTAATCTTCTCTCTCTCCATTTCTTTTTTGATGTCCTCCAACTTTCTATCTGCATTCATTGTTCTAACATTCCAAGTTCCTACTTTCAATGATATTAATCTTTTGCACCTAGTAGCCTGTTGACGGTCTGGAGTCACCTGGTGCGCATGACTATCCCTACCGGGCGAGGCTGCTCCTATGGAGCACCCTTTTACGCCGTTTCTCTGATTATCGATAAGTGAACACAACATGATTTTCTTGGCAAGTGTAAAGAAGGTAGTTTGCCATTGCTTTCCTTCCCAGCAGTGACCATACTGGTCAGTGACCGTAGCCATTGTCTCCTCAAAAAAGGAGATCCTCTGCCTACCGTCGTGAAGGTGGAGACCATAACCTACAACTATCTGTCGGCTGCTCTTCATCTTCATCCACCACCTGCACCCATGGCTTCACGTAACCCTGATCGGGGGGCTAAACGGGTACTCCACCTTGCCCAAGGGTGTCCCGTAGGCTAGCGGAGGGAAGGAGGCGCCTTACTTCTCCTTTGATAGGGGATACCCCTACCCCGCTACCCGGATAATAGGGAAACAAAACTCGCTTACACTCAGGAAATAAATGACCGTAGACCCCGAGGTAGACCAAGAAGGCGGTGGAGAGATAATACATGTACAGACCTACAAGCACTTGGAATCAACGACTGGCAAGAGAAGGTCCACTAGAGAGACGAATGGAGACAGATTGTATTTGCAGCAAAGAACCTCAATGGCTCGGAACGCTGAAGAAGAAGAAGAGAAATGTCAATCTTAATTTATTTCTAGCACTTATCATTTTAAAAAAGCAGAGCAATACACTTATTGGTATTGACGAGCATTCATAGTGGGTATAGGAAAGAAGCAGCTATTAGAAGACAACAGACTTTGGAAACTATTGTCATCCCAGAATCCGAATATCAAATGACCATAGCTCCTCACCGACGGTAAGCTAGATACTCTAAATAAGGTGTCACCATTAACCGGACCTTTCATCCATTTGAATCTACCACGGAATAAAGACACAATTTCTACCCAACTATGTTTTGAGTAGGAAAGACCGTTGACTGACAAAGGTCTGATTGCGATCGGATGTAGGGTGGTAAATATAATAAATTAGAATAAGGACAAGTTTCGCTAGGGGTATTCAGTATGAATGGGGTCTAAAACCCAAACACGCCCTCTATAGGAATTAATATATTGGCTCGTAACCCCCAAGTATTGAACAAGGCAGAAAAGGGTGCAAGTTCAACACTAACATAGAAGAAATGTTTCCCATAGAAGGCTGGGAGATCCGGGAAGTTCTACCACAGACACCCGAGTACTAATCACTCTACCCAGAGGGTGTGTCTATGTGTAAGTGCCCCGCCCCACATTTAATCTCCCACATATATATAAACAATGACAAGTATCCACTGTCATGCACATCCACAGTATTATACAACAGAGGGACAACAACCAATGTTAGACGCAACAACTAGATTACATGACAGAGGAACAACAGCCACTGTTAGACAAAAACAGTACAATGACTCACTGTATCACATAACAGTAACCATAACTCACTGTATCACATAACAGTAACAATAACTGGACTATAAACATCAATTTTGGAACACCAGGTTAACAATGAAGTAACTTCAAGGCTTTGTTAAACCAAACAAACAAACAATTGTATTGTGGAAACATTTGGGTTCTGGAAAACCCTGTTGGCTACAATATGGTGACATGGACATGAAAAATTATCATATTTCAGGCAATGCACACAAAGTATACCCAAAACAGAAGTCCCCAAAAATATTTCCCCAAAAAAGGTTCACATCAAATACATGTGTCAAACACAAAACAAAGTAAATCCATACAAAGAAATAGATAAAGAAAATCTATCTAATCTATCTCTAGAAATATCCTAGGGGTCTGATGATGACTCCCTCTCCTTCAATATCCACTAGAAAAGTCTGGCCATAATCACACTCTCTATAATCCAAGGAAAACAGCTGCTTTGCATATATCCACCTATTCAGAAAATTAGGGATTGCACACACACACACACACACAGAGCTTCCACTTCTGGATCATATATCCATCGCGAAAAACATGTAGGAGGAATCCATATGAATCCAATGTGGATATACTGTAATCTCTCAAGTCACAGTTGCTAAGTCACTGGGCTAGGAGCGTTCCAGGGTGATATAACAGACAGGTATAAATAAGTCTGAAGCGTTCTGGCGTGGCGTGACACACAGGAGTCCATGTGATTGATTTGATCAGGATCAGGCACAAACACTTTCAGTATCTCTTTGGATGAGGAGTGACATCACATAATCCATTAGAATTTCCTGACAGAACTAACTTGAATTGGGCCTGAATATTTCAGCCCTTTTCTTGGTTAAGATGTAGGTTATTCTTTCTTCAGCTGAATATACGACTTGATTGACGGGAGTTGGTATAGTGCTTGATTATCCATGTCTGGGATATGATGGATGAGAAGATTCAAAGGAAGCTGGGAGTTCACAAAATCAGTTGGTAAATCCATACTGGTAAATGATGGTGAATTCCAGACGTATCCATGAGCCTCTGGAATATGACAGTTGAACGTGGAATCAGGTGACTTTTAGAGAGGATATACGCTGAAAACCATCTAGGCCAGGCATGCCTCATGTCTTTGCGGACATTGAAAAGATTCACACCATCTGTAAGTTCCCAGAGGTAGGGAATCCACTTCCGCATATTCAAAATCCAGTAATTATCCAGGCATTGACATTCAGGTTCAGGGTGAGTAGCAGTAACCAGCACTCTTTGTAGAATATTAGAGAAGGCTGATACCCCAGTTTCCTGCCTCTAAATCCAAACAAGTTGACTATAAATCCAGTGCCAAGCATGGTGACTAGGCCAATTCTCCACCGCCATCTCTAGCGCCTAAAACGCAGAGAATACGTAGCTAATAATTAACCCATTAACAATGGGTCACCCGCTACCATTGGAGAAACATGGCGATTGACCAGACCGCTTTGTCTACCAAGCCTTTTTCTAGATTAAGCCTGTGTTTCCGGGGCGCGGCCAATCAATTGCCTTAAAACGAAACGAAATTTCGTTTCGTTAATTCTCCTGTCCTAAGTAATTAATAGCGCGTGAAGCTGTCTGCTGGAAAAGACTGCGAGATGATGACATATATGTCACAAGTCTCCCACCTAGACAGGTCTATCCCATAGGAAGAACTGCTACAGTCATCCACAGTCTTCCACCTTCTTAATCTGATTCATTTGGTCTTCCAGGTCCTCCAATTATGCTTTACATTTAATCACTATGGTAGAATAATCTCTCAGTGCCACATTCATTTTTCTACTTGCCAAGACAACTGGACATAACATTGAAGGTTCATCTAGCTTCGCTTGAAGAAGTGTAACTCTCTCCACTGTTGTCAGCATTCCGTTGAAATATGAGTGGACTTATGAGATCTCTATATGAGGTATTGGTTCCACTGCAATCGAACCAATTTCTCGACGTTTGAACGAAGATATAAAGCTTCGACAACCGTTTCATTAGCAATAAGAATATCATCCTTAAAATATGCTAACAGAAGGATCTCCTCCTTCAAATCAGTCATAGTGGCATACTGAACTGGGTAAGTATAACTAGCACAGGTGTAGGTTCATTTGCTTTGAGGCCAAATCTACGAAAAGTCCTGGCTCGTTTATAAGTCCATCCGCACTTTATACTGACTAGAATGAGTTACCGGCATTTATTCTCTCCCCTCCAACACGTATACGTTGCTTTCCTGGTGAAAATAGCGAGCAATTCTGCGTCGATTGTCGTAGATTGATCGTCATCTGCCTCCAAATATGTTGTAGGCAATTTCCACCCAAGCACCGTTAAGTAGATGTAATAACATTGCACATAGCTGTATCACCATCCACATTATATTAAGTTCATAGATAAATTTAAAGCCGTAGGTGGTCCCTGTAATAGGCATCCGAACAACCGAGTTGTCGGTACACTCCCAGTTTACTGATGGGTTACCTTACTTGTAAGCAATGACAGCCACAGGTATAAATATATCCCTCTATTCTGGTGTTTCCTGAGTTAACTTCCTCAAGATAAAAAAAATCAGGGCACCTTTAAGTTTCTCTCCAGGTCTGTTCGTAACCGATTAATACGGAGAACAATGAATCTGTTGAAACTGGAAGAGTTTGAAAGCTTTTCCTTCTGAACTGAAATATATTACTAGTTAGACTCCCTAGAGGAAATACTAAACTAGTAAAAAAGTCAAGCAACTCTCAGCCAATGGCTTCCAAGCGCTTGAAAAGTATAGTCCTTGCTATAGCCCAATCTAGCATGGTCTATGAATATATAAGAATAAGGCGTCCTACTCTTCATCTGTCGAGAGGTACGTAAAAAAAAACAACCATTAGCTAATAGTTGTATAAATCGGGCTATCTCCTAGACCACCAAAATAGTTTGATGTTTTGGAGAAAAATCCTGACTTTAAGAACATAATGTGACAACTAGCAAGCTGTCCCTAGTCTTTCAAGTCAGTACAAGCAACATGCAAAATGGGAGCTAAGGCTACCCAAGCCTGTTACTAATTCTCTGATGAGAATAAAATTGGGAATGTCGCAGATGAGGACCAATTCCTGTTTTCTGACATCAAAAATTTGAGATACTTACAGGTTTCTTCCGGTAGCTCTTAACTTCCTATGACATCCCAATAAAAAACAACAGGGTAAATTTATGGTCGAAACCATATCCTTCGTTCGCCAGTCACACAACAACGTATGCTTTTCTCTGTCACTGTTAATGCCAGAGGAACTAGCTTGTAAAAGGGGCCCTGTAATTCAATTGCTTTCTCTCACATAGTAAATAGATCCTTGTTCACTACAGAGTTACAACAACCGAATAATATAATTGACCAGTGCCATTTCTGACACACGGACAATAACAGATCTGTTACGAATACCAGACCCTTAAACTGAAAGCGTTGAATAGGCGTCTTTATGTCCTTATATGAATCATTAGTGTCAATCTATCTACTTTCAGTGTTTCCGAACATGTTATGCATATGGGGTGGAATATAAAAATCCACTGTTTCCCGCTTGGCGGCTACGAATACTGCAATTTAAACAATATTCATACTCCTTCCATTATACATGTCGGATAAAATTGCAGGTGGAGTATTGACCCTAACATTAAGTCAACTTAATTGTTTATTGCTATTTTCCCTCTGATGTTCCTTAAATCTCAAATGCATATCATGTCCCACTTAAATAAAGATATCTTTACTGAATTCTCTAAAAAATATTTTGGGGTGCTATCTCCTATCCGTCTCAGCCATTAAAAAAATATCTTAGATTTCTCTGTTGCTTTGGGTAAATTTCAATAGTACATGACCCCAACAAACAAAGCATGCACAAAATAAAATGGCAATATATGACAACATAGTTAAACAGCCCAGGATTCATATGTGGGTCTATGCAAAAATGAGGACATATAGTACAGTAATATATTTATCATACTACCAAAATTTAACTAATCAAGAACATCCCAGAGTAACAATAACATTTAACATCATCACACAAAATCAATCAAGAATTCCTGACATCCTACCAGAAATAATCCTATATGGGTTAACAATCCCAGAGACCTTATTTTATGAGGTCATATACAAGGAACAGGTCTCCCACCAAAAGGATACAAAATACATGAGTTAACCATTCTCATATACAAACAATAACACAGGTTTCAATTTCTAGAATAAAGACATCACCTGTGAACATTAGTTGAAACACAACAAACAATACTTGTGATTAAGACACCATAGGTTCATAAAACTTGTGTCTAAGCCCATACTTGTGAACACCAGCCAACAATTAGTTGTAAAGTCTCAACTTGAGAGGTAGACATGGGTACAAATTTTCTGGGCAACGCCAACACTCATGGCATGGGGTAAGGGTTCAAAATTCCGCGACGAGCGATTCCCACTTGTAGGATGGTAAATATAATAAATTAGAATAAGGACAAGTTTCGCTAGGGGTATTCAGTATGAATGGGGTCTAAAACCCAAACACGCCCTCTATAGGAATTAATATATTGGCTCGTAACCCCCAAGTATTGAACAAGGCAGAAAAGGGTGCAAGTTCAACACTAACATAGAAGAAATGTTTCCCATAGAAGGCTGGGAGATCCGGGAAGTTCTACCACAGACACCCGAGTACTAATCACTCTACCCAGAGGGTGTGTCTATGTGTAAGTGCCCCGCCCCACATTTAATCTCCCACATATATATAAACAATGACAAGTATCCACTGTCATGCACATCCACAGTATTATACAACAGAGGGACAACAACCAATGTTAGACGCAACAACTGGATTACATGACAGAGGAACAACAGCCACTGTTAGACAAAAACAGTACAATGACTCACTGTATCACATAACAGTAACCATAACTCACTGTATCACATAACAGTAACAATAACTGGACTATAAACATCAATTTTGGAACACCAGGTTAACAATGAAGTAACTTCAAGGCTTTGTTAAACCAAACAAACAAACAATTGTATTGTGGAAACATTTGGGTTCTGGAAAACCCTGTTGGCTACAATATGGTGACATGGACATGAAAAATTATCATATTTCAGGCAATGCACACAAAGTACACCCAAAACAGTAGTCCCCAAAAATATTTCCCCCAAAAAGGTTCACATCAAATACATGTGTCAAACACAAAACAAAGTAAATACATACAAAGAAATAGATAAAGAAAATCTATCTAATCTATCTCTAGAAATATCCTAGGGGTCTGATGATGACTCCCTCTCCTTCAATATCCACTAGAAAAGTCTGGCCATAATCACACTCTCTATAATCCAAGGAAAACAGCTGCTTTGCATATATCCACCTATTCAGAAAATTGGGGATTGCACACACACACACACAGAGGTTCCACTTCTGGATCATATATCCATCGCGAAAAACATGTAGGAGGAATCCATATGAATCCAATGTGGATATACTGTAATCTCTCAAGTCACAGTTGCTAAGTCACTGGGCTAGGAGCGTTCCAGGGTGATATAACAGACAGGTATAAATAAGTCTGAAGCGTTCTGGCGTGGCGTGACACACAGGAGTCCATGTGATTGATTTGATCAGGATCAGGCACAAACACTTTCAGTATCTCTTTGGATGAGGAGTGACATCACATAATCCATTAGAATTTCCTGACAGAACTAACTTGAGTTGGGCCTGAATATTTCAGCCCTTTTCTTGGTTAAGATGTAGGTTATTCTTTCTTCAGCTGAATATACGACTTGATTGACGGGAGTTGGTATAGTGCTTGATTATCCATGTCTGGGATATGATGGATGAGAAGATTCAAAGGAAGCTGGGAGTTCACAAAATCAGTTGGTAAATCCATACTGGTAAATGATGGTGAATTCCAGACTTATCCATGAGCCTCTGGAATATGACAGTTGAACGTGGAATCAGGCGGTGACTTTTAGAGAGGATATACGCTGAAAACCATCTAGGCCAGGCATGCCTCATGTCTTTGCGGACATTGAAAAGATTCACACCATCTGTAAGTTCCCAGAGGTAGGGAATCCACTTCCGCATATTCAAAATCCAGTAATTATCCAGGCATTGACATTCAGGTTCAGGGTGAGTAGCAGTAACCAGCACTCTTTGTAGAATATTAGAGGAGGCTGATACCCCAGTTTCCTGCCTATAAATCCAAACAAGTTGACTATAAATCCAGTGCCAAGCATGGTGACTAGGCCAATTCTCCACCGCCATCTCTAGCGCCTAAAACGCAGAGAATACGTAGCTAATAATTAACCCATTAACAATGGGTCACCCGCTACCATTGGAGAAACATGGCGATTGACCAGACCGCTTTGTCTACCAAGCCTTTTTCTAGATTAAGCCTGTGTTTCCGGGGCGCGACCAATCAATTGCCTTAAAACGAAACGAAATTTCGTTTCGTTAATTCTCCTGTCCTAAGTAATTAATAGCGCGTGAAGCTGTCTGCTGGAAAAGACTGCGAGATGATGACATATATGTCACATCGGACAAGGGTTCAATACCAACTCTCATCAACCGCTACTGGAGGGAAAGACTGACCCCTACACAGTATACGTAAAAATGGAATGTAAATATGTTAAAACAGGTCTAGACATCCACATAAAACATGATTTGTAGGTCTACTTACTTTATAAAATGAATTTTAGAAGGATGAGACGTGCATAACTGTAAAGTGTGAAGGGAAAAGCAATATAAAGTAATCGGTTCTTGTATTAACGCGATCTTGAAATGATCTTCATCCCCCCCCCCCCTGGAAACCCTAAAATTCCCCCCCCCCCCCCCAACCAGGGGGGAGGGGGAATTCCCCACCTGTTGAGAACCATTGCTCTAGCCTATACAAATGTGATGGTTCTAAATACTTCATTAACCCTGAGCAGGCTGATATTACGTTGCTTGTTTTTGGTTTTATTAACAAAGTGCCTGTTCACCGTGCCTTGAAGTACACTTGCACCTAGCAGATAGAACAAGGATATGCAGAGCACGTGCCTAGCACGGAGTCAGTGCCGATACGTACATCCATTGCACAGTGAGATTAAGACGAGAAAGAGCAGCGGGTTGAAAAGAGGTACATGCCGAATGGATCAGGCAGAGGACATTATTCAAGAGGTCTGCCTTCTTTACTACATATAGCCTGGTGGATAATGGATACAAGTGTCGACTAAGTGCCGTACGTCTTTTTCAGTACGTATCAGGCTGGATGGGAGTTCTAGACAACAAACCCGGTAACTGGGGAGGCAGAAGTTCATGTCTTGATATTTGAGAATTATACCGAGGGTGAGTCTGTCATCTACACAGATGGGTCAGTCGTTCGACACGTGTGGAGCTTCTTATCTTTTACGGCTCCGGTCGGAGGAAGAGCTGTAAAGGAAGACTACAGTGCTTTCGCCGTGACAAGCAGCCTGACTATGGAGGTCATGGATGTAACTAAAACTGGAGACCTGCTTTCTCAGCGACTCAAGGAGCACTCTCAGGAAGATCGGGATGGGCTGGACCTGAGAGTGGGTGGACTCTCTGAGGAGTTAAAACCTTATAAACAACAGGTTTATTTTTATGCCAGGGCTCGCGGGTGTAAGAGGAAAGGTGCAAACTGACAGGTTTGCGGGCCGAGCTAACCTGGAAAGCAGACAACCAATGGACCGCGCTTAAATACTGAATGCCGTCAGAGAGGTAGGACAATTAAACGAATCAAGAAGCAACTGCGAATAGGCAACCTTGATTAGACTGTGTCAGAAGTCGGGGTGTCCCACCGGCTAGATGAAAGTATTTTTCACTGGCGAGCAACCCCAAATAGTCAGAAACTGACTAGGGACAAAAACTATATGGCTGAACTATAGATTAAGCCCTGAATATCCAACGTACAGCTCCAAGTGGCTCGTTACAAAATGAAATGAACTGTGCTGAATATTCGCCAAGGAATGGGAAATAGAAGTTTAGCTAAGATAGATGTTTAAGTCTAAATATATGAATATAGACGACTATCTCAGTACAGGTTTTTCTCCCTGACTGCTCCCTTCCTTGGTGTGTAAGTGAACCCCCACCAATGTACACACACAACACGTATGCACAATTGGAATTAAAATATAACGACCGAACTATGAGTTACAATATTACAACATTTATTTACTAATCATAGACATCTGATGGTTTTTAATATGAGGATGATGAAATCATATAACATATTGTGATGAGAAACATTACGTAACTTTACTTGTTACTTCATCTATCTGGAACTGTGGTCCAGATCCCCACTCTCCAGTAGACTCAACAAAAGAAAACAGCTTGCCGGTATTCTGACGTCTGCCAGTCCTGGCTCTACCTAGTCAGTAGTCTCTAGTCTTGAGATCTATAACATAGGTGCTCCTTGTGAGAGCTTGAAAGAAAGTCAAGAATGTGTTATATCAGTTCTACATCAGCGCAATCCTAATTAAAACATATCATAACACAAACATATACAATGACCAGTCTGGCCAAGTTTATCTTCCAGCTCTACTGTGTTCACCATCCTCCTTCTCCCTACTGTCTTTAGTCTGGGACGGGCTTTTCAATTGTCTCACACGCCTGTAATGATTACATTTCTGCCGCCCCATGTCCATGTCGCTAATACAGAAATTTTGTGTCGTACAGCCGCTCCGTCCAATGTTAGTTTAGCAGCTCACAGGGTCGGTAAGGGTATTATAACAATGCCTGATCATCCTGGCTTGCAAGCCGTGACCAGTAGCTGTGCCAGGTTTCCAATCATTACGTTGGACGCACGCCCACAATACACTGAGAAAGTTTAGCACCATATGCACTATACTACCAATTGTGGGTAATGTCTGTACCATTACACCTCTGCTTCCAACACAATCATTGGCCAATGTGCCAATGCACAGACAATCGATGGTTAGTGTGCCAATGCGCACACCATAATATAACACTTCATATTGATAGGCTTGCATATGACAAATCAATATACCAAACATGAATTACCCATAAAACATTAATTAAACTAGACATATTATGATACTTTAACATCATAGCATAATGCACTAGTTAGTTTATGGAATTACACATACATACATCCAACATATCCGTAAACATTATATTACTTCAAGATGGACATCTAATGATCCATCCATCCATCATGTGCCATGCCGGTAAGCGTGGGCGGTCATGTTCTGCCATCTCACCCGATCACCAGAGTCGTGGATCAGCTCCGTGTTTCTGTCTCGACTATGCCACAAGGCCAAGCCATCCAGGTACTTGCTTCTAGGTCTTCCCCTTGGTCTGTTCCCCTCGATCTTACCAGTTGTCACCAAATTCTCCAATCCATTTCTTCTCATAACATGTCCAAAAAATTTTGACTGTCTACGTCTAATTTCTCTAATCAATTTACGATCTTCATTTGTTTCTTGAAGGACTTGTTCATTGGTCTTTCTGGCTGTCCATGGTATTCTTTGCATTTTCCTCAGAAACCACATCTCTACAGCCATCAGATGTTTTTCAGCCTGACTGCTCATTGTCCACGCTTCACATCCATACAAAAGTACAGGATCAATGTAGCATCTCAACACTCTCTTTCTCGTTTCAATTGACATCTTTTTATTGGTCAATATGTTTTTCATCTTGCTAAAGGCTACTTTTGCCATGGCGATTCTTGTTCTAATCTCTTCAAGGCATCTCCCATCAGATGTTATTACTGTTCCGAGATAATTGTACCTGCTCACTTGTTGAAGAATATTCCCATTTACTTGTATATTACATTGTGGTATTTCGTCCTTCCTAGTGACGACCATAATCTGTGTCTTTTTACAATTTAATTCTAACCCTAGTTGTTCACTGTGTGTCACAATCGCATCTACTAAATTTTGCAGGTCCTGTTCATTGTCTGCAATCAAGACTGTATCATCTGCATATCTAATGTTATTGATGCATCCTCCCCCAATGTTGATTCCTTCCATATCTTCAATATTTCTGAAAATACTTTCACTGTACAGGGAAAACAGATCTGGAGACATTACACATCCCTGTCTCACACCCCTTTTAATAGGCTGATATTGGCTTACTTCATTATCAACTCTTATGGCAGCTTGTTGTTTCCAATATATGTTTTTTACAAGTCTAAGATCTTTTCCATCAATTTGTAGATCTTCAAGCATCCTTATCATGTTGACATGTCTCACTTTATCAAAAGCCTTTGTGTAGTCAATAAAGCAAAGGTGTAGATCTTTGTTTACTTCTATAGAACGTTCGATTATGTTTCTCAGTATATACACAGCATTTACTGTACCCTTGCCTTCCACAAACCCACATTGTTCTTCTCCTATTTCAGGTTGTATTTTCCTCCTAACTCTTTGCATGATAATTCTTAGCAAAATCTTCGTGATGTGACTCATTATACTAATTGTTCGATGTTGATCACATTCCAAGGCTCCTGATTTCTTTGGGATTGCAATAAATACAGAATTACATAACTCCTGAGGTATATTTCCAGTATCATATATTGTATTAAGCAGACTGGTAACTTGATCTATTCCATATTCTTCTAAAGCATTAATCATTTCTGTTGTGACGCTGTCTGAACCGGGGGTCTTGCCAGATTTCATATGGTTAAGAGCATTCTGAACCTCCATCTTCAAAATTGCTGGTCCTTCATTATTATTTTGAACATCATACTGTTCGTCTCTGTTGTCGTCATACAGGTTTTTCACGTAATCTGACCATTCATGTAATATCTGATCTTTTTCTATTATGACTCTTCCATCTTTTGTCTTTAGGCAGCCTGCTGATGTACGTGTTCTTTGATTAGTAAGCTCCTGAATTCTTTTGTGCATTAGGTTCGCATTGTTACTGTTGTGTTGTTTTTCAATTTCTCTGCGGTAATTGTCAGGAGGTTGTAATTTTACCCCTCTGGGAAAGATCACAATCAACGGGATTCTTCTACGCCTCTGGGCGTCTGTCTTAGTCCACTCCCTCACGTGATTTAATCCTTTCAGCCGAGGATGTCCCCGTAGTGAAGTCTCGCATAAGCTGGCCACAGCAAAGCTTGTCTCCGTGATATTCCTCCATCTTTTATAGATTCTTAACTGATCCATCAATATCTTACTTTTGAAAGGAATAATGTTACACATCATGGTCCCATGATATAAATTCAACTGGCGCTTTCCTCCTTCAAAGTTAGGCGTAACAATCTTCCCTCCTCGGTGTCGCGGTTTCTTCCCCTGATAATCAGTTAATGGGCTGAGTTTCTCTACATTAGAGTTTCTTGTAAAAACCGTGCTAGAAATTGGAAATTTAGTGTGCCCAGTTGTCCTGCCTTGAGAAATAACATAGTTACTCCAGGGCGATAAAGTGGTGTTACTTTTGAATAAAGTATCCACAAATAGCTGATCTACTCCTATCAAATCGACCTGACTGAAGGGTAGATTGAGTCCTAAGAGTGTTGATTCCAAACCACTCTTGACTTCTGTTACTTCAGGTTCCTGTTGCTGGAATTCCCTGATAACTTCAGCTAATGAGATGATAGGCGTTTCTTCCTCCATCTTGTGCAAAGAATTTTCTTCTTTAGCAACTACAGACAATGTTGTCTGCACAATATCAGAGTCCATATTCTGGCTCCTGGCAATTCCCTGTGTTTCCTGAGTCTCCGAACTGGTATACTGTGAGATACCAACTGGAAATGTTTCCTGGTCTGGATGTTCCTCTCTGGTCATGCTTTCATGGGCTAAGTCCAGTTGAGGTAAATCCTGTGGTGGGCTGTCTAAGCAATCCATTACAATAGGTAAATGATTTGAACTGAGATCTAGTGTCTTGTCCTGAGCTGCAGCCTCAAAGATCACAAAGGGTTCCGGGTCATCCTTCATCCCACTGTCAGTCAAATTTAATCCCACTTCTTCCTCGTCTGGGCTGAAGGGAATAATAAAGTCGGTTACCTTTCGATCTCCGACCTCCTTAAAAGATGTCCTCAGGTCATCTTCCTCTTGAGTTTCACCTCTCGTTGAAGTAAAATGAGATTCCTGGGAGTCTTGTACTGGCAAACCGTAGTGCAAACAGTTGTCCTCTGGGTAACTGTTACTAGGTAAATTATCTGAACTGATAATTAGTGACTCTTCCCGCGTTGCAGCGGTGAAATTCACCTGGGATTCTGTTCCTTCCTTCCTCCCTATTCCAGTCAGATGTAATTCCACTTCGTGATTCTGTGACCAGAAGGGAATGTGAGAATCGGCTAGGTCTCCGCCTGCGACCTCATTAAAGGTTGTCTTCAGTTCCTCTTTCTCTCGAGATTCATTTCTCATAGAAGTCAAGTGGTTTTCCTGAAGGTCCTGTACTGTTAAACCACCATTGCCGTGGTACAAACAGTTATCACGTTTGTGACTGTTTGAAATGCCCTTGGCACGTTTTTTCTTCCCTCTTTTCCGTTTAGGACTGGGTCGAATGTGAACCTGTAGTTCCCGGTCCACTACCTCTGATTCCGCGGTGGTTGGCAAAGATGTCCCTTCCTTCCTGGTTGGGTGAGCATCCATATCTCCTACCTTATGTTCCGCTAGAAAGGTTAGCTTCTCTGCATTGACTACTTCCATATGCTGTTTATTAATCTCTGCTTCTTCAGTTTTGCTACGCTCTTGTGCTCCAAAGAACTTATCATTTTCTTTAAACATAATTTCTTCTTCTTGGTCCCACCATTCTAACTCAGCTATGATATACATTTCTAGTTGCTCCCCCTTTAAGCCTTTTCTTATGCCCCACCCTTTCGCGGACTCTAAGAAATCTGCGCGCGCCTTCATGTCCTCTTCGAGATTCCGGTAACGTAAGGCCATAATTACAAATGACTATATTCAGGTAAGCTCCTATGTATATATCAAAAATCAGATCTAAGCTAGAACGACAAGAGTTAACTACTGACAGTCTACGCTATCCAATGTGTATAGTTTAGCCTCAGCAGTGAAAGACAACTGAAAATAATATTCAAGTAGTATCTGGCGACAGCAGTGAAGTAAGTGTGAGAGATATACTATACAGTAATCAACAGTAATATTTACCTAAATAAACATTAAAATGCACTGCATACATGTCAAAATGAACACGGCATATATTAGCATAAAATTGCAAATCAGTCAAGCAGTTCAATCAAACACATCAATGTAAATATGATTAAAGTGTCCAATTATCAATAAATGATTAATGATAACACTAAATGATAGATGATGGTAGTTTTCTAATAAGTTCTTATCTGTTATACTTTTGAAAAGTTATATATGTTCTCTGAAACTTCCTCAACTAAAAGTAGCTACATTTGATGATAGTCTATTTTGATGATTGAAGATTACAAGAGTTAACTTTGAAAAATCGTTTGTCTAGGGTCTAGTAGAATCACTATGATTACTAGAATCCTGGTTCAGGATCGCGGACTGGACCCCAATCAGTAGGATTGGGTTAAAATTAAATCCCGGAGACGAGACACCAATCTGTCAGAAGTCGGGGTGTCCCACCGGCTAGATGAAAGTATTTTTCACTGGCGAGCAACCCCAAATAGTCAGAAACTGACTAGGGACAAAAACTATATGGCTGAACTATAGATTAAGCCCTGAATATCCAACGTACAGCTCCAAGTGGCTCGTTACAAAATGAAATGAACTGTGCTGAATATTCGCCAAGGAATGGGAAAGAGACGTTTAGCTAAGATAGATGTTTAAGTCTAAATATATGAATATAGACGACTATCTCAGTACAGGTCTTTCTCCCTGACTGCTCCCTTCCTTGGTGTGTAAGTGAACCCCCACCAATGTACACACACAACACGTATGCACAATTGGAATTAAAATATAACGACCGAACTATGAGTTACAATATTACAACATTTATTTACTAATCATAGATATCTGATGGTTTTTAATATGAGGATGATGAAATCATATAACATATTGTGATGAGAAACATTACGTAACTTTACTTGTTACTTCATCTATCTGGAACTGTGGTCCAGATCCCCACTCTCCAGTAGACTCAACAAAAGAAAACAGCTTGCCGGTATTCTGACGTCTGCCAGTCCTGGCTCTACCTAGTCAGTAGTCTCTAGTCTTGAGATCTATAACATAGGTGCTCCTTGTGAGAGCTTGAAAGAAAGTCAAGAATGTGTTATATCAGTTCTACATCAGCGCAATCCTAATTAAAACATATCATAACACAAACATATACAATGACCAGTCTGGCCAAGTTTATCTTCCAGCTCTACTGTGTTCACCATCCTCCTTCTCCCTACTGTCTTTAGTCTGGGACGGGCTTTTCAATTGTCTCACACGCCTGTAATGATTACATTTCTGCCGCCCCATGTCCATGTCGCTAATACAGAAATTTTGTGTCGTACAGCCGCTCCGTCCAATGTTAGTTTAGCATCTCACAGGGTCGGTAAGGGTATTATAACAATGCCTGATCATCCGGGCTTGCAAGCCGTGACCAGTAGCTGTGCCAGGTTTCAGTGCATTACCGTGGACGCACGCCCACAATACACTGAGAAAGTTTAGCACCATATGCACTATACTACCAATTGTGGGTAATGTCTGTACCATTACACCTCTGCTTCCAACACAATCATTGGCCAATGTGCCAATGCACAGACAATCGATAGTTAGTGTGCCAATGCGCACACCATAATATAACACTTCATATTGATAGGCTTGCATATGACAAATCAATATACCAAACATGAATTACCCATAAAACATTAATTAAACTAGACATATTATGATACTTTAACATCATAGCATAATGCACTAGTTAGTTTATGGAATTACACATACATACATCCAACATATCCGTAAACATTATATTACTTCAAGATGGACATCTAATGATACTCAACATAATAGCATCAGGCATTATTAATGAGTACTAATATTGTATAGCTACAAAATGAGATATACAACAAGTCTAATTGAAGTTACCACACAGACCAGCTATATTTGCTGAGCTGCCCGGTTTAATCACCTGCTGTTGTAAGAATTAAATAAATAGTCAGTTGACTATATTCTGTACAACAAATGCACACACCAAAAAGCAACTAGGATAGTGTCCAAAGAAATGACAAGCATCTACCAAGACACCTAAAAGTATACTTAGACAATGATATTTATTGAAATAACCTATGTCCGATATAGACTGACTAGTTATTAAGAAATAATTCTCCTAGTTAATTCTAGCAACATAAGAATCATACATATGACTACCAAACATTGAGCTGGCTGCCTACCTGTTCTGAAGTCAGACTTAATCTAACATAAAACAGGCTATGGACCCTTATTTAAGCTGCGTCAAGCAGACCGTATTATCTCCTTGGCATTCCCATCATAAATTCTTCTTATCTCCACCGGACGGTAATTGCACTTATCACTGCAATTGGCCATCACACCTGTGGGTCTGACAATTATTAGCCCACTGAGTCTTATCAGTGATTTCACACCTTGCGCCTCTAGTCTCTACCAGATGGGGTAATCCATCGCGGTTGGGCGATTTCCTAGCTATTCTTATCAGGTGTCATGTCAAGGGAACAATTAGGTTCTGATGGTCAACAGCCAGTTTACAACTCTGTTGGTAAACCAGGTTTGCTTGCGTCATACCTGGTTGGTTTTAATTACTATTCAGTCCCCTGAGTCTGCCCTCCCGTCTGGCTGGATTGATAAGACTGTGAAACTGATCTGGGGGTGACCGGTACTGGTGTCAAATTAACTTCCCAAATAGAAAGCCATTCCTGGTGGTTGTTTACTTGCAGGTTTTGCAAGCTTACGTCAAGACAGTATAGCCTTGAATATAGAGAAAACAGTTTTGTTCGTCTGTTGATCCTCTACATGGCCCATCAAAAGTGACCCGAAAATTGTTCTGGGAAGTAAAGGCTGCTAATTCGTGACAGAGCTTTCCCCTTAAAAAAAAAGTTTCTGCCAGAAATCTTTTGTCAAAGCACGCTGTACATCCCAGAATAATGCCTAAGCACTCTCCGTTCTTTATCTGCCTAAAGGTTTCCAATATTCCTTGTGGCAGTGGGTTGTCCTGCATAAAGACGTCCCATTTCCATAACCCAAAGATACTCTGGATAGATCCTTGTACCTGGTTTTCGGCCGGGATTCCATGCAATAGCTTGGTAAAATCCGGTAATTGTCAGGAGGTTGTAATTTTACCCCTCTGGGAAAGATCACAATCAACGGGATTCTTCTACGCCTCTGGGCGTCTGTCTTAGTCCACTCCCTCACGTGATTTAATCCTTTCAGCCGAGGATGTCCCCGTAGTGAAGTCTCGCATAAGCTGGCCACAGCAAAGCTTGTCTCCGTGATATTCCTCCATCTTTTATAGATTCTTAACTGATCCATCAATATCTTCCTTTTGAAAGGAATAATGTTACACATCATGGTCCCATGATATAAATTCAACTGGCGCCTTCCTCCTTCAAAGTTAGGCGTAACAATCTTCCCTCCTCGGTGTCGCGGTTTCTTCCCCTGATAATCAGTTAATGGGCTGAGTTTCTCTACATTAGAGTTTCTTGTAAAAACCGTGCTAGAAATTGAAAATTTAGTGTGCCCAGTTGTCCTGCCTTGAGAAATAACATAGTTACTCCAGGGCGATAAAGTGGTGTTACTTTTGAATAAAGTATCCACAAATAGCTGATCTACTCCTATCAAATCGACCTGACTGAAGGGTAGATTGAGTCCTAAGAGTGTTGATTCCAAACCACTCTTGACTTCTGTTACTTCAGGTTCCTGTTGCTGGAATTCCCTGATAACTTCAGCTAATGAGATGATAGGCGTTTCTTCCTCCATCTTGTGCAAAGAATTTTCTTCTTTAGCAACTACAGACAATGTTGTCTGCACAATATCAGAGTCCATATTCTGGCTCCTGGCAATTCCCTGTGTTTCCTGAGTCTCCGAACTGGTATACTGTGAGATACCAACTGGAAATGTTTCCTGGTCTGGATGTTCCTCTCTGGTCATGCTTTCATGGGCTAAGTCCAGTTGAGGTAAATCCTGTGGTGGGCTGTCTAAACAATCCATCACAATAGGTAAATGATTTGAACTGAGATCTAGTGTCTTGTCCTGAGCTGCAGCCTCAAAGATCACAAAGGGTTCCGGGTCATCCTTCATCCCACTGTCAGTCAAATTTAATCCCACTTCTTCCTCGTCTGGGCTGAAGGGAATAATAAAGTCGGTTACCTTTCGATCTCCGACCTCCTTAAAAGATGTCCTCAGGTCATCTTCCTCTTGAGTTTCACCTCTCGTTGAAGTAAAATGAGATTCCTGGGAGTCTTGTACTGGCAAACCGTAGTGCAAACAGTTGTCCTCTGGGTAACTGTTACTAGGTAAATTATCTGAACTGATAATTAGTGACTCTTCCCGCGTTGCAGCAGTGAAATTCACCTGGGATTCTGTTCCTTCCTTCCTCCCTATTTCAGTCAGATGTAATTCCACTTCGTGATTCTGTGACCAGAAGGGAATGTGAGAATCGGCTAGGTCTCCGCCTGCGACCTCATTAAAGGTTGTCTTCAGTTCCTCTTTCTCTCGAGATTCATTTCTCATAGAAGTCAAGTGGTTTTCCTGAAGGTCCTGTACTGTTAAACCACCATTGCCGTGGTACAAACAGTTATCACGTTTGTGACTGTTTGAAATGCCCTTGGCACGTTTTTTCTTCCCTCTTTTCCGTTTAGGACTGGGTCGAATGAGAACCTGTAGTTCCCGGTCCACTACCTCTGATTCCGCGGTGGTTGGCAAAGATGTCCCTTCCTTCCTGGTTGGGTGAGCATCCATATCTCCTACCTTATGTTCCGCTAGAAAGGTTAGCTTCTCTGCATTGACTACTTCCATATGCTGTTTATTAATCTCTGCTTCTTCAGTTTTGCTACGCTCTTGTGCTCCAAAGAACTCATCATTTTCTTTAAACATAATTTCTTCTTCTTGGTCCCACCATTCTAACTCAGCTATGATATACATTTCTAGTTGCTCCCCCTTTAAGCCTTTTCTTATGCCCCACCCTTTCGCGGACTCTAAGAAATCTGCGCGCGCCTTCATGTCCTCTTCGAGATTCCGGTAACGTAAGGCCATAATTACAAATGACTATATTCAGGTAAGCTCCTATGTATATATCAAAAATCAGATCTAAGCTAGAACGACAAGAGTTAATTACTGACAGTCTACGCTATCCAATGTGTATAGTTTAGCCTCAGCAGTGAAAGACAACTGAAAATAATATTCAAGTAGTATCTGGCGACAGCAGTGAAGTAAGTGTGAGAGATATACTATACAGTAATCAACAGTAATATTTACCTAAATAAACATTAAAATGCACTGCATACATGTCAAAATGAACATGGCATATATTAGCATAAAATTGCAAATCAATCAAGCAGTTAAATCATCAAACACATCAATGTAAATATGATTAAAGTGTCCAATTATCAATAAATGATTAATGATAACACTAAATGATAGATGATGGTAGTTTTCTAATAAGTTCTTATCTGTTATACTTTTGAAAAGTTATATATGTTCTCTGAAACTTTCTCAACTAAAAGTAGCTACATTTGATGATAGTCTATTTTGATGATTGAAGATTAAAGAGTTAACTTTTAAAAATCGTTTGTCTAGGGTCTAGTAGAATCACTATGATTACTAGAATCCTGGTTCAGGATCACGGACTGGACCCCAATCAGTAGGATTGGGTTAAAATTAAATCCCGGAGACGAGACACCAATCTGTCAGAAGTCGGGGTGTCCCACCGGCTAGATGAAAGTATTTTTCACTGGCGAGCAACCCCAAATAGTCAGAAACTGACTAGGGACAAAAACTATATGGCTGAACTATAGATTAAGCCCTGAATATCCAACGTACAGCTCCAAGTGGCTCGTTACAAAATGAAATGAACTGTGCTGAATATTCGCCAAGGAATGGGAAAGAGAAGTTTAGCTAAGATAGATGTTTAAGTCTAAATATATGAATATAGACGACTATCTCAGTACAGGTTTTTCTCCCTGACTGCTCCCTTCCTTGGTGTGTAAGTGAACCCCCACCAATGTACACACACAACACGTATGCACAATTGGAATTAAAATATAACGACCGAACTATGAGTTACAATATTACAACATTTATTTACTAATCATAGACATCTGATGGTTTTTAATATGAGGATGATGAAATCATATAACATATTGTGATGAGAAACATTACGTAACTTTACTTGTTACTTCATCTATCTGGAACTGTGGTCCAGATCCCCACTCTCCAGTAGACTCAACAAAAGAAAACAGCTTGCCGGTATTCTGACGTCTGCCAGTCCTGGCTCTACCTAGTCAGTAGTCTCTAGTCTTGAGATCTATAACATAGGTGCTCCTTGTGAGAGCTTGAAAGAAAGTCAAGAATGTGTTATATCAGTTCTACATCAGCGCAATCCTAATTAAAACATATCATAACACAAACATATACAATGACCAGTCTGGCCAAGTTTATCTTCCAGCTCTACTGTGTTCACCATCCTCCTTCTCCCTACTGTCTTTAGTCTGGGACGGGCTTTTCAATTGTCTCACACGCCTGTAATGATTACATTTCTGCCGCCCCATGTCCATGTCGCTAATACAGAAATTTTGTGTCGTACAGCCGCTCCGTCCAATGTTAGTTTAGCAGCTCACAGGGTCGGTAAGGGTATTATAACAATGCCTGATCATCCGGGCTTGCAAGCCGTGACCAGTAGCTGTGCCAGGTTTCCATGCATTACCGTAAACGCACGACCACAATACACTGAGAAAGTTTAGCACCATATGCACTATACTACCAATTGTGGGTAATGTCTGTACCATTACACCTCTGCTTCCAACACCATCATTGGCCAATGTGCCAATGCACAGACAATCGATGGTTAGTGTGCCAATGCGCACACCATAATATAACACTTCATATTGATAGGCTTGCATATGACAAATCAATATACCAAACATGAATTACCCATAAAACATTAATTAAACTAGACATATTATGATACTTTAACATCATAGCATAATGCACTAGTTAGTTTATGGAATTACACATACATACATCCAACATATCCGTAAACATTATATTACTTCAAGATGGACATCTAATGATACTCAACATAATAGCATCAGGCATTATTAATGAGTACTAATATTGTATAGCTACAAAATGAGATATACAACAAGTCTAATTGAAGTTACCACACAGACCAGCTATATTTGCTGAGCTGCCCGGTTTAATCACCTGCTGTTGTAAGAATTAAATAAATAGTCAGTTGACTATATTCTGTACAACAAATGCACACACCAAAAAGCAACTAGGATAGTGTCCAAAGAAATGACAAGCATCTACCAAGACACCTAAAAGTATACTTAGACAATGATATTTATTGAAATAACCAATGTCCGATATAGACTGACTAGTTATTAAGAAATAATTCTCCTAGTTAATTCTAGCAACATAAGAATCATACATATGACTACCAAACATTGAGCTGGCTGCCTACCTGTTCTGAAGTCAGACTTAATCTAACATAAAACAGGCTATGGACCCTTATTTAAGCTGAGTCAAGCAGACCGTATTATCTCCTTGGCATTCCCATCATAAATTCTTCTTATCTTCACCGGACGGTAATTGCACTTATCACTGCAATTGGCCATCACACCTGTGGGTCTGACAATTATTAGCCCACTGAGTCTTATCAGTGATTTCACACCTTGCGCCTCTAGTCTCTACCAGATGGGGTCATCCATCGCGGTTGGGCGATTTCCTAGCTATTCTTATCAGGTGTCATGTCAAGGGAACAATTAGGTTCTGATGGTCAACAGCCAGTTTACAACTCTGTTGGTAAACCAGGTTTGCTTGCGTCATACCTGGTTGGTTTTAATTACTATTCAGTCCCCTGAGTCTGCCCTCCCGTCTGGCTGGATTGATAAGACTGTGAAACTGATCTGGGGGTGACCGGTACTGGTGTCAAATTAACTTCCCAAATAGAAAGCCATTCCTGGTGGTTGTTTACTTGCAGGTTTTGCAAGCTTACGTCAAGACAGTATAGCCTTGAATATAGAGAAAACAGTTTTGTT
>OY992892.1:69040135-69165135 GCA_963921405.1 Cepaea hortensis | reverse complement strand
CAGGTTGCCATTTTTGGTATAGGAATGAAGATACTTTTGTGCCAAATACCATATTTCCTTATCATTATACATAATGAGTGATAAATGTGCAGGCTTTCTTCTCCTCCCGCTTTAATTAGTTCAGCTGGTTCTCATCACATGGAGAATACGATACACACACATATCGTGATTGTAACTGACTCAGAAAGCATGCTGAGTAGGGTGAGGACTGGCAAGCTTCGTGCCGAGTGGCTTGCTTCGCCTCGGAAGTCACGGGTGGCAAGCATCGTCTGGATATTTTCTCCGGGGCATGCTGGTGTGCTGGGGAATGAACAGGCAGACAGATTGGCTGGCTCTGCAAAACTTGGTTGAGTATTGATTCATGATAAGGCAGACGTGGTTGCGGCCTTGTGGGAGCACGTGTACACCTCGGAGGAGCAAATGGATCACCATGGTCTGGCAAGAATGCGACAGCGTGGAGTGACGAGGGGATCTGGCCGATGACCCACGCTTAGAGGAAAGGCGAGACGCACATATAATCAGATTGCTACTGGTACTATTGGGGTTGGAACTCTTCGCTGGCTTCTGAGGATGGGGACGGAGTGCTTATAGGAATGCCTCGAATGCTGTGATGTCGGTTTGTAAATCAATCAATCAATCAATCAATCATCACATTCAGGTGATTTACCATTCTTTAGGTTCTTTATTACCCATGCAATTTAATCTAATGAGGGTTCAGGTTCTGTCTCTGCTGTCATTGGCTCATGCATCTCATTCATATCCTCACTATCACTCATATCATACATTCCACTGCAGTACTCCTGCCATCTTTCTAGAATTTGTCTAGATTCTGTTAAGGTATTTCCCATCTTGTCACAAATAACATTCAATTGAGATTGAACATTTCTTGTCAATAACTTCATTTCTTTGAACATTTCGTAATATCTTCCAGTCTTATGATATTGCTTTATTCTGGTACAGCGGTCTTGTATATATTGTTTTTGTTTTTCCTTTCTTGTGTTCTTTCTTATTTCTCGAGTTAAAGATTTATACTTCATCCTGCTATTATCGGATTCACCTCCTTTCTGTTTCAGTTCACTTTGTTGTTTTATTAATTGTAACGTGGGAAATAAAGAAGGTAGTTACGAACAGATAAAGCTAGGAGTACGGCAGGTGTGTGTCTTGTCACCCGATCTCTTCTACCTATATAGACAATTAAAAATGAGAGAGATCAAAGAGAAGCCAGGAATACTAATCGGAAGATATAATATAAATAATATACGCCATGCAGATGACACAGTATTGGTGGCGGATAATGCAACAGACCTACAACAATTATTAGACATTGTAGTATCAGAGAGTGCACAGAAAAGACTCTCCTTGAATATCAAGAAAACAGTAACAATGGTGATATCAAAGAAAATGGGGACAACAAAATGTGACATAGAAATAGAAGGTGAAATTCTCAACGAAGTGGATACTTTTAAATACCTAGGGGCATTTATAACATCAGATGGAAGACGTACAATAGAGATTAAGAGCAGAATAGGGCAGGCTAAATGAAGAGTATCTTATGCAATAAGTCGCTATCAATGAATGTAAGAAAGAGTTGCTAAAATGCTATATAAACAGTATTTCTGTATGGCAGCGAATCTTGGAATGTAAATGAACAAATTAAGAAGAAATTAGAAGCAACAGAGATGTGGTTTTTAAGACGAATGTTGCGAATTCCTTGAGCTGCCAGAGTAACTAACAACGATTGCCTGAAAAAGGCTAATGAAACTAGAACACTATATACAACAATAAGAAAGAGACAAACAGCTTTCTTTGGTCATGTGATGAGAAGAGAGGCATTGGACAACATCGTGACAACTGGAAAGATCGAGGGGAAGAGAGGCAGAGGCAGACCAAGAGAAATGATTCTGGACGGATTGAGACGGTGGCATGGAGGAATATCATCAGCAGAGTTGATCCAGAACACCAAAGACCGAGATCTGTGGAGAGCTCCACACCAATCTGTGGAGAGCCATAAACGCCTACGCCAGTCGGCACGGCACTTGATGATGAACGTGTCTGATGTCATCCGTGGCTAAAGCTTCTTTTTCTTGGTAGGAGTTAACTCTTTGACTGCAGTTATCAAGATATCTCTAACTTGTACTGCCAGTTCATCAGGTGTCATTTCCTCTTGTACAGACATCAAGACCCCAAAACGATTCCTAACTTCTACGTTATATATATATATATATATATATATATATATATATATATATATATATATATATATATATATATATATATATATCATTCATTGGCACCTTGCCGTCTCGACAGACGATATTTTGTAAGGGATGGAGTTATTGCCTCTCCATAGCACAAAGCCTGGGCTAAAATATAGAGATCATGTGTTGCCCATTCAGCATGATCCCTCTCGCGGCCTGCCTAGTTCACTCCAGAGGAAAGGTAACACCTCTAAATCTGGAACAAGACAAGCTGCAGAAGCTGCCGGATCAGCAAAGCAATGCTCTAATTGTCCGGCTGTCGGAGCTTCGATCCTAGACCAGCCACCAACCAAGGCTTAGGGCCTGGTCTGCCCTGCCATGACACTTTGTCTTTAGGTTGCATTTCCTCGCACCAGGGTAAGGCTTGTACCCTCCCAATTGCGCTCTTCAGCCCCAAGCCGTTGGCACAATGTGGGGTGTCGGGTTTGGTAAGCGCCGCCCAACACTCGGCGCTAACAGAAAGCAGGTAGTACCGTCTACTGTTATACGGTAGCTCAGTCATATCTGACTAAGACCTCACACACACACACACACACACACACACACACACACACACACACACACACACACACACACACACATATATATATATATATATATATATATATATATATTATATATATATTGATTGTAATGTGTTGTTGCCGGTCTCTCTGGCTGTGGGGTTACAACACTTTCTCTCTATAATCCCGTTTATCACGCAGAGTCTCGCAGCGGAGCGAGAACTGAGGTGGTTCGACCCCCGCTCGTGACTTGCGGATACTGAGCCGGCCGCTCAGAAAGCAATGGCAAACTACTGAGCGTAATCTTGCCAAGAGATCAACAGACAGCTGAAAGATGCTGCTGTTGACAGCTAAGTCCTGTAAAAGGATACGCAAAACATAATGTGTTGTTGGCAATATGCGTTGTCCGCGAACATGATCTGGTTGTCTGTTCAAGTTCAGTCACATGAATTAATGTACATATAAAAACATTAAAGTAAAACAAGTCACAGAATCTAAATGTTTATGGAATATGTCTAAAGAGGTGTGGAGATTGAAAAGAGAGATATAAACCACATGTTAAAAACCAAAGACAGGCTTATAAACTGTCACCTTCAACTAGAGAACCCAAAATTAATTACAACGGAAGCCAAGCAACAAAATCATAAACAGTATTTCCTACAAATCTTGGTTCAATCAATCAATCATGTGCCATGCCGGAAAGCGTGGGCGCCATTTCACTCGATCACCAGTGTCGTGGATCAGCTCAGTGTTCCTGTCTCGTCCATGCCATCTTGGTTATCAGTGTCAAATACATAAATGCACATGTACTGTTTGACGGCCATAAACGTAGAAGAAAGAAATAGAGACTAGAGGACACATTAGACAACACATAATTGAAAGATATTGTTATCCTGCCGGGATTCGAACATTTCACTTCCAAATGGAGGACATCACCTCGCTTCATGAACTAGTGTACTTCGACGCATGACCAACTAACCATTTATCTAGGTCAATTGCACAGAAATATCCTTCATCTGGCGCTAGACAATAGTCTGTACAATAGTCTGTACAATAGTCTGTACAATAGTCTGTACAATAGTCTGTACAATAGTCTGTACAATAGTCTGTACAATAGTCTGTACAATAGTCTGTACAATAGTCTGTACAATAGTCTGTACAATAGTCTGTACAATAGTCTGTACAATAGTCTGTACAATAGTCTGTAGAATAGTCTGTACAAGACATATTCACGCCATGAAAGATATTGGGCATAATAGTGCTAGCTTCATATTGTTAAAGACCAATCGGCCTTCTATGGGTGACGTGGCTAATATCACGCCGATAGTCTTTACGTCGCATGAAATGTGTCGGTACCCACTGGAGGCTTGACAGCCCAGTTCAATAGAAAAAAATTCCCCACTCCCCTTTCGACAAGGATTCACATATATTACCATCGATCAAGTAGGCCCGCTCGTTAGTCACTGCCGAGCCTATGCTTCTCTAGACAAAAAAAATAATTCCTGAAGAGCATTTAGTTGGTTTCCTACAACGCAAAGTCACTGGCATTTTGTTTCTTGTAATCGTGTTCTAATAAGACTCACAATCTACTTCTCTTGGTTTTTTTTTGTGGTTTTTATTTTTTGGTTTTATTTTTTTTTTTTGGGGGGGGGGGGGGGGCTTTATTCATTCAAAATTACTGGATGGAGACCTAATTGTGCACGCTTATCTGCCGGCCCCAAGGTCTGGCTTTCTATATGAGAATGAGGCGCATTTTTAATGACAATTTCCCAGGTCAACCTTTCCTAAAATAGACACCAGGAAATGTTCAGGAAGTAAATATGGCCGATGTGATAATCATTACATCATCCACCGATTGAGCAATCACCACAAATGCCAAATAGTCATATAAAAAGGTCCTTTTACATAAAAGAAATTAAGCGGATGTAACTGACGACTCTGAGCATTGTTGCAGGCAGGGAAGTAAATGGTGAAGGAATTTTTACGACGTGTGACGTCGTATGTCGACCCTACCCATTTTTGAAAAATGGGTATATAAATATGACCCACTTGATGTTTATGACTGCAGCCAAATACTGATTTTGAGAAGTTTCTACAAACTTTTCAACTATTTTGAATACTTTCTAGGTATAGGTATAGGGACAGTGTAAAATAAAATAATCTAAAACAAAACCCCAACAGATTTACATACATCTTTTCGTTAGTGACTGAATCAAAGGTAATTTAATTGTATTTATCCTGAAATTAATATTAACTTTGGTTATTTTAATAATGCATCTACCTAATTACTTACCTACCTACCTTTTACCTAAAAGCCTACCCACCTTTCTACCTAAATGCCAACCTACCTACTTATCTACCTACCTAAATACTTATCTGCATGCTCACATATCTGTCTACTTACTTACGAACCTGTCTGTCTGTCTGTCTGTCTGTCTGTCTGTCTGTCTGACTTCTGTCGGTCGGTCTATCTATCTGGCTGTCTGTCTATCTATTTGGCTAGTCTGTCTGTCAGTCTATCTGTCTCTCTATGTATAGATCTAAAGATCTATCTAACGAGCTATCTATAGTTCTGTCTGTTTATCTGCCTCTCTATTCTATTTTAAGTCTGGTTCTTTCTGGTAGAGGTCTTTGGGATTTCTTTTAGCTGCTATTTCTGCCTCTCTTGCCAGGCCATCTAAGTAATGCGTGAGTAGCTAGCTATACATTAGATCATGTGTATTTCCAAAAGTTTCTGGTATAAGCAGTTTTAATTTTGCTGTTATACACGTCCTTTTAATTTGTCAAATGTATCCTTTCTTAAGCCGGTCTCTCTGGCTGTGGGGTTACAACACTTTCTCTCTGTAATCCCGTTTATCACGCAGAGTCTCGCAGCGGAGCGAGAACTGAGGTGGTTCGACCCCCGCTCGTGACTTGCGGATACTGAGCCGGCCGCTCAGAAAGCAATGGCAAACTACTGAGCGTAATCTTGCCAAGAGATCAACAGACAGCTGAAAGATGCTGCTGTTGACAGCTAAGTCCTGTAAAAGGATACGCAAACATCCTTTCTTATATTTGTTAAGCGTGTTTGGTAGTATCCGTACTTTATAGTTGCTACAGAACATACTTTCTACATATCACATATAGTTTCCACAGATCAAATATAGTTGCCACAGATCAAATATAGCTTTTACAGATCAAATATAGTTGATACAGAGCATGGTTTCTACATATCACATATAGTTCCTACAGATCAAATATAATGTCTATAGATCTAATTGCCTTATAATGTAATATTTTATATTATGATTATTTATTTTTCAAGGACTTCCATAAAAAACATATGCGTATCTATGTGTGTATGTGGGTGTATATTTGTGTATGTTCGTGTGTAATATTCTTTACTGTTTGTCTTATTTTTCTTAAGGTAACGATTTTTCCACACATCGTCCATCGGCATCAGCTACAATGAAGAATCTTCAGATTATTGCATCCCTTATTACTGGAACTGTAGGCTGTTTATTTATTCTTATTGGAGAATCGACGCCGCAGTGGGTCACCTATGACAGTTTTGTATCGATTGGTTTGTTTGTTGTTTGCAAACAAGCCCCATGCGAGTCGTATTCAGCTGAAGGTTAGTGTATTGTCCGTGTGTAATAGTTTCCCAGTTTCGATCTGTGAGTGTTTCTGAAAAGCTTACATTGTTTCTACTGATCAAATATCGTTCCTACAGATCAAGTATAGTTTATAGAGATCAAATATGGCTGCTACAAAACATAGTTTCTACATATCACATATAGTTTCTTCAGATCAAATTTAGTTTCTACAAGACAAATATAGTTTTTGCAGATAAAATATAGTATGAAACAGAACATAGATTGTACTTATCATACAGTTCCCACAGATTAAATATAATGTTTAGACATGTAATAGCCTTTCAACGTGTAAAATAGAGTGTCTATAGATCTAATATAGTATCTAAACTTCTATTATACAGTAGTTTCTACAGAATTAGCATTGTTTCAGATCACATGTAGTGTCTAGTACAGTTGGCAGATGTTCTCAAGCATATCATTTAAGATGTAATGGTTGTCTTTTGTGCGATCAGATTAACGTCCCTTGGTATATAGTGGCTAGCCGGCTTGCCTGCCGCTCCGGTCATCATGGATTTGTATTCGCATCGAGGTGGGTATTAAACATTGACCTGGGATCCCAAGTCGACCCAGCCTAAAATGGGTATCAGGAAAGTGAAAGCGGCCCAAGAGATATTGACCACATCACACCTCTAGCGTCTACTGTAGAACGTGAGAGACGTAAGATGGTGCATGATGGTGGAAATGACCATGTTTTCACATGCATCCACTGTGGACAAACATTTACAGCACGAATTGACCTTATCAGCCACACTCGCCACCGCCATGGGTCGTAGTTACTAAGCCTTTTTGAA
The DNA here is from genome assembly GCA_963921405.1 of Cepaea hortensis. Classification (NCBI taxonomy): domain Eukaryota; kingdom Metazoa; phylum Mollusca; class Gastropoda; order Stylommatophora; family Helicidae; genus Cepaea; species Cepaea hortensis. Next base: position 69,157,948 of record OY992892.1, on the reverse strand, counting down.
GCACAATGTACCAAACTATCGTCTGTCAAGACGGAAAGGTGCCAATAATATATATAATAATATATAATAATAATAATAATAATAATAATAATAATAATAATAATAATAATAATTAGTGATAAGTATGGATCAGCAACGGCAACATCACATTAAAGATGCATAGGTGCTCCGAGTCCGTCTCCCTGGCCTAGATGTTAACGTCTTTCTTCGTAATCCCGTATATTCTCGTGAGTAACACAACCTGCGCGAGAATTGGTAGCGGTTCTCGCCGCGTTAGTAACTTACAGGGTAGGTGAGCCGGTCGCTCAGAAAGCAATGGCAAACTACTGAGCGTAATCTTGCCTAGTACATCAACAGCAGCTGAAAAAATGCTGATGTTGACTACAACGTCCTGTAAGGGATATTAAAATAAAAGGTGCTCTGATCTCCTCCTTGAAGAAAAAGCGTGTTCAGGCCACATTCAACTGTCGGTATATTGACGCGTTATAATTGGGAAACGTGTTTTTTTTTTCTGCTTGCGGAAATAGAGCTGCGTCTTCCGCTTTCTGATTTCTAGGCGCTTCTCGCTTGGTATTCGTTTAATATGTTTTGCTATTTTCCATGTCTAGTGCGGTTCGCGAACTTAAAGTTATTGTTAAGTTCCCACCCGTCACACGGTGCTATTAGTTTCACAGAGTGATTGATCGGTAGTCGAGCCGTTGGTGACTCCATCTATATCTCATGTGGCTTGCTCTGTCGTTGAATCTTCGTGGATTATCACTTCTTTCAACTCTTGTGTCTTGGACTCTATATCTTGGTGGAGTGTAGTCTCTTCTCCTGGTCACCGTGCGTTCTTAGTCGCTTTCGTTTACACTTTTCGTTTTTTTCTACTCTTCTGGTTGGGTCTTGCTGTTGGTGTCGCCTGCTTGGACTGTTTCATTCTGAGTCTGTTTCTAGATTCTTTCCAGCTGTGCTCTTTCTTCCTGCATTTGTGTCCATGTCTCACCCATCTCCGCTTTGACTGCAGCCATTTGAGTCAAATCCCGCCCGATCTTCTGTTGAACGAGCTTCTATTCGTCCAGGATGCACTGAACCGCTGGTATTTGCATTTCTTGTGTATCATCGCGTCTTTTACATCTAGTGTCATTGCTCCTTTCTTATGGATGGCTAGGGCAGCCGAGCTATATGGTCCTGTGGTTTCCGGGGCAGTAGCGAACTTTCTGTTTTCCTTAGACTTCCTTAAGTTGGTGTCGATCTTGGCGTGAAGGCACAGGTTGTACGGGTGTGGTCCAGAGCAGTATCTGCACACCTCCGTCTCACTTTTGCAGTTGGCACGAGTGTGTCAAATCTTCTGGCACCTGGAACACCGCAGCACTCTTGTAATTTAGAGCTCTGGGGCTTGCTCATTCTTGTCTCATCTGATGATCTATAGCATGGTTCTGTACTCCGACGTGATGAATCTGTGGTGGGTGTGTTGTTTTTTGCCGATAATTCTTTCAGCACCGACTCGTCGTGGTCGTCGTCGTCGTCATTCGCACTGCGAACGCTAACAAGTTAAGTCGCGCTATTCTGTCAAGAAGCCTGATTCGCGGGAAAATGCCACGTGGAAAGTCCAACAACAAGAAACACGCTGTTGCCAAGATGTGCAGCGTGGGAGCCGACAACAAGAAGAAGAACGTCGAGAGCCCACCTGCTAGCTGCATCAAAGAGCCTGATACTACAGCCATTACTGAAGCTACTACGAGGGAGAAGATTAATAACCCAACACAGTCAAGAAACAAGACAGCAGAGAAAAGGGAGGAGAAAGACACCAGAGTCGGAAACACCGACTCAAAAACAGTCCGATGGGTTGTCAAGCGGATTCCTGTGGAGCTGACAGATGAAGAAATTCTGAAGCAGCTACGGGAAGAGAATCTTCACATCCGATTCTTGAAGGCGGAGCGGCTCCTCACCTACTCCAAGATACCTACAACCTTGGCAGTAGTGACGTCGGAGGGCAGCGAGATGCCGACCACAGTATCATTCAACAAGAGAATGCAGCAACCAGAGAGATTCATACCAAGAATCACGCAATGTTCTAGATGTCAGAAGGCCGGCCACAGTAGAGCTACGTGTCGTAGTAAGACGGAAATCTGCCGATACTGCGCCGATCACCACGCCTTCAAGGAGTCTCCGCTGGTCAAGCTGGACAAGGACTTCCGTGCACCCAACAACAAAAGAAAGTGAGCCAACTGCCTGGGCAAACATGGAGCAAGATACCTGGGCTGTCCGTACCTGCAAAGACACAGAGACGTCTTAAAGATCGCCACCATCACAAAGACACCATTCAAGGAATGAATGCAGAGGGGCGAGACAGCCACGGGTATATCTCAAGCTGAAAGAGATCAACTTCAAATGCAGATAGACGAGTTGAAGAAGCAAGTCAAGGCACTGCTGACTACGACTCCGACCAGCGATAATGAGAAGCTGCTGGCCGACATGAAAGAAATCCAGCTCAACATCAAACAAGAGATCCAGCGCATGGATGAGATGAAGAAGGAGAACGAAGAAATCCTACAAATGATCAAGACCGAAAGAGAACTGCATAAAGCTGAAATGGAACTCTTTCAAAACAAACTAACAGAAGCCACACAAGAACTCAGAGAGAAACCGCAAGAAGAAAACCAAGAGTCCGAGCCTGTACCGCAAACTAAAGCCAGCAGCCCAACAACAACGCCCAAGAGGGAACTACTATACCGTCGGATCTCTGAAGGAGGCACAGAATACCCAGTCGACAAGGAGGAACTCAAGCGCGAGGAATTCAGAAGGCGCTGTGAAGAAAAAGAAAAGAAGAAGCCTAAGAAACTCCGGGGGAAACCGATGGTATACCCAGTCTTACACTACGACTGTGAGAACGACTTTGAGTACTATATAGATGACGGTAAAATCGTCCCATGGCTGACCACGGAGGAAGAAAACTTTAGGCAGCAGCTTCGCAAACGCGACAGTGAAAACAGGCACAAGGAGAAAAATGAAAACGTCGAAAAGCTCCTACATAAAATACACAAAAAAGGAGACAAAAATACCAAATAAAAAGTCCTTTTAAGGACTGCAACCAGTCAAGCCAGGAGCCTGCGCCAACAAAGAAAACAAGAGGAAACATGCACAAAGGACAGCCGCCGACCGATCCCCCAGCTGGAATGGGGTTACGAAAAGTCCTTATAAGGACTGCAGCCAGTCAAGCCAGACGAGCCAGTAGCCTACTCAAACAAAGAAAACCACAAGAACAGACGAGCACAAAGGATAGCCGCCGACCGATCCCACCGCTGACGTCACAGACACAAACGCTACATAACCAGTCCGAGATAGGACTCACAAGACAAGAATTAGGGTGAATAAACCCACAAAAACCACGGACCTCAACAATAACCACAGCTCATGAAGCAGGTTAGACGAGGCCGAATTTGAAATTTTTGTTTTTGAATCAACCAACCAACCAGCACCGACAACCTTGAGAACCGGGTTTTGCTTCGACAGCATCTCCCTGATGTGCTCATTGGTGAGACGGGTCTGGACTCGTTTTATGGTCCATCGTTTGATGATGATATGTCGGGTGGCTTCCACTGTCTCTGTTGCTTGATGTCGGCTTTCTCTTCGTGGATGATCTTTCTAATGAGAGTGGTAAACTTCTCCGTTTTGTTGATGGAAACCATAATTCCATCGCGTGTCTTGCTTAGCTGGGCGATACTGAGTCTTCCCAGCTCGCTCTGCAGCAGACTGCGTATTTTGTTGTTGGTAAAGCCGATAGCTTCGCCTCTCCAACGTTTGTCTGTTTATGCAGGGTTTTCCCCAGGGAAGTTCTCGCTTGTGGTTTCCTCCCTTGAGGAGAATGGGGCGGTCGGGTGGGGGTTCTTTGATGGGCTGCTTAGTTGCTTCTCCTTGATGCTGTGACTGGCGTTTGCCTTACTGCTGGCTTCAGCTGTGATCTCGGGTGTGTGTTTGTTGCATTCGGGAACTGCATCGGTTTGTGTAGATGTTGGATAGCTGTGTGTCGTCACAGGATCAGCAGTCCTGCTTGTCTTCCTCGCCTGTGTTATTCTCTTGCCGGGTGCATAAAGCGAGTGTCGTTTCGCAGTGGTTTTAGTGTGAGCCATCAGTTGGTGATGTACGTCTCGATTGAGTATCTAGTCGTGTGTGGCGTGTGTGAAACCTCGACATCTCCGCCAGATTTTACTGACTGATCGTATCAGTTTGAGTTGGTTAATCAAATGTCTTGTGCTCTTTAGAAAGTCTTCAAGTCTGGCGGCTACCCGCTTCAGTTCCATCTCCCTCATTCTGGACAAGGAAGCATATTCCCATGTGTCTTAAAGTCATCTGTTCGTCCAGTTTCTTCAGTAGGGCTGATGATGCTCACCCACAGCTCTCCACACCTCGATCATCGCCATGTTCACCTACCGACAATAATATACTGTAAAGCTAGCAACATATAACCAATACATACGATGGCATGCGAATGACGCCCTTCACATTACTTCTTGACCTGCCAGAGCACTAGTGGCAGTCTTGTATTGAAATACATTTATCATAATGAGATATGAGGTGAAAACATTTAGGTATGTGTCACTCCTGTGGAATAGAGAGAGAGAGAGAGAGAGAGAGAGAGAGAGAGCGAGAGAGAGAGCGAGAGAGAGAGAGCGAGAGAGAGAGAGAGAGAGAGAGAGAGAGAGAGAGAGAGACAGTGTGCACCATGATCAAATATTATTAATTTTGGTTTACAGTTTTATTTTCATCTTTATTATCTACTTTCATTTAATTTGTGTGTGTTGTTTCTGAAGAAATTCACTAAGATCGAAACGTTGGATTCGCTGTGCTGTAGTTTGACATAAAAAAGACACATGTTACTTTACATTAATTTAGTATAATTCTTATTGTCATTTTCCCCATTATGATTTCTGCTGAGATCGTTGTATGGTATGCATACTTTGTCAGTGTTGATTTTGTATCGCCTTTTCACCGGAGACATATACAGAATTGTTTTCATCTCATAAGGTCACAACCTGCTGCAGACGTTATTTTTCTCATCTATGATGTTTGTCACTGACTGAATTCTATGCTGTGTATAACTTGAATGGACATTAATTTCCTACAGGGAGTGTACTTGCAGCCAGGTCACTTGTGGTCATCGGGTTTCTGACGTCAGTTATTGGCCTCATTGTCCTCATCGTCTACTATATCAAACACGCCCGCAAGGACACCGCTCACAGGACCTTATCCATGGTCATCGCCGTCGCTTTCATTATTGCAGGTACTTATGTGTTTACTTTACACTGGATTAACCTCACAATCGTGTTCTTGTTTTATTATTTTCGCTTGTTGTCACAACAGTCTGTGTATGCCTTATGTCAAAGACTGAAGGATGAGGCAGGAAGCCTGCCTCATGATAGAACACCACCGGGACGTGGGGTCAACCTCAGATTGAGTAGAGGGAACAGAGTGCCCGGGATCAGGGCAGGATAGATGATAGAAAAGGGGGACTATTAACTAGTCCTCACACGAAGGCGTTGACCAGATAGTTAGCACTACTGGTCACGACAGAATCACGCCTGCGTGATACAACGATTGGCACTCAAACCAAAGCCAGCTAATAGAAGCGTGCTACCTGACCTAGCACGCAGAGAGCCGAAGGGCGTATGAAGGTCCTTCCGCGTGGCGTGTAGCGACGCGAGTGAAGCACGTCAGACTGGGGACTGACTCTGTAGTGTTCACATCGTATAGAATAGATATGTGTTTTCATATAGCCTAGTAGATAGAGATTAGCTATAGGGTAGGAAAACTAGTGATAGAGAATATTGTGACTTTATGTGTGATTAGATAGCGACTGTTTTTGCAATTGTAAAGAGCCAACGGCAATAAAATGTACCATTTCATTCCTCGCACACGACTTGCAAGTTTCTTGTAGGGTGTGGGAGAAGTAATCCGATGATGCCTGAAACAGGAGTTGTTGACAGGCATTAGGATTAAATGTGGTGTCAGAAGTGCCGCTTGAACCTGAGTTCAAGCTATAACACTTACCCACGGCTCTAGACTAGGGTTACAGATAGGATATTACAAAGATTAAATGTTTAATTTGTGTCAGTGACTATGACGTGTGCAGACTAGATCGAGTTGCCGGCAGAATTGTGCCTATCGTGATGAAATAATGTTTATTTGTGCTTATTAGAATGTTATATATTTAAATAATGTGCTTTTCAAAGTTGTAAGTATTCATATTATGTTCTTCTTGCATTTATTTATGTAATTATTTATTTGTTTTTGAATAATTGTCAAAAAATGATTCATGGCGGAGCGATACAAAGGTCAGCGACAGTATTGATTTTTGCAAGCTAAAAATAGCGCTGCGCCTGTGACGTGGCACGATTGACAAACAGTTGGGCTTCGCCATTTGGAATCAGCATTGCAGTGTTTACATACTGGCAAGCTGCTGCCTGCCTGAATCTTTACGATATATTAAATATTATTTGTTTATTTAAGTTAAAGAATGAATATATTTATTTATTTACACATTATTATTATATTTATATTTATTTAAAAGCAGTTATTGATTTTTTTTCGTACTTTTCTATTTGTTTACCGTCACGAGGGCACTACTTTCGGCTATGCAAATTAGATTTGGCCTGCACCATACTTCCATAGATTAAGCTAGGTTAGTAACGAAAGACATATTACGGTAGAACGAAGACAGGACAGTGACATTAAATATTAATTAATCGATGTTCTGTTTGTTCGTGGGTATGTCAGTGTCATTGTAACAATTTGTCAAAAATCTATTTTTCGTTTACGAGTTGTTAATTGTTGCTGCTCTGTAAAACAGGGCGAACAACAGCTGATAAATAACGTGAGTGTGTGCCGATGTGCCAAACAGGGTGACCTGAGTAGAAAACTCGTGTGTATTCCGGGGTGCCAAACAACGGGCACGGTGTTGCTGACGTGTTGTTCCTTGTTCTGGGGAACATTAAGTTGAGTAAAACCTACGTTTTTGGCATGCATTGTGATTAATAGTGCATCTCTTTTTCAGCGTGTATTGTATGAACAGACTTTGTGCTCTAATTTTTTGGAGAATACAACTTTCCAGATTGTAAACAAATAGTACAATTTGTAGTGCTCAGATATTAAATAACATAGCAGATTAAAGGAAAATAACTGAGTTCAGGTCAACACAAGCCAATTAACCAGCAACATGGCTACTCTAGCTGACTTCATTAAAGCAGGTAAAGAATTGCAATACACAGGTAAAGAGCTAGAACAATATGCTGATAAGAAATTTAAAGAAGCAAAGGATGCAGAAAGAGATGAACGCGCACTAGAAAGACAACATCAATTAGAATTAAAACAGAAACAATTAGAACATGATAAGGAAATTAAACAAAAGACATTAGATCAAGAAAGAGAACTAAAGCAAAAAGAGATAGATGAAATGGCAAGAGTTAAGGAAAAACAAATACAAGTAGAATCAGAGACACAGTTAAAGATGAAAGAGATGGATGTAGACTCACACGCAGAAATCTCTGCCACTAAACTTAAAAGTCAACAAGAAGAAAATAAGTTCAACAAATACAAAAATATTATCAAAGCATATTGTAAAGAGGATTCAATATCTGCCTGGACAGAAAATGTCGAGTATCAGTTTAAATATCACCAAGTTCCTTTAGAGATGTGGGCTATGATTTATATGAAGAACCTAAGTGGTGAGCCCCTTAAAGTAATAGAATCTATACCAACCGATCTTAGATCTGACTACCAATACATCCGTGATAGGATTATGCAACCTCCCCCGATGTGTCTCCACCTTGCCGTGGTGGGGGAGCTTGCGTGTCCCATCGACCCCATGTGCTTGCCGATGGGTGAAAAACTACATATCGGACAGCATATGGGATAGGGACCAGACTAAGAGAGACACAACCTGCTGCTCTGCAGGTGAGACTGAGGATAGCAGTCCAAAATTTAAATCAGGCGCACGAAGGCAGAAGTTCTTGGTCCGGACAAAACACTAAAGGCTCCCTGTCGAGGGCTGTGGCTGAACGTCTCTAAGCCACAAACCCTCGGACCTGAGAGCCGGGCCGATAGCGACCTCGAAAAATAAAGGCGTGATACTGAGCAAGCTACATGCTCAGGTCTGATAGAAGTTCGAAGGCTCTCAGCTGGGGGATATGAGAGATTCCCGGATGAGAGGCCAAGGCCGTTCCTCGTTCACCGCTGCACGAAGGTAAGGTGCTGATCCGGCAGCACAAGTAGCCTACCTCGTGAGCGAGTACAAAAAGTCAAAAAGTGTCCCAGTCGAAGAAAGTGGCTGCAAAAACTGTATCTAACTCATAGAGAGTGTAGACAAAAGTGGAAGAACGTCTCAATTTCGCAAAATGGAACGCACGGCGAGCGAACCTATTGCGTGGTCCGAAGTCAAAAGCGTGGGTGTCGCTTGCAGTCTGACCGTCCCTGGTGTGTGCTTGAGCGATCAGTGGCAAACGAATTGCCCAACACATGGAAGTGAGGATCTAAAGCAGCCATGAGCAGGACGTGGCAACTCCTCGGGTGAGCCCAGTCACAGAGCAATATGTGCCGGCTCTGCAATTATGGAAGCCTCCTTGGATAGCGAGGGAATGCTCATGGTCTGCCCCTGCCTTCCCTTGAGGGCCGACCATGATGTTGCTCGTCGTTCTATCTTGACCAGCTGAGATGTTAGTGACATCACAACAGTCCAACGTGTCTCGAAACCAGAGGATGGCTAACCTCATTAAAAAATGCCCGCTGGAAGTCGGAAGTGTCGTCCTACGGGTGGCAAACTAAAAATTGACACTACGCAATTACGTCCGAGTGAAATGTCTCGTCCGAATGTCTCTCGTGCTAGGAACAGCTCTGACTACCTAGTTTCCGAATGCCGCTCTTGTTCGGAACAGCTCTGACTGGGTAGTTTTCCGAATGTCTGTTGAGCCTGGAAAAGCTCTGATGGGGGCAACGACAAGCACATGTCCGAAAACTCGCTGAGTGGATGCCGTCTGCAAACCTATCTGGTTTGTGCGGGAATGACCCGGGGAAACGAAATGACCAATATATTGAAGTGAGGATTTAAAGCAGCCATGAGCAGGACGTGACGATCTCCCTCGGTGAGCCCAGATCCAGGGCGTTATGTGTCGGCCCTGCAACTATGGAAGCAACCTTGGATGGCGGAAAATGCTATGGACTGTCCCTGCCTTCCTTTGAGGGATGACCGTTGTCTTCGACCGTTCCACCTTGGCCAGCATGGTTGCAGATGGCGCCACAAAAGTGAGAGTCTCCCAGGAATGCTACCTGGTCAAAAATGCACGCTAAAGTCGATGTGTTGGCCTACGGGTTTCGGCCCAAGGGCGCATAACAGACACACCGCAATCACATCTGAAAAAACACTCCGGATGAACGAAAAGAAGAAGAAGGATTATGCAACACTTTTTACTTGATGCCCCTGGGTATCAGGTTCAGTTCTCAAATTTAAAACCTAAACCTACTGAGACTTTCATTGACTACGTCTCAAATGTTCAAAGTGTACTAAATAGGTGGCTTAAAGCAGCTAACATAGGAAAAGACTTTGATAAATTAAAAAAAACTTAATAACTATGGATAAAGTAATATCCACGATACCATCCTCTTTTGCTAAATTTTTACAGCAGTCAGACATTGAAACCATAGAACAGTTTGAAAAGAAAGGGTCAGCATATTTTTCTTCAAACAGAAATATTTTTAAAACTTCAAATGACTCTGAAATAGTTTCTTTTGTAAAAGATCAATCTAAAAACTATCAGAGCAATAGAAAACCATTTAATAAATTTGAAAAGAAAGATAGAAAAATTTCAAAATGTATCCACTGTCACCTTTTACATGACACTGATTCAATGTGTGACAAATCGCCGAGTTATCCGGCACATCTTGAAAATGTTATTAAGAAGCAACAGAACAAAAGATCTGCATACCGGCGGGCCATTAAATGTTTTTTTTTGTTCTAGCTACGGTCATTATTCAAATAAGTGCCTTGGCCGCCAACGTATGAAAGCCAACAATGCTATTTTACTTGATACATCTTCTGATAGTGGTAGTGAGACTGAGTGTGATGTTGAAAATGAGTTACCTGTTAACCAAACGGAAGAGGTGTGTTGTGTAAACGATATGTTGAGTTTTGACAGTTGTGAGCGATGTCACCAGTTTCATGCTGACGGAAAATTAGAATGTGGACATACAGTTCCATTCTCATCTGAGAGTGTGAATGCAGCCTTAGCCTCCAGAGGCAATTTAGAGTTCCACAATGCAATGGTCAATGATAGACCATGCCAATGTTTGCTGGACAGCGGTAGTACCCTTATTGGTCTCAGAAAGGAACTGGTGAGTCAAGAGGATTATACAGGTGACTCTGTCAAATGCCGAACCTTTTCGGGTAACATTGAAATTTACCCTTTGGCCAAAGCCCGTATTGACACTCCTTTCCTTTCGGGTACATTTACTTGTGCTATACTTGACAACCCTTGTACTGATTTAATTCTGGGTTGCTTACCTCAACTAAAACAATGTACTACCGATGAAATAACTGCATGGAACCAACTGAATGCAGTTAATGCAACAACCAGAGCAGACACTATAAAACATCAAGACACGCTTCAAGATGAGAGACTACTGGTGCTTACTCCATCTAGCACTGATGATACCAAAAGACAAAAATTCTAAGAACAGCAGAAAGCTGATTCTAGTTTGTCTCCTTATTTAAAATTATTGAAAGAACGAGCCAAAATTACAAAGAACGCATCATGGTTCTTCAGATTAAATAATGGCATTCTTACTAGATATTATACTACTGGTAACCATGAGATTCAGCAAACGGTGTTACCTGTACAACATCGCATAACTGTGCTAAAGATTGCACATGAGTCACCGTTTGCTGGCCATCTTGCACATGACAAAACCAGGGCCAGAATTCAGGCTCATTTTTATTGGCCAGGTTTTTGCAATGATATTAAATTATTTTGTCGTTCGTGTAATGTCTGTCAACAGTTAGTACGAAAGGGTAAACATGCTACAGCTGAAGTACAACCTTCTACACTGGCTTCTAGGCCATTTGAGAGTGTGGCGGTAGATATTGTTGGACCCCTGAATCAGGTGTCCAGCAAAGGAAATCGCTTCATATTGACGATGGTCGACCTCTGTACAAGGTGGGTTGAGGCAGTAGCTTTGAAGTACATCACCTCCAAAGATGTTGCCAATGTATTTCTACACCTGTTCTCACGATTCGGATTTCCACGGACCATTTTATCCGATCGTGGAACACAATTCATATCGGCTGCAACGCAAGCCCTTACAAAAATGTTAGGGATTAAACAACATTTCACGACAGCGTACCATCCAGCCAGCAATGGGATAGTAGAAAAAATTAATGGAGATCTTAAGCATATGCTGGCTAAGGTAACAGCAGAAAACCCAGCTGACTGGGATACACTGTTACCAACAGTGCTGTTCGCCTATCGGGAGATTCCCCATTCAAGCACGGGTTTCTCACCGTTTGAATTAGTGTACGGGGCTAACCCACGTGGACCCCTAACCATTTATCATCAAGCAATAACAAAATCTATTCAAATTCCCGAACCAAAAACACCTCATGAAATGGTGACTGAAACACGAGATAACATCATGAAATCGTGTATTATAGCTAACGCAGCTTTGGAGAGGAAGGGTCAAATCTACCGCCAATATGCCAACAAAGGGGCGAGAACAATTGAACTTGAACCAGATCAAGACATACTTCTCTTGCTTCCTGACAAACGAAATTTATTATTGACTTCATGGCAAGGGCCATTCAAGGTGGTACGTAAAATTTCAGATGTTGACTATGAAATATCAATAAACGGAAACTTAAAGATATTCCATGTCAACATGTTGAAACCTTACTATTCACGACAAGAGACAGAAGTAGAGACAGACGAACACAGTGCACCCACACCAAGTGATCAGACGACAGACATACACAACGCAACTACACTAGTTAGCGAGACTGGCATATCCGACAAGCATACACTTAGCGAGAATACAGAATACACACTTAGCACCACCACCGTACTGAATCAAGTAGACGACGACGGAATGGAACTACCAGTTCCTATTGTAGACAAGACTGCTACATTAGATAGCATACATATAGAACAGGGACTAACAGACAGTCAACGACGACAATTAGTAGAATTAGTGACGGAATACAAAGACATATTCTCTGACATTCCAGGTAGGACGGACAGAATCGAACACTCCATTCTTCTTACAGACTCTAAACCTATTAAATGCAGGCCGTACTCAATCCCACTAAGCTATAGGGAAAATCTAAATAAGGAAATTCTGAATTTAGAGGCTAGTGGGATTATCCAGAAATCCACCTCGGGGTACTCTTTTCCAATTGTTCTAGTTAAGAAGAAAGATTCTACAATTCGTTTGTGTGTGGACTATCGAAAGCTCAACAACGTCACCAAGATCGACGCAGAGCCAATTCCTTCCTGCGAAGATCTTATTCTTGATATGTCCACCTCCAAAATCTTTTCTAAATTAGATCTCACTAAGGGATATTGGCAAGTCCCTATGCAGTCTCAATCCATCCATCTTACTGCTTTTTCAACTCCTTTAGGACTGTACGAGTGGCGTTTTCTTCCTTTCGGACTTCGAAACGCTCCTGCCACTTTCGTACGCTTAACTAGAGATCTACTTCATGGAGTGACGAATACAGTGACCTATATAGATGATATATGTGTCCATACTGATGACTGGACAACACACCTACTGAAACTGAGACATGTCTTTAATAGGTTGCGACTCTTTGGGCTCACTGTCAAAACGAGCAAAGTCGAATTGGGCCTAAAAGAAATTGAGTTTTTGGGTCATGTCATTTCTCAAGGTCAACTAAAGACTGACCAGAAAATTATTACCAAAATTATGAATCTGACCATGCCTACCACCAAGAAACAGGTCAGAAGCCTTTTGGGGTTAGTGAATTACTATAGTAAATTTATTCCAAATTTAGCGGAGATTACAAGTGTATTTTCCAATGTTTTAAAAGCTTCTGTAAAATTGGATGTCAAAGATGCATTATTAATTTCTGCATTGTCAAAATTGAAAATTTTGTTTAGTAATGTTCCAATCCTCCGCTTGCCTAATCCGAGGCTCGTTTATTATCTCAGGACAGATGCCAGCAGGATCTCCATCGCTGCAGTACTAGGGCAATTTTATGAGGGCATCTTCCATCCGATTTGCTACGTGAGCCGTAAGATCACACCCACCGAGTCCAGATATTCCATATCCGAGTTGGAAGCCTTAAGCGTCATCTATGCGGTGAGAAAGCTGCATCGATTTCTGTCGGGTGTGCACTTCATTGTCCAGACTGACAACTCCCCAATAACGGTCATGCAGAGTGGTGTACATCGAAATGACCGAATATGCAGGTGGTCGCTAATACTGCAAAATTACACCTTTAGTATAGAACATATTAAGGGGAAAGATAACATCTTGGCTGATACCCTTAGGCGACCATCTGATGTAGCAATACCAGAAATTTCCACATAAAATTGTATTGTGATACATGTTAATTTAGTACAGTCAAATATTCTATGTGAAATATGTTAGAAATACATGGATATTGTGTGCTGAACTAAGTACCAAAAACATTGACCTGCTATGTGTCTGTAGACATCAACAGTAACAACTTTACTCTGGGAACAAATATATCACTTTGTGAACGAGGACAGCTTATTACTTGCTAAGCTCCAAATATGTTCCAGTGAAGTAGTTGTGTTAAACAGAGAAAAAACAGTGTCAGAGGATTATATACATACAGACACGAGAACAGTTGTCTACAAACGAACTCTACAGGTGCAATACCCATAGAATAAATATGACTGTGTAATGGATTTCAAATACCCAGAACAATTGTATAGATATTATGCCAATGAAAGTATGTATCTGAACATTAATGACAACGACTAACCTGAGGTATTTATAGAACATGTATATAAAACTTAATGTGATATGTATCATAATGATAAAATATAGATAGATTATGTCATTTTAATTTATACTTAGATTTAGATAATATAATACTTTTTCATTTTAGTTTAGTAGATAAATTAATTTACATATTCATTTAGCTTTAAACGTATATTAGGATAGTAATTTAAACATAACAACTAATTATAAGAAGTTTAGATAGGAATAGTATCATTCAGTTTATTATATTTCACTTTGTTTCATTTCATTTGATTTCATTCCATCTTAACCAATCCATTTAACAAACGTTATCATTTAGTAATATGATTAGATTACACCATAATAGAATAGAAATATTATACACGTAAAGATACATCATTTACACCATATAGAATAAGAATATCAATCATATAGTTTGTTTCATGTAAAAACATTAGTTAGAATATGTTATATTTCACATCACCCATTTCACAAAGGGACATCACTCATCTCACATAAATTTCATTTCACATAGGTAAATGCCATCCCTTAAATTAGATAAATATTAGGAGTAATGTAAGCTTATTTTAGGATTAATATGACAGATAGATTAAAATAGGCAACGCATTAAATGTATATTTATAGAACTAGTATTAGTATGTCATTATTTAGAATAATATTTCAGTAGAATAGAGTGGTTAATAATACCAGGGTACAAACCATCAACCCGTTTTTCTTACATGTAAATATGTTGTAAATACTTGACGTATGCAACGGTTGATGCACAGTCATTAGGCTCAACTCTGTCAAACTGAGCCAAGCTTGTACAGTGTCACTCCAAGGTTTTTAAATAACTATGAGAGTGAAAGTTATGTGACAGAAATGAGGGTAACAGATGTGTGCCAATAGTGAGGGTAAAAGATGTGTGACAGAAATGAGGATGAAAGATGTGTGACAGAAACGAGGGTAAAAGATGTGTGTCAATAGTGAGTGTAAAAGAAATGTGACATAAGCGAATGTTAAAGATGTGTGACAGAAGTGTGAAAGTGAGAACAAATGTAAAATATACAGGAAAGAGTGAGAACAGTCAGCGGATTTTTTTTTTTTGCCGCTCAGCAAGACTTTTTATTTTTGTTGCCGTCAAATGTTGGTTTCAATGTTGAAAATGTGTTGTAATGAATGTATTTTGTGTAGTTTAGTTTAGGATCTTAGTGAAAGTATTTTGAGTCTCATAAGACAGAAATGTAGTCACAGATTTGTATTATACACATGTTTGTGACCACAGTTAAATGAATTATGGCACTTGAAAAACTAACTTACATACACATGATAGTTAGATACACATGTTAGAGGGTAGATTATACGTTTAATTACATCCAAACACACAAACAACCAGAAAAACAAACATATAAATTGCATACACTTTTATTAGATCAAAGGGAGATAACTCCGGGTCAGGGGACATAATAGACAACGAAACACTAACTTAACAGTGAAATATGACTTTACACGCGGAAGCGAGATAGGTAAAGCCTGTCGCTCACAGCTTGTGTAATGGTTGTTTAATATTATATGGGGGACATGAAGCAATTCATGTGTTGACCTTCAGAAAGTCAACTTTGTATGGGTAGTGAGTTAATTTACTATTTGAGGGCAGGTCTTATAAGACAACGGTCCGGTTCAGACATACCTCTAATGAATATAATATTGCGATTGAGAAGAGGGCTCACGCCAACCAGACAAGTTTGTGGCGATTGCCAGTAGCCAAGTAAAGTGATGCTACATTGTGACATTAGTCAGTAGGTCTATTGAGTAGCCCAAAGCCAGGTTATCTACAGTCTTTGACAAAAATTAGACACACTAATTTTTTAGAAACCTCTTGCGTCACAACCAATGAGTCAAAGTTGATGACGCAACACAGGAGGGGAGGGTGTGTGTCAAAGACTGAAGGATGAGGCAGGAAGCCTGCCTCATGATAGAACACCACCGGGACGTGGGGTCAACCTCAGATTGAGTAGAGGGAACAGAGTGCCCGGGATCAGGGCAGGATAGATGATAGAAAAGGGGGACTATTAACTAGTCCTCACACGAAGGCGTTGACCAGATAGTTAGCACTACTGGTCACGACAGAATCACGCCTGCGTGATAGCAACGATTGTCACTCAAACCAAAGCCAGCTAATAGAAGCGTGCTACCTGACCTAGCACGCAGAGAGCCGAAGGGCGTATGAAGGTCCTTCCGCGTGGCGTGTAGCGACGCGAGTGAAGCACGTCAGACTGGGGACTGACTCTGTAGTGTTCACATCGTATAGAATAGATATGTGTTTTCATATAGCCTAGTAGATAGAGATTAGTTATAGGGTAGGAAAACTAGTGATAGAGAATATTGTGACTTTATGTGTGATTAGATAGCGACTGTTTTTGCAATTGTAAAGAGCCAACGGCAATAAAATGTACCATTTCATTCCTCGCACACGACTTGCAAGTTTCTTGTAGGGTGTGGGAGAAGTAATCCGATGATGCCTGAAACAGGAGTTGTTGACACCTTAGCTTTCTTTGATTACTTGATGGCAGGACATGGCAGCTCTGTATGTGCGCGCGCCCGTGTGTGTGTGTATATATATCTGTGTGTGTGTTTGTGTTTGTGTGTGTATAGAAAGATCATTACAGACACAGAAAGAATTACATTTGTGCTTCATTGATTATACCAAGGGATTTGATACATAAACAGTGAGGAATTGATTAAAATGTTGGAAGATATCAACATTGAGGGGAAGGATCTCAGAATAATAGAGAATGTTTACTGGAAACAAGTAGCAGCAATTAAAATGGAACATCAAGAGGGCAATTATGAATAAATAAATCCATGAGTACGACAGGGATGTGGTTTGTCCCCGTCTATAGTGAAGTAATAATGAGAGAGATCAAAGAGAAGCCAGTAATATTAATCGCAGGTTATAATATAGACTGCCGGCTCCGTAGCGAATGTGTTACAGACGCAGTCCGTAATCGCGCATACCGTGTTCGAAACACAGCTGATTTATTGTTTTTGTTTAATAAAATGGTATTGATGCTCGTCGTTCATAAACTAATGGCAAACTATTGAACGTAAACTTGCCCAGGAATTACGAACAGCCCAAAAATGCTCGGGTACTGCTACGTCCGTAAATGATATGCAACTTAACGTAACTTAACAACAACAACAACAAAAATATAGACGATCCAGGCTATGCAGATGACACAGTATTGATGGCGGAAAATGCAAAACATCTCCGACAATTGTTGGAAATTGTGTTAAGAGAGTGTTCAAAGAAAGGAACCTCCGTGAATATAAGGAAAACAGTAACAATGGTGATATCAAGGACACATTTGACACCAAATGTAAAATGGAAATAGAAGGGAACATTCTTATCCAAGTGGATAATTTTGAATACCTAGGGGCATTTATAACATGAGACGGAAGGTACACAACATAGGTTAAGAGCAGCTAGGGTAAGCGGAAGCTGCATTTTATAAAATGAAAAGTATCTTATGCAAAATGACACTATAATTGAATGTAAGAAAGAGAGTACTGATGTGCTATATAGAACCGGTTTTGCTGTATGGCAGTGAATCTTGGAATGTCAATGAACAAATTAGGAAGAACTTGGAAGCAACAGAGATGTGGTTCTTAACGAATGTTGCGAATTCCTTGGACTGCCAGAGTAACTAACGACGATTACCTGAAAGGGGCTAATGAAACTAGACCATTATATACAATAATAAAAAAGAGACAAACAGCTTTCTTTGGTCATGTGATGAGTAGAGAGGCATTGGAGAACATCGTGACAACTGAGAAGATCGAGGGGAGGAAAGGTAGAAGCAGACCAAGAGAAACGATGTTGGATGGATTGAGACGTTGTCATATGGAATATCAGCAGCAGAGTTGATCCATAACACCAAAGACCAAGATCTGTGGAGAGACATGAACGTCTACACCATCTGACATGACACTTGATGATGATGATATCACAACTGTCACTAATACAATGATATATTTCATCTTATCACAACTGCCACTAATACCATGACATGTGTTATCTTATCCTAGCCCTCACTGCTCTGATTGGTGCCATCATCTTCGCAACTACCGGAAAGTCTGAATTAGAATTAATTTTAGGGGTTTCTCTACACCTGGGCTACTCCTTCGCACTAACCATTGTTGGCAGCGTCTTCTCTGGTGCGGCTGGAGCTCTAACACTTGTTCATCGCTTGGGAATACAGAACTAACGACAGCTGTTTACACGAACATTGATTTCGTGTATGCCAATTATGTTTTCATTATTTGAATGTGACGTTTAGAATATTATCAGTTTATTAAACTCTGAATATTGGCTCATAATGACGATGGTGACAATGATGATGTTGATGTTGGTAGTCATGGTGAGTGGCGCTGTTTTTCCCATATGGTCAGAAGCACAAATAGGCTAAGTATTGTTATTCATATAGTATAAGAGAATTATGAGCTATTTATTTGTAATGAACTTATGTTAACCACGTCTAAGGTAAGTCTCTCTCCACATCATGTGACACGAACGCCACAATAACCACATACGACAGGTTATCAACTAAAAACCTCAAAAGTGTGACATAAATTACAGTAACTTTGTGATTGTTTTGTAAACTGCCAACATTGTTGTTAGGGATGTCAAGAGTGTTGAGTACGTGACTTCACGGTGCAGAAGAACACGATGTCTTTATATGGAGTGTTTAAAAGGCCACCCACTTTTGACATGCACCAAAGAAGAGCAGCGTTCTGTTATCCGTTCTTTGATAAGTGATGGGGTGAAACCTTTAGACATTCATCGGCGAATGAAGGTCCAGTATGGTGATGCATGCCTGTCAATACAGCAAGTGTATGAGTGGAGTAGGAAGTTTCCCAACGGCGTTACTTCTATGACAGACTGTTCACGACCGGGTCAGGCACACCGAGTAGTGACCCCCCCCGAGACTGTTTTCTTTCTACAGGAATCCAAACACTTTATCAGTGCTGGAGTTTTTGCATTGAACGCTATAGTGACTATATCGAGAAATGATACATTTCCTCTTTACTTTTTCAGAATATATTTAAAAAGAAAATAAATAATAAAAAAAAAAATATTAAGGTTTTCATTTAAAGCCCTCTCGTAAATAAACAAAAAGTGGTCCACGACCTTTGCAGGACGTTGCGATCAACCCCCAACTCCAGATTGATTTGCCAAACAATTTTACGTTCAGCAGTTTGCCATCGCTTTCTGAACGGAAATTCAACGATTAACTTCAACTGACCGTTGGAGCGAATAACCTCGAACCCTGTCGTTACCGCACCGGAATTTTAATCGCAAGCACATTAAATCTGAGGTCACGCTGACTTCTGCCACCCCATATGAATCGATATTTTCAGGGTAGGCATTAATTTAACCTGAGCCGAAGCGGCGCAGTAGCTAGCCAGCTTACCTGCTGGCCCGGGTAATGTATTCGAATCCTATAGAGGCAGTGATTTATGACCCGGGCTGCCTGGTCAGGTTAAATTTGGTACATTTTTATTTAATGTAAAGGCAGTGGGTGTGACCTTAACCACATCACTCACCGAGTGCTGATTAGTCTGTGAGAGTAGCACCATATATCAACCATATCTTAAGACACGTGAGCGGGCTATTTACTCTAACTTGTACTAGTTAACCAAAGACATGTTTTCACCTGACAACTTCAGCTATGATGTTACGTCTAGACCAGTGGTTCTCAACCGGTGGGGAATTTCCCCCCCCCCCCCGGGGGGAATTGTGGGGTTTCCAGGGGGGGGGGGGATGAAGATTATTTCAAGATAGCGTTAATACAAGAACCGATTACTTGATCTTGTTTTTTCCCTTCATACTTTACGGTTCTATACGTATCACCCTTCTAAAATTCATTTTATAAAGTAAGTAGACCCACAATTCACGTTTTATGTGGACGTCTAGACTTGTTTTAGTATGTGCTTCCATTATTACGTATATTGTGTAGGGGCGAGTGGGGGAAATTTTTAGGTAGGAAATACGAAAAAGGGGGGTGGGGATGACGTTATGAAAATATGGTGAAAGGGGGAATGGGCAAAATTTTTAGGTAGGGAATACGAAAAGGATGGGGGGGGGGGGGGGGGGATGACGTTCTGAAAATATGGTGAAGGGGGGCACGGGCCAAAAAAGGTTGAGAACCATTGGTCTAGATGATAGAGGCGAAGTAGCCAATACGCATATAAGGAAATAGAAAAACAAGGGATCAGATCTGAGATCTCTTAATTTATAAAGCTGAGTTGAGATGAGTCAAGAACCGACACCCCAGCACTCAGACATTCCAATACGTACTCCGTCATCATCTCAACAGCCAGCGAAGAGCCCCAACATTAATGATACCCGTAATATGTGTCAGTCTGGGTGCTCCTCGCATCTTAATCAACAACATTGTTGCTTATTACATATTATATAGCTGTTAGTTATTTCGGTTGCATTGCTTTGGGCTTTTGCGTCATCCACCTTCGGTGGAAACCCTGTCCCAGGTTTGCCACACAATGGTGTGTTCCCTATCGTCTACCATGTGAAGGTGCAGTTTGGATTCCCCTTTCTTCGAGTTGTGAAGCCATGATGATATTAACCGAGACAAAAACACAGAGCTGATCCACGACTCTGGTGATCGTGTGAGATGGCGAAACATGACCGCCCACGCTTATGGCATGGCACATGGTGATGATGATGACTTTTGAGAATGGCGGGGTCTGTAGCTTCGAGTTTGTGGATGCGGTTTTACAACCCAAACATACAGGCTTAGAGGTCAGCCAAGACTGCTTAGGAGCAGATTTCTTCGTCTTGGTTTGTCAATGAAAGCCGGTCATTAAAAAAGCAATGGCAAGTTACTGAAAGTAAAATTAACTAGAAAATCATAAACATCAAATACATACTGGGGTTCCTTGCCATGGGTTATAAAGGACATACAACTATCTTTTTAACTGTTGGGAATGATGTTTTTACAAAGGGCACGCTGAGCAATGATGTTCGAGTGCTAGTATGAGTAACTAATATATGCCAATTATTTAGTAGCGCTCTAACTTACTGACTTGTGTTTCTGTGTTCAAATACCTTTAGATGAATGTAATATATACATGAACGAATGGTATCGGGATTTGCTCAACCTCATAAAATGATTAAGATAAAATATTTCTGGGAAATTAAAGTTCACCGGTATTACACTGACCACACTGAGTGCGATGGTAAACCACATAGGCCTGGGACCATATGTCCAATCAGCGCCAAGACGTAAAACATGGGCCCGTTACTTAGTTTAGCAGGAGTTTCCGTGGCTAAATGGTTACAACGCCTGCTCGTGCTCGAAGTATGTGGGTTCGATTTCAGGCCACGTTGTTCTGTTCGCGACTACAGTTTTCTCAGAGACTCCTGGGGTTCGTCGCTGGAGCTACGGAGTTCGGGCTTTGTACGACGCTTTCCGCAGGAAAGAGACTGAGCCATATGGGATGAACCCGGTGCAATGAAGTCGATCGTCTCACCCTTTAATGCCTTTATTTTTATTTACTCGTGTTACTTAACTTACCATATGACCGTTATGCCATATTCCATGAAAACGGGGTCTCAAGCTTAACTTATAGCTGTTAATAATGTCATTTTATGTTTGTTATAGTGTTATACCATGCATTTTAATAAAAAGAAAGTGAAACTGACGCGAGATACATGTGTTGTTATTTCTTAATGTACTCTTGACGACACCTGTTTCTTTATATTTGCCTCTTTCGTACTGACGGGATGACACAAGGAACACAACAGAGGACTTCCATGAGGTCACTATAGTGTTTCCGATTGCTAGTTCCAATAATATGATGGTCTCATCGTGTCTTCTTTAATAATAATATAATTAGGAAATCTTCTACCGTCGTCCTCTTTCCTATAACCTTCCCTCATCAGTTTTCTCTCTACCACAAGCCAGATATACTGTCATTGTTCTGTTATGTGAAAAGTATCTATCACATCTTGAATCCATATACGTCGGGGTCTGTCTCTTTTCCTCTTCCCAGATACACCTTCCTTCATACTTAACGTTTCCAGACATTCAAATCATGTTATATGCCCAAAATATTTAGTTTCCCTCAGTTTTATTTGCCTTACAACCAGTCGTTTTTCAATACTGAGTTCTTTTGGATGGAGCCGAATAGGGCAAGTAAAGGCCGCATTTCAGTAAATAAAGAGTATCTTATGCAATAAGTCACTATCATTGAATGTAAGAAAGAGATTGCTGAAATGTTATATAGAACCAGTTTTGCTGTATGACAGTGAATCTTGGAATGTGAATGAACACAATTACAAGAAATTAGAAGCAACAAAGATGTGTTTCTGAGACTAATATTGCGAATTCCTTGGACTGCCAGAGTAACTAACAACGATTGCCTAAAATATGCTAATGAAACGAGAACACTATATACAACAATAACACAGAGACAAACAGCTTTCTTCGGTCATGTGATGAGAAGAGAGGCGTTGGAGAACATCGTGTCATCTGGAAAGCCAGGGGAAGGGAGGCAGAGGCAGACCAAAAGAAATGATTCTGGATGGACTGAGACGGGGGCGTGGAGAAATATTATCAGCAGAGTTGACCCAAAACACCAAAGCCCGAGATCTGTGGAAAGCCATGAACGCCAACGCCAGCTGGCAGGGCACTTGGTGATGATGATGATGATAATCATAGATGGGTTTATTTGTTCTCATTTCTGCCCACTAATTATTTCATCTCCACTGTAACATTTATATTCAAAGGCGGATATGTGCTTCACATAAGTTTTCAAATATCCAGATGTTAGAACCTGAGATATAACCTTCCTATAGTCCATGCCGTGTGGCGTTGGCCGTCATGTCTGTCCACAGCACTCTGTATCATGTACCGGTAAATACGTTCTGATACTTATGTTCCTCCATGTCATGTTGTCAAACTGTCCAGAATCTTATCTTTTGATCTTCCCCTGCCACTCCTACCTCGAGCTTTCCAGTCATCATGAAGTATAATCCAGCTCTCCAGTTGTAATAACGTACCCCTGCTTTCCAGTTATCATGACATATCCCAGCTTTCCAATTATGACGTACCCGAGCTTTCCAGTTGTAATGACGTACCCCGGCTTTCCGGTTATCATGACATACCCCAGCTTTCCAATTGACGTACCCCAGCTTTCCATTTGTAATGACGTACCTCTGCTTTCCAGTTATCATGACATACCCCAGTGACACAAACTCTTTTGTACCAAACGAAGATTGGTCGTTGTCTAGATCATATTGCTCCTAGCCACCTGTCTCACACCACACAAATCACCACTGCAGCACACATCCACCAGTTAGTGAAAAATATTGAGTTTGCGCACATATTATTATTTTATTGCTGAATAAACACGGAACCACACAACATATAAATAAAGGAACAATAATCCTCTCAGAATATATCTTCATCACAACTTACAACCCAAATAACACTGCCTTCTCAAGGCCTACTTAATCTCATCCACCACGACAGTTTTTACTAGCTACACTTCCGGTCCGAACTCACTGGATCCAACCCACTCTGGATCTAAGCCTCCGCTAACTATCCGACCCTCTCTAGGGCTAGGCTTCAATTCACTATGTCTGCTGATAACCGGGCTCAGTCTTTAATCCTTAGTCTCAGACTTCCTATCACTGAAAACCACAGGGCAGAGTTCTATCACTAACTCCCCTATCATTCACTTTTCCCAGACCGCCGACCTACACTTCTCGGGTCCCAAGACTCCACCGTCCTTTTCAGTCTCCTGACTCCACACAACTACCCCACAGCTCAAACTGTCCGTCCCACAACTACGCTCTCCAGCTGACGTCTCCTTGACTCCTCCTTAAACTCACTGTCTTCTCATTTGCCCCCTTAAATCACTGTCTCCAATCTTCCCAATCTATCCTCTCAATTGCACCCTCTGGGGACTTACTACCCAGCCCCATTTTACCTCCGTCTATTATTTGGCCGGTGATGTCAATGACCCCCAGGCTTGTTACACCCAGCTTTCCAATTATGACTACCCCAGCTTTCCAGTTGTAATGACGTACCTCAGCTTTCCAGTTGCCATGACGTACCCCAGCTTTCCAGCTGTCATGACGTACCCCAGCTTTCCAGTTGTTTCGACGTACCCCAGCTTACCAGCTGTCATGACGTACCCAAGCTTTCCAGTTGTCATGACGTACCCCAAATTTCCAGTTGTCATGACGTACCTCAGCTTTCCAGTTGTATTGACATTCCCCAGCTTTCCAGTTGTCATGACGTACCCCAACTTACCAGTTGTCATGACGTACCCCAGCTTTCAAGTTGTCATGACGTACCCAGTTTTCCAGTTGGAATGACATACCCCAGCTTTCCAGTTGTCATCATGTACCACAGCTTTCCAGTTGTCATGACGTACCCCAGATTTCAAATTATCATGTACCCCAGCTTTCCAGTTGTCATGACGTACCTCAGCTTTCCAGTTGTCATGACGTACCCCAGCTTTCCAGTTGTCATGACGTACCCCAGCTTTCCAGTTGTCATGACGTACCCCAGCTTTCCAGTTGTCATGACGTATCCCAGCTTTCCAGTTGTCATGACGTACCTCAGCTTTCCAGTTGTCATGACGTACCCCAGCTTTCCAGTTGTCATGACGTACCCCAGCTTTCCAGTTGTCATGACGTACCCCAGCTTTCCAGTTGTCATGACGTACCCCAACTTTCCAGTAGTCTTGACGTACCTCAGCTTTCCAGTTGGAATGACATACCTCAGCTTTCAAATTATGATGTACCCCAGCTTTCCAGTTGTCATTACGTACCCCAGCTTTCCAGTTGTCATTACGTACCCCAGCATTCCATTTCTCACAGCATGACGTGCCCGAAGAATGTGGAATGTCATCTTCTGACAAGAGAAACCAGTTGATTAATTGTCCTAGGTAAGAAAGACTGTTAACTTCTTCAATACTTTACGTCCAACTGTAATTTTTAACAGAGATCTTATGAATCAAGGAAAAGACGAAATAACAACTTCTATATTGAACTCCAAAAGTGCTATGGAGAAAGAAATATATGTTAACGAAGAAAAATTGGAATTGATGGACAATTTCGAATATCTTGTGTCAGTTATTACCAACAATGGCGACACGATGAAAGAATTTAAATGATGAATATCTATTGCTCTTCAAATACGAAAACAACTGAATAAATTGTGGAGTGGGACAAACAGAACTATAAAATTTAGATCTTTAATTGCATGCATTCTCCCATTGTAAAATACGCCTGTGAGACCTGGAAACTTACTAAACAAGCTTAACAGCTCTTAAATGCATGCGAATACACATGTTATAGCTGGTCGAACCAGCCTAAAATGGGTACCAGGGAGTGTCTTGGGAAGTAAAGGTATCCGGCGTGATACTGTTCATACCACCCACCGAGAACTAATTGATCTAGAAAACATGGATCAAGCACCATATGCCCAATGAATCTTAAGCCGGGTATAAGGGTTGTGTGCTTGCTGGTGTGTCATCGTATGCCGCAGGGTAATCATCGGGTTTAGAGGTCGGGAGAATGGTGTCATCGTATGCCGCATGGTAATCATCGGGTTTAGAGGTCGGGAGAATGGTGTCATCGTATGCCGCAGGGTAATCACCAGAGTCAGAAGTCTGGAGAATGGTGTCATCGTATGCCGCAGGGTAATCACCAGAGTCAGAAGTCTGAAGATTGACGCTGTTCGTGTCATTTCACTAGAGGTTAGCATCGCCGAATGGATAAGATAGCTCGCTCTTAAACTTCCGATGTATTGATGACGGAGTAGCAGATTGAACCTCTATACTGTTCAGTTGATTAAAATTTTGACTTCTCGCCCATGACTTGGGGATTTAAATTACAAGTACCTCCGATATCGGAGTGGGTTCGCCTGATGACGAGGGACACTGGTAATCGAGAAAGATCATCTATTCGCAAAAATTAATCCAGTGTACTAGAACAAGGATCGCGTGCAAAGGCTACGCATGTATTCAAAGCGAGCGGAAAAAAAAACAAATGTCATTTCACTGTCCAATATTCTGCGACGAAGGAGTTAACGAAAGTACCAGTAATTCGTAATACCGCGTTAGAAATAGAGCTGCGGGTGATTTTTGAGCAGACCGCCTTGCATTGGTTTTCATACGATAGTACGAGTGTCGATCTTTTAGAAAGCAATGGCAAGCTACTGAGCGTAAACTTGCCCAAAGCATCACACGCAGCCAAATAGAGTCTAACAGTGCGGGAGAATAACAAAGCAACTGCATACTGCAACACAAGCCGATGGTGACTAGAAATGACAGAGTCAAACCATACAATCCATCTGAGTTTATTCGTATCAAAACTGTAGAGTATTACATAGATGAAATCGCATACGACTTGTCAACTTGAGCGGCTGATGGTAACCGCCTCTCTAGCCTACGTCAACGCGTGAGCAGCCCTAGATACATAACTACCGATGCTCACGCGTGCACAAACATATTTCCCCTTGTTTTTGCACACTATCCATTAACTCATTAACTCATTAACTCCCTAACAGAGATGGTGCTCTGTTACATTCCTTTCTACCCTCAACAAGACTTTTCCTTGAAAAGTCTTAATCCCTAACCTACTTACCCCCAATGTTATTCTCCCAACCCGCTTGCTCATCTTAAACCAGCCCCCTCTTAACCAGTGAGCTTTCTACTCCTACGAGTCTACATCTCTACTTATATCTTATAGTCAACCGCTATGTTTCGTCACAGTTCTTCGTGAAGTTATACTTCTTCTTCGTTTATGTATATAACCGTACAAGGTTTCATTTTCTAAAACAGTTCATAAGGAATCTATCTAGATATTTCATTTCATATATACATAGGTTCATCAAAATCGTTGGTATATAAACACAATTTGAAACTTGTCATGCGTTATGCAACCTCTCATATTCTCTCGACATCAACAACACAGGATAGACAGAAAAATGGGGTTCGCACCCAGAAGTAGTCACAAAGCAATCACATTTATCCTCCCTTGCAATCACAAAAACTTTATAGAATAAAGTTTTATTTAAAAAAAACGCATCTTATAATCCATGTTTATATACTTCTGTTTGTTAAAAATCACGTCGATCTAAAATTTCTTCCTTATATACTTAATATTAAAACTTGTAACATTTGTAGTGCCACCCACAACCATTAAAATAGTACTTTATGACTATATTTCCCATGGCTCATGTTCAATCATGATTAAACCATAAAAATAATATTGACAATGTTCATTTCTTATGAACATACTTACTAATACTATACCTATGTTCCATGCTGACAACCAAAGCTCTTTTAAAAAAAAAAACCAATTAACGCTGCTTAGCACATCTCCTATTTTAACCCCCCTACATCCCATTATAACCATCATTGTTCATGGACGTATCCAACTTCGTACTAAACCATATGTGCTGCTATCTACAGCCCCATTATTTCCACCATCAATTAACTAACTCCTTATATTCCTATTTATGGCATTATTTTCCCATTGATACTGACTAACGCAGCCGCTTTTTATTTTATACCACTCATAGACGTTACCCACGTCAACCAGTAAACTCCATTTCAAATCCCTACAAAATTTTACCCGTCGAAACCCATGGCACTAACTCCATGTTTTCCCATTTAAAGTCGTTTGCTTATTATCATCTAAACAAAAGGTTCTCCATAAGGCCCCATTTTGTTGCTTTCACAAATTCTTTCCTCAGACCAAAAATACAAACAATTTTCTTTTCAAACCAATTTTAACAATCATCAAATCAATGAAATAAATTTAAACAAGTCAAAATAACTGAAACTACAAGTTACGAGAGTTATTAAACCAAGCATATTTCACAACAAAACTCTTTCCCTCCCCAAATATGTCATATATGATTTTTAAGTCAGGTCCATATGCTGTAACCCAAAAATTAATATCGCTGTTCACTTACTGTAAACTTAACTTCTACTCTTTGTCATTCATCTCGTCCCATGCTGCAATCACAGCACGAACAATAACATTCGTAGTTCATATATTATTAATCCTGCCCCCATGGCTCTCAGTCCATGTTTATTCCAATCGTTGCTGATAACCACAGCCATTACTCTTCATAATTCACTATTCATTATCTAATCCCTCAACTGTTGTACTGATATCCACAGTATATGATCACTCTTCGGACTAAAACATGGCATTCAATTCATGTTTTTCTCCTTACCATATTTTCTGAACGTAACTATGTATCCAGAACTCCCAAAGACCAATTAATAAGTCTCTCTCTTTAATATAGACCTGTTTAATTTTCTAACTCCCCTCAACTGAACGTCAAACGAAAACTAATTTAAACATAGTCAGGGCAACTCAAGAAGTAACATCATTATAACTTTTGCAAATGAAAATTAATAAACAAAGTGATATGCTAATATTTAACCAAAGCAAGCTAAATAAACCCACAATTCATGAATAACTGGAGTCAAGACAAATCAAAATAGAACAATATCAACCCTCCCTGGTTTTCAAACATATTTCGTTTATCCCCAACATTTTTCAAAATAAATATACCTAATGAAGTAGTAATCAAATTCAAATAAAATCAACTACTTATAGTAACCAAACAACATTGGTCTCTTATACGAACCAATGTAATACATATCTATTCACTACAAAGAACACAAGTCGTGCCTATTCCGTTACTCTTAGAACAGTAAAAAAAACAAAAACAACTCAATGCTAGGCCAATTATTAACCTGCATTAACTCCAAAATATATATATCTATCTGTTACCTACAAAAGACATTGGAAATATTGACTCACTTAAAGGAAAAAGCCCAACAGATCGGGCTGGTTATCAACCAAGATAAGACAGAATATATGGTAATTTCAAGAGACGGAATGGCTAGAAACTCTGGCCACATACAAATAGATCATATGACCATTAAAAGAACGGAAACATACAAATACCTGGGTACGATATTCAACTGCTCCAACATCACAAGGGAAGAAATACAAACTAGAATCAACTCTGGAAATAAGATATACTATGCACTACAACATCTACTAAAATCAAAGGCGCTATCTCGTAACACCAAAATCACAATATACAAAACACTGATCAGACCAGTTGTGCTGTATGGCTCTGAAACCTGGAATACAACGAAAGGAGACGAAGCCTTGTTTAAAACCTTTGAGAACAAAATTTTAAGACGCATCTGTGGACCCATTAGGGATACACAAAGTGGAGAGTGGAAAAGAAGAAGTAACAAAGACATTTATGATCTGTTTAAGTCCCCGCTAATCACTGGTATCATGAAGGCTAATAGACTACAATGGCTGGGGCATATAGAAAGAATGGAAGATAATAGGGAAACAAAACTCGCTTACACTCAGGAAATAAATGACCGTAGACCCCGAGGTAGACCAAGAAGGCGGTGGAGAGATAATACATATACAGACCTACAAGCACTTGGAATCAACGACTGGCAAGAGAAGGTCCACCAGAGAGACGAATGGAGACGGATTGTATTTGCAGCAAAGAACCTCAATGGCTCGGAACGCTGAAGAAGAAGAAGAAGAAGAAGAAGAAGAAGAAGAAGAAGAAGAAGAAGAAGAAGAAGAAGAAGAAGAAGAAGAAGAAGAAGAAGAAGAAGAAGAAGAAGAAGAAGAAGAAGAAGAAGAAGAAGAAGAAGAAGAAGAAGAAGAAGAAGAAGAAGAAGAAGAAGAATCTGTTACCTACAGACTATATTCTCATCATAACGCAGAACAATTTCTGTTCCCTCATTAATCAACAAATAACCATACTTTTTTCTGGAAGTCAACCATTGATTATTTCCCTTCACAACATTCCATCTCTCACGAAACTGACCCACAGCGACACCACTGCACTTGAAATACTAAGCAAACAACTACTGTAAACTACAGCTTAAATTGCTCCGTTTAGTAACTATCTCAGCACACCTCATCTACTCACCAAGGGAAACTGCAAGTCAGCACACCTATTTTCTAATCTAGTTGTTTTCCTTGAATTTGATTTGTACCAACAACTAATTCTACTTTTAAGTCACTCTTCCACCCGACGCAACCAACATTTCATTCTCCCGCATCACTAATTTCCAACATCTCACCACAACAACTCTAAGCTATCCTCAACTCTCTCCTAGCTTCGTTCTCACACCGCGATGGCAGTCAAGCCACTCACATTCATTGGAACTCTTTCAGAAACAGCAACCGCACCGCAAACGGCTAACAACCTAGATAATCTGGCTCCTTATTTTCTATCTTCTTTACAGACACCCGATTCTTCTCAACAATTCTCACTCTGACAAGACATACTAATCCCATCTCATTTCTCTGCATCATGCAACCTCATTCCAACATAATTCCGCCAAACGACACCAGATCTGTTTCCTAATAAAACGACAAACGGAACTTTAATTCAATATCTACCACAGGACTTTCACCATCTAACTACTTCCTAATTTCAACATTCGGTCCTTTTTTATAAGTCAGAGCCTATTCCGCTCAAACAACACATTATCTCTAACAACCAACATTTCTAACTAGCCTATATCTCTCTATGTCAGTTTTACGTTATGTCAACTGCTCTAGCACACCTCACTTAACATAAACATTCCACGTTTCAAGCTCTAATTCATCTATTCTCTAATCATCCCAACCAAACATATATATATGCACGCATGGCATTCTCTGTCTTACTTAATTCTCTACTACAAACTACTTCCACATCCAACATCTCCCTCCCTCTGAAACATAATCAGACACACTCAACGCGCTACAACCTCTGTCTTCATCACGTGCATATCATGTGCATCCTCTGGGTGTTTCTTACACAATTTTTCACTTCACACATTTATGAAGTATATCTCGCTCTGTTATTACTAAGAGCCTGACATCTTTCTATGCACGCATTCTAATTAGACGGTGTTTCAAAACTTCACTCTTCACTCTCTAATCAGCACGACTAACACAGGTCTGCCTACACGGCTACGCACGCAAGGACCACGCATTACCAAACAATTCACTTCAACACCCAACGTCCTATCTCCTCGGAACTACGATCAACAACGCTCAACGCACCATAAAGCACCCCATCAACTTCTCTTTTTAACTCGCACATATCATGCTCGTCCAGACAACGCATAACAAATCATTCACTTCTCCTCAATCTCTTATAACAATAATTTACTTCTTCGCGCTATTCTCAGGCTATAACATCCGCACTACCCAATCGGTGACTATTCTATGACTCCTTTATACCCCAAGACAACCTATGCAACACAAGACAATACTACATCAGTTCTCAACATCACACACCACTTGCAGTGATTCTCCACCGTTTTCCACTTTAATCCTCTCCACAGCAACACAATATTTGAGCCGGTATAAGCCTCATCATACTTGAATTACCCCAAGCTCAGTTACAAAATGCTCAAATCTGCTCGTATCAGTTATTTAAATATAACCATGGTCTTATCGCCTTCATGAGACTTCTAGCTTTGTCTAGCTCTGCTTCAGCCTTTTGCTGTTTTTGTGTTCTACTTTCTCCTATACAAACATCTTTCTTTTTAAAAGTATCTTTTTCTCCCATCTTTGGAATTCGTCTCCTGGCTTTTGCTACTTTTCTGCCATATATACTGTTATCTTGTTCCAAAGAGTCACTAACTAAAAATTTGCCTGCTTGTCTTCTACCAACCATACCGTACGAGGAAACATCTCCCTTCGAGTCAGGATCTGCTCGTAGTACAATCCTCTCGTTCTTATTCATTCCTTTTAAATCCCTGTCGGGTGTACATTCTATACCAAAATCTGCGAGGTCTGAAAATTCTGATTCTAGAGACGACTCAGATTCTTCGGTTCCACACCCATGATTATATATGAGCAAACGTTTTCCATTTCTAGTCCTAACACTCTTTCTAATTTTCTTTCTGCTGTCTTTTGTCTTGGGTTGTCTAAACTCTGCACGACCTGTCTCCTTAAATGTAACGGTGTCTCTCTTTGTCACTTTCAACTCAGTTGGTTTTGATTGAGTTTTCCTTTCTACTTTATCAATCGGTGTCTGAGTACTCTTCTCCACACTGCTGACTGTCTGCGTCTGTGCCTCTCTTTCTTGTCTGACACTAAAGACTGAAACCAGCTTCTGACCACCCAAAGTCCTGTCTGTGTTTTATTCTTTGTTTTTCAACCTTGCAAGCGAATATCGCAACTGTCTGATCTGTAACCAGTTTTCTCGCAAAGCTCTTGCGTTTTCAGTATTTGAAGGCCAAAACCACTGTTTCTTATACAAATTCCTTTTCTGGCCATTACCAATTCCTAAATTTTTGTTTTGATTCACTACATATCTCTGTGTCTCCCTCTTATCTGTTTTCATATTTATATAGCTAATAACTTTAGAATTGTAATCACACTGGATATCGTTCCTATTGACCCGCTGCCATCTATTGGGCTTGTCTACACCATAATATCTTATACCTGTCTCGTGCTCCGTTCGTTCAAGCGTCTGTCTCTTTATCACTTTTATTATAGACGAAATTATATCTACGTCCATTTTTAAGCTGTCCATCAACTCTGTCACACGTCCTAACTTCCTATAAAAGATTTCCATATTAGCTCTTTATGATATAAGCTTTGTTATTTTAAATACGTAGTAACTAGCCTGCATATGGCTCTTCTAACTCCACTTTGTTATACCTATAAGCTGAAATATTTTTGTTATGTAACTTCACTTAATATAAACAATTTCACAATTACAATATAGTTATCTATATACCTTTTTAGGCAAGGATATAACTCACAACGCAAGGCGTTTTCAAACTGTACTTGACTGGTGTCCTGTCCTTGCAAAGTTCTCTCAAACGAGGGGCGTAACAATTACTTCTGTTTTTCGTCCTGTAAAATCTTTGGATTCAGGATCTGGCTTCACCCGCGTGATGGCTTCACCCCTGATCGGGCACCTCTGAACTGTGGCTTCACCCCTGGTCGGGCACCTCTGAACTGTGGCTTCACCCCTGGTCAATTAAACAGTGCGATCAAGTAGGCTATCCTCTTCAGCAGGGTCGGCAACCATTATGCCCTCCCGCGTCCGAGGGGCCCAATGTGGTTAGATCGCAATTCATGCAACAGTTTTTCATCATCAAAGCGTTATTAGCTGCAAAAATTGACTGAGTTTGAAGGTGAACTTAAGCGGATTTTCTATGCCATCTCCTCAGTTTGAGCGTGTATTTGACAGTGATTTTGCTGGCGTCTGTTCCTTAGTATTTCTCAAACGTGCATCAATGAAAACCCGCAGTTTGGAGTTCGCTTCTGTTGGCGGCCCTGGACAGCCACTTGAGAATTTGCGATAACGATCAGCGGCTCCGGACAGCCTCTTGAGAAATTGCGATAACGATCAGCCAGCGGCCCTGGACAGCCTCTTGAGAATTTGCGATAACGATCAGCCAGCGGCCCTGGACAGCCTCTTGAAAACTGTCTATAGTGTGACTTTCGTAAAAGTTGCAGAACACGCCATGTTTTTAAACGCGCTCTGTAAGTGCCTTTGAGTGTAGCCGTAGTTGTTTGCAATACATTCTCCGGAAAGTTCCCACTGAACTTGATACTTCGTGTAGGCCGCGACAACCTAAAAATTTGAAGATCCTGGTGTCCAAGGCACCAATTTGTTATCCTCTAACAGTGCGGGAGGATAACAAAAGCAACTGCATACTGCAACACAAGCCGATGTTGACTAGAAATGACAGAGTCAAACCATACAATCCATCTGAGTTTATTCGTATCAAAACTGTAGAGTATTACATAGATGAAATCGCATACGACTTGTCAACTTGAGCGGCTGATGGTAACCGCCTCTCTAGCCTACGTCAACGCGTGAGCAGCCCTAGATACATAACTACTGTGCTCACGCGTGCACAAACCTATTTCCCCTTGTTTTTGCACACCATCCATTAACTCATTAACTCCCTAACAGAGATGGTGCTCTGTTACAAGAGCTATGTTTGACTGCGACGTCCTGTAAAATTTATGCAACTAACTGTTCTTAGAAATTGTCGCCAGTTCAGCATACATCTGAAATCCCTGTCATTACATGTTTGTGTGAAGTAGTAGCTAATGCCAGTATATCATCATAAATCTGAAATCCTTGTTATACTGTGTGTGTGTGTGTGTGTGTGTGTGTGTGTGTGTGTGTGTGTGTGTGTGTGTGTGTGATGTAGTTGCTAATATCATGTATATTATCATTGACCTGAAATCCCTGTGTGTGTGTGTGTGAGGGGGGGGGGGGGGAGAAGGGTTGAAGGTTACTGCTAATGTCAGTTAAGACATACATACGAGGGGAAGTTGATAAGAAAGCCACAAATGGCTGTAGAAAAATAACTAAATATGATAACAACTTGAAACCAATTTATTTTTATACATACATTGTCCCTTTATTTCTCAACATAATTTCCACTAACAGTGATGCATTTATCCCATCGTTTTATCAGTTCTCCCTAACCCGCTGCATAGAACTGCGTGCTCTGTTTTCTAAACCACGTTTTCACTTCCCAATCAACTTCGGCGTCATTCGCGAAATGTCTCCCGCCAAGGTGGGTTTTCATTGTTTATGCTGACAAATGTTTGTCCCGTCAAGCGGTGCATAGGTGAGAAGAAAAAGTTACGCGGGCGGGTCAATAAGTAAGTCATAAGTTCTGTGGGATGGCAGGTAAATGAAAACAGAGCCCGCTTTTCTATGCAGCGGGTTTGGGAGGACTGATAAAACGATGAGATAAGTGCATCAATGTTGGTGGAAATTATGTTGAGAAATAAAGGGACAACGTATGTATCAAACTAAACTAGTTTCAAGTTGTTATCATATTTAGTTATTTTTCTACGGCCATGTGTTGCTTACTTATTACCTTACCCTCGTATATATCAGCATGACGTGCACCTCCACATTGAATGCCGGCTGAAATGATTCTCCATCACCCTATGTACTTTCTGCGTTTTGACTGTGCACTCAAAACATTCTTCTAGCAGTGGCGTAGATTAGGCCTGATGGCGTGGGACACTGGTAATGTGTTTACATTCTGGCGGCGGCATTATGCACAGTGTATCTGTGCGGGCTGTTGTTTGTCGAGACTCCTGTCTTTTCCACTTTTCACATTGGGCAGTGGGGAGCATTTTGTGTGATATTCACTGGCACAGGAACGGAGCATAATGGGGACGACCCGTTGCTGTGAAGTTGTAACTGCGACTAACTAACTAACTAACTAACTGGTAATGGAGAAAGCTAATCCACACACAAACATCTGTCCCGTGTACCAGAAGTGATATCACGGGTAAGATTACGCTTGAGTTTAAAGCGGACGAACAAAAACAACTGGGAGGGAGGGAGAGGTGGAACAGACTGGAAATAACACCACCAACACACTAATAAAGTCAATCAACATGTAACGCATATAAGTTGGAGGTCGGAGCACCTGAGTACTAGACCGGAGGGCAATGACGATAAACGTTCCACCGTTGTGTCTTTTAACTGATAGGATTGACTGTCTAAATCCCATCGTAATATTTCTGCATTTGTGAGTTCTTGAATAAGATTTCCACGATCTATGAATGCATCAGAATTGTATCTGGTCTCATCGTCAACATTGCCGAATAGATAAACGCGCTCGTTCTTAAACATCCGGTGTGCTGATGCCAAGGTAGCGGTTTCAATTCTTACATCGGTCAGTTGGACTAAAATGTTGACTTCTCGTCCTTGGCTTGGGGACGTAAATTACAAGTGCCTCGGAAGTCGGAGTGGGTTCGCCTGATGGCGAGGGGCAGTGGTAATAGGGAAAGTTTATCCATATGCAACAATCAGTCCAGTGTATTAGAAGTAAGAACGAGCAGTCTTATCCATTCGGTCATGGTGACCTCCACACATATCTTCTCTTACATGGATTACTTCTCTTGGTATATCGTTATAGTCTAGTGGCTTCCCTTTCTTCAGATGTTGAATTGCTGATCATGATTTCACTTTGCTTTCATGTAAATTATTTGGGTTCTTCTTGATAACTTTCTACATTTCTCCACAAATGATTTCTAGTCTAAGCGAAAGCAACATTTTACAAGAAGAGGAATATTCACTGTAATTTATCATTGTTAGTCGTTGCCATGTTGTGTTTGACTATCTTCATTGACAGTATTAGCTCGTTTCTCAAAATTCGATAATATTAGAGAATGTCCACAATTTTACATCGTTAACAGCTCACACTGGCTCTCAATTGGATATGAACGGACCAACTGGTCAACTATAACAGTGTCTATCAATAACGCCGGACAAGCGATTCCTATTCTGTTTTAGTTTTATTTAGAATACAGTCTTCAACGATCCTTACAACATGCTCAAGGATTCAAACCATCCATACTCGCATTCCCGTTGTACCTGTCGTTCTGCTCTAATAACTAAATACAAATTAGCATCAATCTTGCCATAATTACCTATGTTGACTTGTACCTATTGATATCACCTGTGCGGCAGCTGTTTATCGGGCGATTCCCTATACTTCTTCTGAGTCGTTGGTTATCTTCAATAATGGCGCATCAGCCCTACTTGCCCTTCATGTCCACCTCTTCAGTTATCAAATCGTGTCTCATTGCCCATATTCTCTTTGTTGGTTTTTCTTTTAATATCTTCATCTCTTCCTTCGTCTTGTATTCAACCATCTCTTCCTGATGTTCACATTTCCAAATAAGCTCTTCGAATTCTCTTGTGATGATCTATGTTCTTGCGTCCTTCGTTGATCTCTTCCCGTGCCTATCTGTCGCTCACTGACGTCTTCATCACTAAGTCAGCTTTTGTGCGTTCAATGTGCACTATCCTTTTCTATTTCCCGATTACCGCATTATTTGTCCTGCGACACATGGCAGTCGCGATGAGGAAAATAGTTATTAAGAGCTATATTGAGCCAATCCTGATGTACAGAAGCACATCAAGGACAATTAGCAGGCAATTGATGAAGAAGTGGAAACTTAAGAGATGTGGTTTTATGGAAGAATGATGGGAACACGTGGACAAATAGAATGAACAATGAAGATATCTTGAATAAAGCTAACACACAGAGAGAACTGGTTACTCACATCTGAAGTAACTAACCCACATTCTTTGGGTATGTCATGAGAAGTGGAGGCTGGAGTATGATGTCATAAAGGGAAGGCTGGAGGGGAAGAGAACGAACGCACGAACATTATTTTCAAAGGGTTAAGATTTGGACACACAGGCCCGTCTGACATTCTGCCCTTCTTATCTCCCTGTTTTAATACATTATATCATTCATACATCACTTAGTAAGCTAATCTTAGACAACAAAGAAAACACCAGAAACAAAATTAATGAAAATGCATGGAATATGTACAATAATAAATAATACATGACTTACTAAAACTAATTTTGACATATCGATCATATGTAGGCAAGGTAGATGTAATGTGCCACAGTTAGGGGAATGTTTATTATACCTTTGAGATAATTATAGTTCCTTTTTGGGTGGTTTAAGGGGGGATGTACTCTGAAGAGACGCAGGGGCAGATCAAAACAGAAGATGCTGGACAGTTTGGCATCATCTCATGTCGGTATCAGATATGATTGGAAGCACGAGAGACATGACTGCAGACAAACATGATTGATCATCGAAGTCACACGGCACAGACTACAAGAAGAATAAGCTGTGTAACATATGTTTGCTCGCTGCTTAAGTATTGCAATTCTTATCTTTTATTATTAGTAATGATAGTGTGAATTCGCCTGTTAATGTTTCTGTTTTCTTAAACAGGTGTATGTATTTTCCTAGCAACCACAGATGCTCAATTCTATTACAAGTATTCATTACACATTGCTTCTTGTCTTCTCTGATCTTACGTATGATTCTTTCGGAAACCCGATCAGCTGCTGGTAATAATACGCAAACAAGATGGTTCTGGCTGTATTACTAGAGTTAGATCAAGAAAACAATGAATACGTTAATCAAGAAAACAATGGATTTGTTAGATCAAGAAAATATTGGATAAGTTAAATAAGTTTAAAAAAAGTAACGCTGGATAAGTTAGATCAAGAAAACAATGGATAAGTTAGACCAAGAAAGCGATGGATAAGTTCAGTTAAGACAACGATTTATAAATTAGATCAAGAAAATTATGGTTAAGTTAGATAAAGAAAAGAATGAAATGTTAGATCACGAGAATGATAGATAAGTTAGGTTAAGAAATTGATGGATAAGTAAGATCAAGAAAACGATGGATAAGTTAGATCAAGAAAACGATTTATATGTTAGATCAAGAAAACGATGAATAAGTTAGATCAAGGAAACGATGGATAAGTTAGATCAAGAAAACGAAGGACATCAAAATAACATCAAGGCTATTCTAAACAAACACGGGTACCAAGCTGCCAAGATCAGGTTTAACAGAAAAAATGAGTTAGGTAAACAGACATCATTCATTTGGAGCCAGACAATAATAAGAAAGGGACTATAAGTACTAGATCCACTTTGATTGACGAGGTCAGTATCACGCTGGCATCTTCTCTTCCCATGTTATTTTCTGGAACCTATTACAGGCGCTGTGGCGTATGTCGGGGTTGTGACGAAGGTCGGCGCTGTGGCGAAGGTCGGTGCTGTGGTGAATATCGGCGCTGTGGCGAAAGTCGGCGCTGGGGCGTAGTTCGGCGCTGCAGCCGATTTAGAAGCAGGCTGTATGTTTGTGTTTATATATGCACTGGCTTTCATTCAATGGCATGAGTGTGTGTCGTTCAGAAAGCAATGGCAAACTACTGAACGTAAACTTGCTAAGATATCACAAAAGGCCCCCCCCCCCCCAAAAAAAAAAAAAAATTAAAAAAAAAATAAAATGCAGAGGTTGACTGCGACGTCCTGTAAAGGATATGCAACAAATCATTTTTATTATAGGCTGAGTGGACTCCGGTCAATAAATGCAAACTGCCCTACCACATCTTCCGAAGACAACAAAGCAGTACGGATATTTGGATTGTTTTCTTGAAACGGAAACGCACACGGACACCACTTATGGCTGTCTCTGCGTATATTTCCACGTAGAAAAGTAATTCGTGGTGGGATTGTTAAGAGGTTTGACGTTGGATGTCGACCCTACACTTCCTTAAATAAGATATATAAATATGCTTCATGCTTCACTGGTTAGAACAGAGTACATACATGCACAGACTGAGATAAGCACCAAGACGTTAACTGAGCTACTTTGAAGATTTACTAGAGGAGCTTGTAAGGGACAGTGCAAAAGACGAGCAAATTTTAAACAGTTCTTTCTTGCAGGTATTGAATAGCAAGTAATACACAGTAGGTATTCTGAAAATAATATTATATCGGTAGATTGCTATAATGTCTGTCTGTCTGTCTGTCTGTCTGTCTGTCTGTCTGTCTGTCTGTCTGGCTGGCTGGCTGGCTGTCTGTCTGTCTGTCTGTCTGTCTGTCTGTCTGTCTGTCTGTCTGTCTGGCTGGCTGGCTGGCTGGCTGTCTGTCTGTCTGTCTGTCTTTCTGTCTGTCTGCCTGTCTGACGGTCTGTCTGACGGTCTGTCTGTCTGCCTGCCTGCCTGTCTGTCTGCCTGCCTGTCTGCCTGCCTGCCTGTCTGTCTGTCTGTCTGTCTGTCTGTCTGTCTGTCTGGCTGTCTGTCTGTCTGTCTGTCTGACGGTCTGTCTGACGGTCTTTCTGTCTGCCTGCCTGTCTGCCTGTCTGTCTGTCTGCCTGTCTGCCTGTCTGTCTGTCTGTCTGTCTGTCTGTCTGTCTGTCTGTCTGTCTGTCTGTCTGTCTGTCTGTCTGTCTGTCCATCTCTCTTTCTACTTTCTGTCTGTCTCTTAATTCAATAGGTTAATGTTAAAAATAAGAATCGATGCCAGGACCGCATCTCTCTCCCCCCCCCCTCTCTCTCTCTCTCTCTCTCTCTCTCTCTCTCTATATATATATATATATATATATATATATATATATATATATATATATATATATATATATATATATATATGTTTGTAGGTATATGTGCTCAGTATTCTTCACTATTTGTCTTGTCTTCATCAAGGTAACAACTTTTCACCTCAAAGCCGACCCCAATCAACAATGAAGTACCCACAGATTGTTGCATCCCTTATCACCGGAACTATCGGCGTCATATTTATTTTGATCGGTGAATCCACCCCTGTCTGGACGAAAGACGCCTATAGAACGGCCGGTTTGTTTGTTGTTTGTGGAAAACAAGAGTGCCTGTCATATTCAGCTGAAGGTAAGTGTATTATACACTTTCATATTTTGTTTGACCCTCATGTCTAAAATAATGTCCTCATGTGCATTATATATGTCCATTATTTTATTTTGTTGCGCTCGTTCGCTTTGAAGATTAGGTGTCCCTATTAAAAGTGTCCCTCGCCATCAGGCGAGCCCACACCGACTTCAGAGATACTAACAATTTACGTCCCCAAGTCAAGGATC
Organism: Cepaea hortensis; assembly: GCA_963921405.1. Taxonomy (NCBI): domain Eukaryota; kingdom Metazoa; phylum Mollusca; class Gastropoda; order Stylommatophora; family Helicidae; genus Cepaea; species Cepaea hortensis. Next base: position 69,117,426 of record OY992892.1, on the reverse strand, counting down.
AGAAGTCAAAAATTGTGTCCAACTGAGCGATGTAGGGGTTGAGCACCCTATCTCAACATCAGCACACCGCTTGTTTAAGAACGAGATCTCTTATCATTCGGCCAAGCTGACCTCCAATATCTACTATGGTTTTATACTTTAGAATTGAATGGTATTTAGTCGACACCGCAAGTTACAAGAGGAACAGGATGAGATGAGATACGTGCCATAAGTACATATGCACACACATGCACACACACACACACACACACACACAGATCTATCCATACACACCCACCCATCTATGCACACAATTAAGCATCCATCAATAATCACACACATCAATCCACTTATACAGCGATCCATCTATACACACAGAACCATCCATCAATACACACAAACACACCAATACACTTATACACACAAATCGATCCATACATACACAAATCCATCTACACACAGATCCATCCATACGCACACAGATTCATTTATACACACAGATTCATTAATACACACACAGATCCATCCATACACTCACAAATTCATCTATAACACAGAAAACCCATATACACATAGATACAGCCGCACACACACACACAGATCTATCGGTTCACATATAGATCCTTTAACCATACACACACAAATCATCCATACAAAAACAGATCCATCAATACACACAAAGATCCATCCGCGCACACACAGATCCATCCGCACACAGACAGATCTATCCTTACCTACCTACTTACCAACCAACCAACCTACCTACCTACTTACCTACCTACCTACCAACCAACCTACCTACCTACCTACCTACCTACTTACCTATCTTCCTGCTAGTTTCTTGTTTCAACTCAACTCAAGCGCCAAGGTGTCCTTATTAAGTATCGTTACATGTCCTAATATTTATTATGTCCAAGATGAAACTAATGTTAATGTTTGCCCTCTAACATTCATTTACAATCTTAGACTACTGTCGACAAGATAAAAGACTGTTTATCCTTAATTGAAAAGCTCATCATTATTTACGCAACGATTACCATTTTATCATATCTTCATTTCAACAATGTCAGTGAAGTATCGTCTCCGCAGCTTAAATCAGAACACGATCATTTGAAAGGTTCTACTATGTATCCTGGAACTGGACAGACATTGACAGCACAGCTGTCGATTTCAGAGTAAGGGCACATGTTTGGAATTATTGAGGATGCTCGCAGGGAAGCGCGGGAGATCTCTAGAGCTTGTAAGGGTAAAGAGACTTCCGTCTGTTTGAGAAAAATTAATTGTTCTCAGGGGAGCTTGACATTATCTGTTTTATGGGCCAATCAATGCGTCTTTCCTTACTTTCGCAAGCGACGAGCCCAGAAATCGAACCCGTTTCCGTCTGTGCTCATGCCATTAGGAGCGCAGTTTGCTATCAACTTCGCCATTGAGGGAAAGACTGACCACATATTCCTCCGTGCACTCATCCCTACAGAATGTGATTGCACAATGACATCTCAGATCCATTGCAGAAAACAACATCTGGACAATGTATTATTTTTTATTAATTTATGTGTGCAGGTCCATCCTACATTAAAGGTTTAACCTGTATTGAACAACTGCTGTTCAGCTCTTTGTCTGTACATTGCTCTTAATCGACACCTCACTATCATCATATTATTAAAGAGCGAGCTTAAGTAGGTTTGTTAAGAAGACACAGATTATGGTCGTCACTGGGACGATATAAATACTACAATGTAATACACAAGTAAACTACTGAGCGTAATCTTGCCAAGAAATCAACAATCAGCTGAAAGATGCTGATGTTGACAGCGATGTTCTGTAAAGGATATGCGAACAAACAAACCAATATACAAGTAAATGGGCATATTCTTAAGCAAGTGAATCAGTACACTTATTTCGGAACAGTCATAACATCTGATGGGAGATGCCTTGAAGAGATTAGACCAAGAATCGACATGGCGAAGGTAGCCTTTTGCAAGATGAAAAACATAATGACCAATAAAACGATGACAATTGCAACGAGAAAAAGAGTGTGTGAGGTGCTACATAGAACCTGTACTTTGGTATGGATGTGAAACTTGGACAATGAGCAGACAAGCTGTAAAAAAACATCTGATGGTTGAGGAGATGTGGTTTCTGAGAAAAATGCAAAGAATTCCAGGGACAGACAGAAAAGCCAATGGACAAGTCCTTCAAGAAATAAACGGATAGCGTAAACTAATTAGAGACATTAGACGTAGACAGTCACAATATTTTGAGCCTGTTATGAGAAGAAATGAATTGGAGAACTTGGTGACAACTGGCAAGATCGAGGGGAAAAGCCCAAGGCGAAGGCCGAGAAGTAAATACCTGGATGGCTTGGAAACTTGGCATAGCCGATACAGGAACACTTAGTTGATCAATGACATTGGAGATCGAGTGAGATGGCGAAACATGACCGCCCACGCTTATCGGCACGGCACATGATGGATGGAAGTAGGTTTCTGACCACGCTATATATCAGCTATCCATTTCATTATACACCTTCTTCTATGATCAATGGCGGCCTTGCTGACGAAGTTTATAGCGAACTGCGCTGCTAATGTCATGAGCATGGTGGGATGTAGGTCCCTGGGCTCGTCGCTGACCAAAGTGGGGAATAAATTGGCAACATATTCCTCCTTGCTCTCAGACTTTCAAAATGAGATGGCGCTATCGTATCACAGACTCCTAACAGGAAACTGCTTGTAGACAATAGTTTTTATTTCCCACTAAGATCAATACAAATTTGCTGTTCCACAGGGGGTATCGCTGGAGCCAAGGCACTTGTGGTGATTGGGTTTCTGGCGTCGGCTGCTGGCCTCATTGTCCTCATCGTCTACTACACCAGGCATATCCGCAAGGACACCACTCACAAAGTCCTCTCCGCGGTCATCGCCGGTCTCTTCATTGGCGCAGGTATCTGTGTGTTTACTCCCGTTGTTGTTGTTGTTGTTGTTGTTAGTGTTGTTGTTGTTGTTGTGCGGTCTCTCGCTCTGAACTCAAGTGTTGTCCATGTGCTACTACTTCAAGTGCATTGGATTGATATTTGCGTGTGGATTAGCTTTCCCTATTATCGGTGTTCCTCACCATCAGTCGAACCTTCTTCGAATTCAGAGGTCCTTGTAATTTACGCCCCGAAGTCAAGAACGAGAAGTCAACATTTTAGTTCAACTGACCTGTGTACATGTTGCACTCGCTTCAGAAAACCGGATGTTCAAGAACGAGCGTTCTTATCCATTCGGCCATGCTGACCACAAAAGGTGGAAGTTAAAAGCCATCCTAGCCTAGTGAATATGGAAATCAGGGGAAAACTTCCACATTATTTCTTAAGATTTGATATACGAGTATGTCACAAATTTGGAACAGAGAAGTGACATATTAGAAAATAGCACACTTGATTTCGGACTGCAATCATCCAAGCTCCTATTGCATGTTGGTGATTTGCTAGGCAATTTAACGTTCATTAATTTGCCATTGCCGTTTCGTGGCGAAGAGGTTACGGTTCGTAGTCCCGTATACCCGCGTTCGAAACACAGCTGCGCGCAATTTGGCAGCAGACCGCGTTACGTTGTCTTTTCGTTGGTATCGGTGCCGGTCTTTCAGAAAGCAATGGCAAACTACTGAACGTAAACTTGCCAAGAGATCACAACGGCATAAATGCTGGTGTTGACTGCGATGTCCTATAAAGGATATGCATAAAAAATATTGCCATTATTTTCAAAACGATGCGTCAACGTTTAAATCCAACTTAACGGCGGGCAAAACAAACCCTTTACGTTGCCGTCATCAGAGAAAGTTTTGGTGCGAGCACGTTTGATCTCTCGGCCACGCCGACATCTAAAGCCTGACTACTAACTGAATAACCGTCAATGCGAGCGCGCGAGCAAGCACACACACACACACACACACACACACACACACATACACACACACACATACACACACACACACACACACACACACACACATACACACACTGTTCTGTACTTAAATGTTGAATTTGTTTTGTATTTCCTTGTCATTACTCAATGAGTTGATCCAGAAAACCAAAGACAGAGATATGTGGAGAGCCATGAACTCCTACGCCAGCTGGTAGGGCACTTGATGATGATGATGATATGGGTGTGTGTATATATATATATAATGGTCGAGGCAGGAACATGTAGCTGATCCACGACTCTGGTGATCGAGTGAGATGGCAGATCATGACCGCCCACGCTTATCGGCATGGCACTTTATATAAAAGAGGATACAGACTCGTAGAGTGGGCAAAAAGAATAGGAAATGATTGTAGGAAACACCTGGTTTAAGCAACACCCTAGAAGATTATGGACATGGAGGAGACTTGATAGCAGGATTAGAAACCAGATTAACGTTAACAATGACCAAATAAAAAAAAAAATTAAGTTGCATGTCCTTCACAGGACGTAGCAGTCATCCCAGCATTTTCGCTGTTTGTGATTCCTGGGCAAATTTTACGCTCAGTAGTTTTCCATTGCTTTCTGAACGACCGGCTCCTTTACCTTGTTTGAAAAAGCCAGCACCGCTGTGTTTCGAACCCGGGTATACGGGCTAATAAACCGCGTTCGCAAGCCCTTAGCCACAGACACCGGTAATGACCAAATAGGTTCTCCCACCCCCCCCCCCCCCCCAAAAAAAAAAAAAAAAAAAAAAAAAATTGGTTTCTGAGGAAAATGCAAAGAATACCATGGACAGACATAAAATCCAATGACCAAGTACTACAAGAAACAAATGAAGATCGTAAACTGATTAGAGACATTAGACGTAGACAGTCAAACTTTTTGTGGTCACGAAATGAGAAGTAATAAATTGGAGAACTTGGTGACAACTGTCAAGATTGAGGGGAAGAGAACAATAGGAAGACAGAGAAGTAAATACCTGGATGGCTTGGCCACGTGGTATGACCTAGACAGGAACACTGAGCTGATCCACGACTCTGGTGATCGAGTGACATGGCGAGTCATTACCGCCCACGCTTACCGGCATGGCACATGCTGGATGGATGGAGTATGTTTCATGAACTCCACAGAGGGTGAATACAAAACTTGGAACGGCAATATTTTCAACAACCCCACAGTCATTACAAATACACCCTATACCATGAAATGATGTTCTTCTTCCTATGACGTATGGTGCTAAACAGTTATTGTTCAGGTAATAGTAGTTGCCGCTAATAAAAATGACCTTTCACAGAATGATAGCGTAATTTGATTCATCTTATCATAGCTACAGCTAATACAATGATGTATCATAGCTGGTGCTAATAGAGTGTTTTCCCCATCGTATTCATAGTTGTTGTTAATTAACAAAATGATTTTTCATCTTATCATAACTGCTGCTCCTAATAAAATTAATCATAATTGTATGCTTATTTTAAAATAACTGCCGATAATAAAATTATGTTACATATTGTCATATCTACCGCTAACAAAATTGGGGTTCATCTTATCATAGCTTCCGCTAACAAAATAATGTTTCACCTCATCATAGCTTAATCATATCATAATAAAATTATACATTGTATCTTGCCTTAGCCGCTGCTAATGCAATGATATATTTCATCTGACCTTAGCTGTCCCACATAAAACGATCTTATCTTAGCTGTCGCTAATTAAAGGACATATTTCATCTTATCTCAGCTGCCTCCGCTCTGATCGGCGCCATCATCTTCGCTGCCTCGGGAAAATCCGACGTAGAAGCAGCGTTCGGAAACACCGTGGACTTGGGCTACTCCTTCGCATTGACCATTGTTGGAAGTATCGCAGCTGGTGTGGCTGGAGCTCTGGCACTCGTGCATCGCCTGGGAATACAGAACTAACATCACCTGTTGACATGAACATTGATTTTGTATGAACGTTGTTTTTGCGTAAACATTGATTTCACATGGACATTGAGTTTACATGAACATTGAGTGTACATGAACATTGATTTTACATGAACACTGATTTTAGATGAACATTGAGTTTACATGAACATTGAGTTTACATGAATATTTAGTTTACATGAACACTGAGTTTATATGAGCATTGAGCGTACATGAACATTGTGTTTACATATACATTAAGTTTACAGGCCGATTACGACTACATGAACATTGATTTCCAATAATCATTGATGTCACATGGACTTTGATGTTACATGAACATTGATTTTACACGAACATTGATTTTACATGAACATTGATTTTACATGAACATTGCGTTTACATATACATTGAGTTTACATGCCCATTATGTTTACATGAACATTGATGTTACACGAACATTGCGTTGATACGATCATTGATTTCACATGAACATTGATTTTACATGAACATTGAGTTTACATGAACATTGAGTTTACATGAATATTTAGTTTACATGAACATTGAGTTTATATGACATTGAGCGTACATGAACATTGTGTTTACATGAACATTGAGATTGCATGCACATTGGGTTTACATGAATATTACGCTTACATGAACATTGATTTCCAATAAACATTGATGTCACATGGACTTTGATGTTACATGAACATTGATTTTACACGAACATTGATTTTACATGAACACTGATGTTACACGAACATTGCGTTGATACGATCATTAATTTCACATGAACATTGATTTTACATTAACATTGCTTGTACATAAACTTTGATTTTTATATTAAGTTGATATAAGTTATGAAGTTATTGTATGAATGGTATGAATAAAACATGAATATTTTATCTTTTAGTGATGATGGGTATAATTGCAACTGAAAATCAACACGAAGGTCTTTATCTGAATAACAGGAAAGCAGAAGTAATTTACACGGAAAACAATATTTTCCCCAATAAAACATCAAAGTGAACGGAACTAGTCGGAAACAAGCCAGATTATTTTAAAATGTTAGTTCCTTAATAACATCACATGGAAGATTAATAATGAATTTACATGAAGAATAGTCACGCAAAAGCAGTGCTTCACAAAATGGAGCATATTCTGCGCAATATATCTTTGTCAGTGTAGATGAGAGTTCTTAAAAGCTTTATCGAGCAAATCCTGCTGTGCGGAAGGAAATCATGGGCAATTAGAAGACTAGTGATAAATTTCATGGAGGCGGCAGTAGTGTGGATTTATAGACGAAAGGCAAGAATACGAAGAAGAGATAAAAAGCGTAATGAAGATCTCTTCAAAAAATGTGAAGTCACAAAGAGAACTGGTTACTCACATCAGAAGATGACAGTCGACATTCTGTGGGCACGTCAAGAGAAGGTACAAGCTGGAATACATAGCGACAATGGCGAGTGGGAAGGAAGGAGAGGGGGATGAGAGAGAGAGAGAGAGAGAGAGAGAGAGAGAGAGAAAGAGAGAGAGAGAAAGAGAGAGAGAGAGAGAGAGAGAGAGAGGAGAGAGAGAGAGAGAGGAGAGAGAGAGAGAGAGAGAGAGAGAGAGAGAGAGAGAGAGAGAGAGAGAGAGAGAGAGAGAGAGAGAGAGAGAGAGAGAATGTTGTACCGTTTGGTCTTGACGTGGGGAAACATCGGTTTCAGAAATGACTGGCAGTACACGAGACATAAGACTGGACATACAGATGTGATCAGCAAAGGAACACGGTGTCAGTTGGACTCCAATGTTGAATTATCGTTCTTGTACTGGGGATGTAAATTACATGTACTTCAGAAGTCGGAGTGGGTTCTCCTGATGACGAGGGACACTGGTAATAGGGACAGATAATCCACACTCAAAATAAGTCAGTGCACTAGAAGATGTAGCCTTGTAGCACATGTACGAACTACGCTCAAATGCGAGAGAACGCAAAAATAATAAAAAGAAAATTAAAACATGGCATGAGCTATCATCATCATCAAGTGCCCTGTCAGCTCTCTCTCCACAGATCTCTGTCTTTGGTGTTCTGCTGATGCTATTCCTCCATACCACTATCTCAATCCATCCAGCATAATTTCTCTTGGTCTGCCTCTCTTCCCCTCGATCTTTCCAGTTGTCACGATGTTCTCCAATGCCTCTATTCTCATCTCATGACCAAAGAAAGCTGTTTGTCTCTTTCTTATTGTTGTACATAATGTTCTAGTTTCATTAGCCTGTCTCAGGCAGCCGTTGGAAGTTACTCTGGCAGGCCAAGGAATTCACAACATTCGTCTCAGGAACGACATCTCTGTTGCTTCTAATTTCTTCCTAATTTGTTCATATAAATTTCACGATTCACTGCCACACAGCAAAACTGGTTCTACATAGGATTGCAGAACTCTCTTACATTCAGTGACAGTATCTTATTGCATAAGATACTCTTCACTTTCTGAAATGCGGCTTTTGCTTGCCGTATTCTGCTCTTAATCTCTGTTGTACATCTTCCATCTGATGTTGTAAATGCCCCTAGGTATTTAAAATTATCCATTTGGTTAAGAATTTGCCCTTCTATTTCTATTTCACATTTTGGTGTCACCATTTTCTTTGATATCACCATCAGATGGTGGTGATGATGATGATGATGATGATGATGATGGTGATGATGACGGAAGAGGGAAGAGTATCTCTTTCAGTTTTGTCATAGGGTCAAGAAGCTCACACTATTTCAGTACAGTTGTCTATTATGTTCATAATAGAATTCTTATATATTTAGTCGAAATGAATTGAACTGCTTCAACAAAAAAAACAAAAAAAATGATTTTCGCATTCTTCTGCGAACAATAAATTGAACTTAACGTTAACGACGTCTAGAGATAGTCTCTCTCCACATCTTGAGGCGTGCGCGCGCAAACATACACACACACACACACACACACAGAAACATAGGCACGCACATACACACACAAAGATACACATTCACATCCTTAAAAATAAGAAATAAAATTTTTTTAAGACTAGCCAGTTGTGTACGTCACGTTACTATTTCCTATCCCAGACGTTTGTTATTTTAATAGTCTCGGTCAGAAGAGTAGAAATATTGACCGTAAAAAACTGTAGCTGACAAATGGGATAGAGTGGTTAAAAGTAACACCTACCACTGCCCTGAAAGGATACAGTTATACCTACAATAGAATTCGTTAAAATAATTGTTGGTTGGAACAAAAGTTGTTAAGTATGTTGTTGGTGTTGGATACTTGTGATAAACGAATAAATGCGAAAAAAATGTGTATATACATATTTCATCTCGCTCGCTGTTGTTCTAAAACTATATGCACAAGAAGAACTGTTAGATGTAAAGGTATAGGTAGTCTCACAATAAATATTGCCATCAATTTAGGTGATAATGTGTTTCAATGTGAATACATGAATCTGAATTCGTGAAAGTGAATGGATGAATGTGAATCGTGTAGCATTTCACATACTTTATAATAGTAATATTGAGACTCCTGAGCTACAATGTTACAAAGTCTAAAAAGTATTACGCATAAGAGCGGGAAAATGCAGACACCAAACAAAACCTGAATAGTGAAGAAAATTGTTCTACAAACGACATCACATCTAGGAAATAGAACTGCTTTGGCCACAAGCAAACCACATTGGTTTAGGCAAAGTTGTAATAGAGGACGTGGCTCCTGGAATATGTGTTATTGGTTAACACATGTGCCTAATAACAACAGGACAACAAGAAATGTAATAAGTGTCATCAGTTAACAAATGCGTCAAATAAGACATGACATACAAGAAAAGAAATATGCGTTATTAATTAACAAATGTGCCGAATAACACAGGGCATACAAGAAACGGAATATGTGTCATTAGTTAACAAATGCCGTCTCTATGGCGAAGAGCTTAGGAACGCGATGCGTAAGCCTGCTTACCCGCGTTCGAAACACAGTTGCCACTGATTTGGCAGCAGACCGCGCTGAGCTGAGCTTTAGCGATGTGGTATGGGAGCCGGTCGTTCAGAAAGTAATGGCAAACTACTGAACGTAAACTTGCAAAGACATCAACAACAGCAGTAAAATGTTGGTGTTGACAGCGATGTCCTGTAAAAAAAGATATGCAAATTAAAAAAAAGTAACAAATGCGCCCAATAACACAGGACATACAAGAAACGGATTATGTGTCATCAGTTAACAAATGTGCCCGATAACACAGGACACTTAAGGAACGGAATATGTGCCGTTAGTTAACAAATGCGCCCAATAACACAGGACATATAAGGAACGGAATATGTGGCATTAGTTAACAAATGCGCCCAATAACACAGGACAATTAAGAACGGAATATGTGACATTAGTTAACAAAGGCGCCCAATAACACAGGACATATAAGTAACGGAATATGTGGCATTAGTTAAAAAATACGCCCAATAACACAGGACATATAAGGAACTATGTGACATTAGTTAACAAATGCGCCCAATAAAACAGGACATACAAGGAACGGAATATGTGACATTAGTTAACAAATGCGCCCTATAACACAGGACATATAAGGAACTGAATATGTGATATTAGTTAACAAATGTGCCCTATAACACAGGACACTTAAGGAACTGAATATGTGACATTAGTTAACAAATGCGCCCAATAACACAGGACAATTAAGAACGGAATATGTGACATTAGTTAACAAAGGCGCCCAATAACACAGGACATATAAGGAACTATGTGACATTAGTTAACAAATGTGCCCAATAACACAGAGCATACAAGAAACGGAATATTTGAACGGATGAGGAGCCGAGTGGCTAGACAGCCGGGGTCTCCTTCAAGAGACCCTTGTTCGAATCCTCGGGAAGGTTTGGATTTTTTTTCCCTGTCTGGGGCAGAAAGAAAATCCTAACCTGCACAGTTCGCGTCGACTACATTAGTTACGCAGACTGAAATCCTCAGGCTCAAGACCCTTCTCCCTGCCCCCTCCCCCTTCAACACTGCACGGTACTAAAGACAGTATATAACAATATTTAGATGACAGACAGTTAACATATGCGCCCAATAACAACGGGCGTTCAAGAACCTGAATATGTAAAGGAAGCAGCAGGAGAACTGTCACACGATCGCCTAATTCCTGATGAGAAAGGTGACATCTGTGGCGAAGAAGTAGCGAATCCGATTCCCAATCCCCCACTCCGTTCGAAATAAGCTGCAAGGGATTGTGAAGCAGACCGTCTTGTCTTCATTTTTAACAAGCGTCGGTCGCCCAGACGGCAATGGCAAACTACTGAACATAAACTTTCTGGTAAATTACAAACTGTCAATTTGTTTGGGTTGAGTGCGACGTCCTGCAACAAAAATAAAACTAACTGATGAGAATGATGTACTTCAAATGACATGATGGGCGATGATATTAATACTACATCCATACTTTTGTAAGAATGTAAAGCGTGGACAATGAGCAGAAAAGCTGAAAAACATCTGATGGCCGTGGAAAAGTGGTTTCTGAGGAGAATGCAAAGAATACCATGGAAAGACAGAAAAACCAATGACCAAGTCCCACAAGAAACACATGGAAATCGTACACTGATTAGAGAAATTAGACGTAGACAGTCAAATTATTTTGGTCACATTATGAGAAGAAATACATTGGAGAACTTTCTGACAATTAGTAAGATCGAGGGGAAGAGAACAAAGAGAGGACAGAGAAGTAAATACCTGGATGGCTTGGCCACGTGGCATGGTCGAGACAAGAACACTGAGCTGATCCACGAATCCGGTGATCGAGTAAGATGGCGAATCATGACCGCCCACGCTTATCGGCTTGGCACATGATGAATGAACATGCATACATAATTGTAACTATAGTCTGTCCGGAAATTTATGCCGTCATTCAAGATCAATTATTTTGAAAACTATCTGTTGCATCGTTATGAAATTTTTCCAGCCGTCTTATATTTACCCCCACCCAAGGAATATGTCTTTGATAGGTCCAAAAACAACTTAAATCATTAAAAGCGGCATCATTCCTTTGATGTTTTGCTTAACAACTAGTGATTTCTTGTTAAAAAAGTTATGTTTACGGTAATGAGGACCTGCAAATCCAGATGACAAACAAAGGCGTATCTGGATTCGTATGGGAGTGGGTGCAATCAAAGAAGTAGCTTACAGTCGACAAAATCGGCTGCATTGCACCGGGTTTTTATCCCATATGGCTCAGTTTCTTTCCGCAGCGCGGAAAGCGTCGCACAAAGCACGAACTCCGTAGCTCCAGCGACGACCCTCGGCAGTCTCCGAATAAAATGAATGACGCGGCCCGGACAGACAGACAGAACGGTAGGTAGGTAGGTAGATAGGTAGGCAGAAAGATAGGTGGATGGATGGCTGGCTGGCTGGCTGAGTGGGTGGATCGGTCGGTTGGTGGGTCGGTCGGTCGGTGGGTGGGTGGGTGGGTCGGCAGACAGGCAGGCAGACAGACAGATAGATTAGATAGATAGATAGATAGATAGATAGATAGATAGATAGATAGATAGATAGATAGATAGATAGATACATACATACATACATAGATAGATATCGGTAGGTCGGTCGGTTAGTGGGTGGGTGGGCAGGCAGGCAGACAGACAGACAGACAGACAGATAGATTAGATAGATAGGACAGACAGATAGATTAGATAGATTGATATCGGTAGGTCGGTCGGTCTGTCAGTGGGTGGGTGGTCGGGCCGGCAGGCAGGCAGATAGATAGATAGATAGATAGATAGATAGATAGATAGATAGATAGATAGATAGATAGATAGATATCGGTAGGTCGGTCGGTTAGTGGGTGGGTGGGCCGGCAGGTAGGCAGACAGACAGACAGATAGATTAGATAGATAGGACAGACAGATAGATTAGATTAGATTAGATAGATAGATAGATAGATAGATAGATAGATAGATAGATAGATAGATAGATATCGGTAGGTCGGTCTGTCGGTGGGTGGGTGGTCGGGCCAGCAGGCAGGCTGATAGATAGATAGATGGATGGATGGATGGATGGATAGATAGATAGATAGATGGATGGATGGATGGATGGATGTATCCGGATGGATGGATGGATGGATATCGGTCGGTCGGTCGGTCGGTCGGTCGGTTGGTGGGTGGGTGGGCCGGCAGGCAGGCAGACAGACAGACAGATTAGATAGATAGATAGATAGATAGATAGATAGATAGATAGATAGATAGATAGATATCTGTCGGTCGGTCGTTATGTGGGTGGGTGGGCCGGCAGGCAGGCAGACAGGCAGACAGACAGACAGACAGACAGACAGATAGATAGATAGATAGATAGATAGATAGATAGATAGATATCGGTACGTCAGTCGGTTGGTCGGTGGGTGGGTGGGCCGGCAGGCAGACAGGCAGGCAGGCAGACAGACAGATAGATAGATAGATTAGATAGATAGATAGATAGATAGATAGATAGATAGATAGATAGATAGATAGATAGATATCAGTAGGTCGGTCGGTCTGTCGGTGGGTGGGTGGTCGGGCCGGCAGGCATGCAGGAAGATAGATAGATAGATAGATAGATAGATAGATAGATAGATAGATAGATAGATAGATAGATGATAGATAGATAGATGATAGATAGATAGATAGATAGATAGATAGATAGATAGATAGATAGATAGATAGATAGATAGATAGATGATAGATAGATAGATGATAGATAGATAGATAGATGATAGATAGATAGATAGATGATAGATAGATGATAGATAGATAGATAGATAGATAGATAGATAGATAGATAGATAGATAGATAGATATTTGTCGGTCGGTCGGTCGGTCGGTATGTGGGTGGGTGGGTCGGCAGGCAGACAGACAGACAGACAGATAGAGTAGATAGATTAGATAGATTAGATAGATAGATAGATAGATAGATAGATAGATAGATAGATAGATAGATAGATAGATATCGGTAGGTCGGTCGGTCTGTCGGTGGGTGGGTGGTCGGGCTGGCAGGCAGGCAGATAGATAGATAGATAGATAGATAGATAGATAGATAGATAGATAGATAGATAGATAGATAGATAGATAGATAGATAGATAGATAGATAGATAGATAGATAGAATCGGTGGGTCGGTCGGTCGGTGGATGGGTCAGCCGACCGGCAGGCATTCAGACAGACAGACAGACAGGCAGGCAGGCAGACAGACAGACAGACAGACAGATAGATAGATAGATTGATTGATTGATTGATTGATTGATTGATTTCCACCAGAAACCGGGCCTTGTCAGCTAGTTTATTTATATAATCACGTTTCATGAAAAAACCCACATTTGGAGACACCTCTGAATCTTCGCGCTGTTTGTTTGAAAACGAAAGTCACGTGAAAATTTTGAATAATGTGGGTCGAGTCTTGGTGAAACTGTAAAACTGTTAAAATCATGGACGTAATCTTTAAGTCATTATTAATATACCGTATATAAGCTAACTTTAAAATCTGCTGTAAAATCTCCAGAACAAAATTTTTTTTGTTGGGTGGACATAATGATAACGTTATATACTAAATCTCATCATTTTATCTCAGCCCGTTACTGAGATATTGAATTTTATATTGAGGCAACCAAAAAAAAACACACTATAACAAGCGTATGTCTGTGTTTGGTGGTACTCTCGCAAACCTAGCAGTGTTCTTGGGTTCAATTTCTCCTTGAGGTAAGCTTTTTAATACTTGTATACCTGGTCACGGAGTTCACTCCAATTTATAACACAGGTAATAGAAAGTTTTTCAGAAGAGTTAAAGTTGACAGGCGTGACTTCCAAGTTTTGTATTTACCTTTCATGTTGCATGAACTCCTCAGAGGGTGAATACAAAACTTGGAACGGCAATATTTTAAAAAACCCCAACAGTCATTAAAAATACACCCTAAATATGAAAGTTGGGTCTTTAACTTATCATTCTTACCACTGTTAATAATTTCATGTTTTCGTGACATACATTTTTATAAACATAAAACCAAAGCCTGATATATGTGTTGTTTCTTGTGACTGCATATTTAGCAACAGGTGTTACCATATATTTGCCGCTTTCTTATTATCGGGGTAGCAATATAGGAGATATTAATGAGGTCAACAAAACCGTGTGAAATAAATACATACATATGAATATTTTGATTGAGGCGTGTTTAAAACAAAGGGAGAGCAGAAGTATTACTCTAGCAGTTCATATTACATTCATCGCCCTTGGATTCTGCAGTCAGATACTGTTTTTTTTTTTTCCATATCCTGTTTACAGGACCTCGCTGTCAACATCAACATTTTACTGCTGTTGTTGATGTCTTGGCAAGTTTTACGTTCAGTAGTTTGCCATTGCTTTCTGAACGACCGGCACTCGTAGCATAAACGTTAAAACCCCACCGCGACACAGTCTGCTGCCAAATCGGTCGTCGCTGTATTTCGAACGCGTGGTAAGCGGCTCACAAATCACGTTCGTAAGCTTTTGGCCACGGAGACCGACAGTCATATACTATGCTCTTTAAATAAGTATGTTAATCGTCCGTTGTCTACATTAATGTGACAATGCAGCAATTTCACATTCTAACATTCTTCCGTCTAATTATTCCTATGATTATTTCTGATAATTAGATGATCTAATCTTAGCCCGTCTACTATTACCTACGTCTCCTTCCTATAATCCATCCTACATGTGCCATGCCGATAAGCGTGGGCGGTCATGTTTTGTCATCTCACTCGATCGCCTGAGTCGTGGATCAGCTCCGTGTTCCTGTCTCGACCATGCCACGTGGCCAAGCCATCCAGGTATTTACTTTTCTGTCTTCCCCTTGGTCTGTTCCCTTCGATCTATGCAGTTGTCACCAAGTTCTCCAAGTCATTTTTTTCTCATAACATGTCCAAAAATTGACTGTCTACGTCTAATGACTAGAATCAGTATACGATCTTCATTTGTTTCTTGAAGGACTTGTTCATTGGTATAATGAGTTGATCTAATCACCTTATTAAGGTTATCTATTTCTCTACCCTATGATAGGACGCATCTTTTAGATTATGTAATCTTCAATCATCCCGTATTACCCGCTTTTCGTTCCGATCATTATATAATCTAGTTAAATGTACTAACCTTCTCCTGTATGCTGTTGGTTTTTCCTGTTTCCTAAAATGTAACGATTCAACTGTATTCGTGTGTTATTAACTTTTATTTTCTAATAGTCACTGTTTACTTGTTAGTTAGTTACATATCCTTTACAGGACGTCGAAGTCAACCCCAGCATTTTTTAGATGTTCTTGATACTTTGGCAAGCTTACGTTTAGTAGTTTGCCATTGTTATCTGAAAGACAGGCACTCATACAATTGAATGAAAGTTAACTCAAGGCAGTCAGCTGCCAAATCACCCATAGCTGTGCTTCGAACGCGGTATTCGAGATTACAAATTGCGCCAGTAACAACTTCGCCGCATAGCCGGTTATTTGATGGTAGACTATATAAATCAGATGTTCTGATATCTGCGGATATGTTGTAGCATAATGTCACTTACTATCACTAGATATTCTATTTTTCGTCCATCGACAATAGTCTAATGACATTACTGAAATTATATTGTCTAATCTTTAATCCTGAATATCATATATTTTGACTATTTTCACCATCTATGGACTTTTATACAATAATTTTAACTGATAGCTTGCTAAGTATTTATTCAACAATTTTGACTTTCTTTGTTTGCTGTAGACGAATACAACAATTTTAACTATATTTTTATTGCGGAGTTTTACAACAATTTTGACTAGTTTTCTTCACTGTGGACTTTTACAACAATTTTGACTATGTTTGTTCGCTGTGAAATTTTACAACAATTTTGAAACTGTTTACACTTATACTTACAATTAGTATCACTACCACAAAGCGAGAGACAGACATAAAACTGTGCAGCTGACATAAGCCTGGGTCATTGACAATGAGGTGAGTGACCGGGCATGAGAAAGAATGCAGATGAGAGTGGGAGACAGTAAAGTGACTGACCTGTCTATGAGAAAACAGCCAGTCCTGAGAAATAAAATAGTGAGGGTAGAGGAAAAACTCTTAGGGTGGATGGGGCGAGAGATAGTGTATTTTTGTGTGTGAAGTCAAGGGACTTGAGGGAGTTGATGTGGAGATGCCGAACTGGTCGGTAGTCTAAGGAGAAGCGGAGTTAGAGATCTCCGTGTTGTGTTGTTCTCCTGGTTGTGAAGACAGGCTGAACCAGAGTGGGTTCTATAGTGAGTGAGGGCCTGAACCCAGAGTGGGTGATAGAGTTAGTGGAAACTAAGACCCAGTGTGTGGGTGTATTGTGTGAGGTCCAGCGGTGGATAGGAGCTGGATTACCTGTCTTGTGGATTTGATATGAAGCAGGCTTGAGAAGGCATTGATGTGTGCGGGTTAAATTGTGAGGAGGATATTTATAGTCTATGGATTGCATTGTTTCTGGATATATACATATGTTCCGTGAGTCTGTGTTATTTCTGTAATAAAGGAATATGTGCGCCAACTGAATCTTGTTTAATGACTGGTGAATGTGCACTGCGGGGGTGAGTTATATTGCAAGACAGTTAGATATCTCCATTGACACACCAGGAGTATTCGTTACCTAGACAACGACCATCACACGACAATATCATGAACATATCATCGTAAGAACTTCGTGATATTATCATCAAGAACGACGTGTGACATCTGGGTGCTCGTCGCTTGGTAAAGAGTTTCTCACAGTACTGACAGCTACATTCGGTTAAGGAACACCGTGCAATATTGAGTTATCTGAGAGCTCGTCCGATCAAGAAACCCATTGCATTATAGAAATGGTGTCATTCTGAAATATTTGTGAGCTCTTCGCTGAGAGAGGAGTTAGTATCTGTGACTTCGTTCCATCAATTTAGACAGTACTGCGTCAAGAGATTAACAGCAACTCTTTTGTGTGTGTAGGACGCCACATCGAAGAAAAACTGTCAGCGCGCGTGGAAAAATACGCGGCAGAAATCACAAGCGAACAGTCAGTTCACGTCAAGTTCACTACAGGTGAATTGGATACCAACCATATCGCTGAAGCGAGCGGGGGTGTCAGAGATTTAACGCAGCACAGATCAACCGGCAGAGTCGACTACGGTGACAGGGGTAGTCACTAGTCAAAACAGCACAGAGGAAATGTCGCGTGGACAGTGAGGTGTTTGCAACAAGAGCGGTCAGTCCTAGTGTGTGTGTGTTTGACAGGACAGGATTGAAGACAGCGAGCAATTTCGTCGCAACATCCTGTGCGTGGTGGGATATTTTGTGTGTGTGTGTGTGTGTGTGTGTGTGTGTGTGTGTGTGTGTGTGTGTGTGTGTGTGTGTGTGTGTGTGTGTGCTGAGGCAACGCACTGTGTTGGTCGCGGGTCGACAAGTGAAGAATTCCACCACAGCTAACAAGGCCGGGTTGAGAGAGGGTCAGCGCTGTTTACGAGGACAGCTGGGAAATGGGTATTAACTGTACCCCTACCACCGGTGCGGGGGCAGAAGTGGAAAGTGTTTGTGTATGGCGGAAAAGTTCCGGGCAGTTTACAGACAGGTTAAGTGTGACTTTCCACGAAGTGAAAAAGAGCAGCCGGAGTTGGGCTGAGAAGGTTGTGTGGAAATATATACGGAGGATTTTTCCACTGATTGTGATAAAGATGTACTGATGTACAGACGGAGGTACTGACTGAGGTTGACTGCGAAGGTCAAGGTCAGGGACAGTGGACATTTACTAAAAATTTTCCACAGGAGATCTGAATAAACAAGGTGTTTTGAAAGAAAGCCAGATTTTATGTTTCGCCTTTGTTGAACTGTTCTACTATTGTCATCATTATTCTGTTACGAGCAAACATTTTAACGTGGCGTCATCACCGCAGGCTGGGTGGCATACAGTTACCGAAAAAGAACTGACTCTACACAGTGAAAGCGGCGGACAGTTGAGGTCTTTTTGTGATGAACTTTGGCTTTAAAAGTAAATCTATCACATAATTGATACAACTACGGACTGTGTCGAGACAGAACAGTTTGGATGTCACTATCGTCTTCAATTTTTGCGACAGTTAGAACTTATGCTCACCACGCGAATTCAGTAATCACTCAACAAATCAATCAGTCATTTTGAAATCTAGTGTCGTAGACATTTCCAGCGGATTGCGAATAACTATTAAAACGAACAAAAAAAGGACTTTTATGAGATTCCACCATTGCATTGTTGTCGGCGATTTTTGTTGTTGTTGTTGTTGTTGTTTTTTTTTTTCTCTTGCTCTCATCGTCCTAAGTATTGTTGTTGTGCGTTACGTAATTATTTGTATGTGGTCCAGTGGTTGTAATAAGTAGGATATTTTTGCATTGTTTCGCGACGTACGGGAGACAAAGCAAAGAGAAATTGTCTAGGTACACATTGTATGTTGTTGAGAGGCAGCTGACGAGTCAGTTTGTTTTGTGCGGTTGAGCATTGGGTCGTCTCGACTTTATACACGGTGTCCAAGTGTCTATCGTCAGATCTATGTACATTATTCATTTGATATTTGTTCTTTTTACTGTTTTCTTCTTTTCGTTATATTTACATATGATATTTGTTGTGGTCGGATATATGTTATTATTGTGATCTTTCGTCATGTCTGCTGTCTAGTGGTCTTTGTCAGTTTATATTTATATATTACGCGCACTATGGGTGTCCCTACACAAGCTTGTGGTTGTTACTGTGGTTTATTTCTGTGTGATCACCGTCTCCGTGTACTTCGCTTGTGAGTCTAACGTTTTTATAGAAAACAATTAGTGTTATCATTCATTCGTTTTGTATATGTATTTATATGTATGTTTAACAATATTTCCAGAAACGTTATACAACTATTTGTTATAGATATATGCGCGGGAGTAGAGGTGATATTTTCCCCTCACTACCTAGTGCGTGAAGAGTGACTGCTACAGGGTGACATTATTAGCACTACGAATTTACGTACACAGGGAGTGGTAGTGTACTTATTGAAGGCACACACAGACTAGTAGCAGAGTCTTTACATTTATAATTGGCTGACAGACAGCAACGTGTCCACAAGTACAAGATGCCTACTTTAATGGAATATATTGAAGCAGGTGAACGAATAGGCCTGAAAGGTAAAGAGTTACAGGAGTATGCCGAAGCAAAAGAACAAAAACAGACGGAAAGAGAGGAGAGCCATAATGAACACGAGGCAAAGCGTCTACAGGAAGAGAAAGAGACACAAGTAAAACTAGCTGAAATGGAAAACAAGCGTCTACAGGAAGAGACACAAGTAAAACTAGCTGAAATGGAAAACAAACGTCTACAGGAAGTAAAGTTAGCTGAAATAGAAAACAAGCGTCTACAGGAAGAGAAAGAGACACAAATGAAAATGGAAATTGAGAAAGAGAAGATTAAGATGGAAGCTGAAATTGCTCTCAGAAAATTAGAACTGTCTTCGAAAGGTCAAAGTGAGGAAAGCAGAAGACCGTCGCAGTCGTCACAGAGATTAAAACTGCCATATTTTACAGACCGGGACCAACTTGAAAATTATTTGGCCAGGTTCGAGGCATCAGCCAAAGCGTTAGGTATTCCAGAGAAGGAGTATGTGATGCGACTTGGCCAGTTTCTTACGGGTAAGGCACTAGACACCATGTTCAATTTACCTGTAGAAGAAAGAAACAACTACACTATCTTACGTCAACGTTTGCTGACAAAGTTCCAACTAACTGAACATGGATATAGAACAAAGTTTAGACAGTTAGTGCCAGAGACAAATCAAGATTTCACAGACTTTGTTAACACTGTAAAGAATACATTTAACAAATGGATGGAGCTCGCAGAAGTAGGGAAAGATTTTAATAAATTAGTAGATCTAATGTTAAGAGACAAGGTAGTATCTGCATGCAATTCTAATTTAGTGGCGTTCTTTGAGGAACGGAAGCCAAAGGACATAGACACAATGTCACAGTTAGGACAAAACTACATGACTGCAGATCCTAACGTATCTATTGGTAGACAATTTAGTGAGGAAATAGTCTGTGCAGCGTACACTAAACAGGACCAGAATCCAGTCATCAGACCAAGGGCGAAAAGTGTGGATTCAGCACAGAAAGGTGAGCAGCAAGAACTTCAGGATAATGGTTTCCGGGGAAACAATGTTGGTAGAGTAGGACGGTACCCATATAGAAGAATGAATTTTCAGAGACGTCCAAATTATGCCGGATGTTGGAATTGTGGGAGCTGGAGACACAAGGCAGCACAGTGCGATGCACAACCATCCAGTGAGCCGACAAGTAACGCAAGGAAGGAGATCATCTGTTTCAAATGTGGAAAGAATGGGCATGTCAGCCATCAATGTAGGATGAGAGAAACAGAGCACTCAAATGCAGCGCAAGTAATTGAGACGCTGAACAATGAAGATTGTAGTGGGTGCAAACCTCTTTTTGAAAAAGACAGTCAGCCAGTCCTAATATGTGGTCATACAGTGAAAGCAGGATCAGCAGTGCATGAAGGAGGAAGTCTGAAGCTGCATCAGGGATTTGTTAATGATAGACCAGCGTTAACAATTGGGGATTCCGGATGTACGTCTATTGGAGTGAGGAAAAGTTTAATAGATCCCTCGGATTATACAGGGAAAAAGATTAGATGCATAACATTCAACGGCACAGTAGAGTTCTACCCATTAGCCATAATAACAGTAAAAACACCATATATCACTGGAAGAGTGACAGCGTGTGTTTTGGACTCACCAGTGGCTGATTTGATCATAGGAAATGTTATAGGAGTTAAAGATTGTACAGAAGAGGAAGTAGTTTATTGGGACCGAAAATATAGTGTAAGCAGTAATGAGGTAGTTACCACAAGAGAACCTAAATTAGAGAGTATAGCTGAGGTAGAAGAGGCACTTGAAGTAAACATAGGGACTAAAGACAAGGGTAGTACAGTTGAGCAGATGAGAATGGATCCCAAATATAGTGCTAGTGAATCCCAGAGACAAGATACTACTCTGAACAAATGTTCCCAAGGGGGTAGGAGAGTAGAACATAGGCGGTCAAAGAAGGGTAGATGGTGCTTCGAGAGGAAGAACAATGTTCTCACTCGCCGCTTGTCAGATAGTGGAACTGCACGTGGGCGCACATAGAGACCGATATACTAGAACAGCTCAGGATAGTGCATGTGCAGGGCACATAGGCATAAGGCGTATGCAGCAGAAAGCAAGGTGCCAGATACATGGGCCAAGATTGAATAAAGAGTTCAGACTAAACAGAGACTCAATTGTAACGGTGCAATATGCAGATAGGAAAGTTGAATTAGGTCTAAAGAGTGTTCGCGACATTACTGACCCAGGGCTAGGGATAGCAAACAGATGTTGTAATTGTAGAGGTACCATGAGTCATGGGTACATGAAAGGTAGACACAGCATCGACAGGAATCAGAGGAGGGTTAATGCAAGAACAGAACCACCTGATATAGGGTCGGTACACAAATAGTGGTGTGTGGTCGTGAAGTAGTAAGAGACCTGCGGGGACACAAACATAATGTTTTAGATGATATGTTTATTACTATGCCATGTTTTAGTTCATGTATTGGGATACAAGAGAGAAAGTTGTTTGTATTTATGTGTGGGGAATATAGGAGTGTACTATGAGCATTTGATGTATTATGTAGTGTGGTAGCTAGAGTAAGGTGCAGCCATACTGAGGGCTACCCAGGCAATATGTCTGGGTCACATGTTTAGTAAGTTTTAGTCTCCCAATATTTAAAAACGAAGTTTTCTTTTAAGAGGGGGGTGATGACAAAAGCCTGGGTCATTGACAATGAGGTGAGTGACTGGCCATGAGAAAGAATGGAGATGAGAGTGGGAGACAGTATAGTGACTGACCTGGCTATGAGAAAACAGCCAGTCCTGAGAAATAAAATAGTGAGGGTAGAGGAAAAACCCTTAGGGTGGATGGGGCGAGAGATAGTGTATTTTTGTGTGTGAAGTTAAGGGACTTGGGGGAGTTGATGTGGAGATGCCGAACTGGTCGGTAGTCTAAGGAGAAGCGGAGTTAGAGATCTCCGTGTTGTGTTGTTCTCCTGGTTGTGAAGACAGGCTGAACCAGAGTGGGATCTATAGTGAGTGAGGGCCTGAACCCAGAGTGGGTGATAGAGTTAGTGGAAACTAAGACCCAGTGTGTGGGTGTATTGTGTGAGGTCCAGCGGTGGATAGGAGCTGGATTACCTGTCTTGTGGATTTGATATGAAGCAGGCTTGAGAAGGCATTGATGTGTGCGGGTTAAATTGTGAGGAGGATATTTATAGTATATGGATTACATTGTTTCTGGATATATACATATGTTCCGTGAGTCTGTGTTATTTCTGTAATAAAGGATTATGTGCGCCAACTGAATCTTGTTTAATGACTGGTGAATGTGCACTGTGGGGGTGAGTTATATTGCAAGACAGTTAGATATCTCCATTGACACACCAGGAGTATTCGTTACCTAGACAACGACCATCACACGACAATATCATGAACATATCATCGTAAGAAATTCGTGATATTATCATCAAGAACGACGTGTGACAGCAGCCATACTTGCAAATATACAGACAAATAGAGAGAAAGACAGACAAACACTCAGACATAAACACATAAACAGACACATCGATAGATAGAAAGTCAGTTTCATCATGACATCATCCATTGCTTTGCTCTTTGCAGAAATCTTCCCATATAACAGTCTTCCGAAATGTCCCTCTGGCATAAGCCACTTGCCACGCCTCTGTTGCCCTCACGTGTGAAATTACCTATCACACCTTGAATACTTCTACATTGTGGACTTCATCTTCTCGATATCCCAGGTGAACACCTTCATAGTTATCCTTTTCAGACATTTTTCTTTTCATGCCCTATGTGGGGTGTGGATTTTAATTTATGAGAATATTCTGTTAAGTGTCTAGGGGATTTATTGATTCTCTGGTCACTTGTTAGAATGCAGGGTGATTAGGGATATTTACCACAAACTCCAGGAGAAAACAATTCAATCCTTGAAACAATGGCATCTGTGTGTAGGTTTCCCTTCCCACTTCATCACCCTTTAAATTTACTATAGTGCTAGAAGGATATTGATTGTTCACAACATATAAACAACCACTGATAAACACCACATTTACTTGATGTACACATCAACAAATTTTGGACAAACAGTTCAAGGATTAAAACAAGATCTGCAGTTACACACACACACACACACACACACACACACACACACACACACACATATATATATATATATATATATATATATATATATATATATATATATATATATATATATATATATATATATGTAATGAACACTATGCATTTTCAGACAGGCATGGGAATGATTTGCATTATCACAACATAGTACCCAATGACCCCAGAAAAAAAACAAGGTTATTACAAACAACACAACAACCACAAATTGGGTCTATTCTTTGACCCACCTTACATAATTCTCATATTTAAAAATAATGAGTTGGTGTCAAAATACTATGCATATGTACCATAACATAACCACCATTATAATATTTCTCATTACCAAATAAAACACTATTTACCTTATACATGGCATAGAAAAAAACACATATAAAAAGCAGTTTATACTAATAATTAAACTAATTAATTATAGTATTTCTTTAGGCAGTGCGGGTGGGTATTCTTCTCCAGTGCGAAGCAGTTAATGTCCATAATTATCCGGGCAGAAATAAAATACGCACAGTCATGTTTTAATGTCCACTGAAGTTTGTTGCGGAATACTTATAATCCTTATTAGGAAATAAATTCACCACATATCCCCTCCATTGGGGCTGAATTCACGAATCTTCTGGTGCAAATGGCTCGGTACCCTTGTGAAAGTTTGGTGCCTCAGGTTGGTCATACTTCAGGATTTCCACTTAAGCTTTGCAGAAGGTAATTCCCTTTATCATCAGGTCTGATGAAAAGTTGACGTCCATTCAGCTTCTCGGCTTATAATATCCGAATACCAAATTGGCTTACACAGAGGTTTCACCCACCTAGTCACCAGTCAATATCCTATTCCACAGTTGATGGCATTTAGGCTGACATGGGACCAGCACAGAGTTCTGATTCAGTATTTACTTTCAGTGTAGACATACAATTCTGCTTGTTATTCATTTGGTTCATCTGGAATTATTTCCTGGATCCTGCTGCAGGCATGAAACTGAAGAATCTTGACTCCATCACATATCCAGGGTGGCAAGCCATCGGGTGATTCCTGTGGTTGAAGGCGTAAAGGCATTTACTCCGCTAGCGGCTTTCACATGGTCTTTGTGAGGTGTTCAGGTTTTGGAACCTTGAGGTAATCTGGTGTAGTTATGGTTCAGAGGTTCTGAAGTTCGTACATTGGTTTATTGGCTTATGTGATTTCAGTGTCTCTTCCCATTGGTTGGAGTTGGTGTTCATAGCTAGAACTTGGTGTTGATTGGCTGAACCTTTATGTTGGACTGTTGCAGCTGTGAGACGTTCTTTCGAAGACTTATCCATTGTTGGATATTAACTTGGTAATCCAACCAACAGTTGAAGGTTACTCACTGTTGTTAGTTTTATTAAACTTGAAGTAGGATTGTCCCACAGTTTCACTGATTTTGCTGAGTGACGAGGCTTCAGGTGGTACTTCCCAGAAGTAAAGCAGACGATACTCTGTTGTCAGTTACTCTGTTGATCTTCATCTTTGTAGATTATTAGATTCAGAAGTCCATCCTGGATATTCCTACTAAAATAGGACTTAATCACTCACCCAGTCAGTTTTCGAATTTGTCGGTTGCTCGCTATGGAGCTAATGAGCGCAGCAGTCAACATTTTTGTATTGGTCCAGTCTCGATTTTAGGACATGTTGTCATTTATCATGTTCTGGCTGATTACCCAGTTTCCAGTTGACAGTGATGACATGCAGTCCCATAAAATCCACCACTCGCTATAGAAAGGGATGACAAGAATACAACATGAGCATTAACCTACTGTGATGTGTTAACTTTCCCAACACAATTACAAACAAAAATACAAACAACAAGAGGAGAAGGGGAAAGGAGTAGATTTCCAAGTTCCCTGTCCCTCGTCGCTTGTTGTAGAGCTTTTCTAGCTCTGATAGTGAGTGAGATATCTTTTCACTCTATGTTTCTTCTGTTGTTACTGGGACTCTTAGATGAGTGAAGCCATCCTTTTTATCCAACATTTTGCTAGTGCATTTGTCATACCTTGAAGAGAATAGTCCAGAAATAGGCTCTTTTGTTTCCGATTCCTCGTCTCCATTCTTTCGCTATAATCAGCATTAGGCCAAGGCTAATGATCATACGGTTCACCTTTTCTTGGGCACTGACATGCACAAGGATTCTTACATCAACATCCTCTACTCCCCAGGGGCAACATTAAAATGTATACTCCCACAGTAAAGAGTAACAATCAGGGCAGAGAAAAATTCACATAGCAGAAATAAACATACATGTACATTTCTCGAATATCAAGTACATGATAATCATACATAATAATATTAATCATAAAATTTAATGCCGGAGCCAATGGTTTTGAATTTTCTTCAGGGGGTTAATCCATAAACTAAAACACACAGTGTTTTCCCCCACTGCGTACAGCACATAAGGATAGTAACCGCTGTGATCTATTTTGCCAATGACTGCTATTATTCGGAGTGTATTTATTAGAATAACTTATGCCGCATGGTCCAATCTTCTGAATATTGCAAGCAATTTATTCACATCAATCTTCGCTTCTGTTCCTACTACAGTGAGGTGAGGCAGATTGAATCCTATCCGAACATTCATTTATATCACGCTTTTAGTTTAATTGTTCTTGAATTTATATTCTCAAACATGGCATTTCCATAGCAATATTTTATGAAATGATTATATGTTCATCACTCATATGGAGTGGTTATTAATCTGTTAACAAAAGGATTGCACTAAAATTTAGCACTATAGTTCCAAGTTACAGATTATGATGTGGCAAAGCATTTTATCCCCTGACTAAGAGTCAGGAATATGTGTAATCATTTGTATGTCCCCGCATGGATAAGAATTCCTTTGAAAATGTTCTTTAGAGTTCAATCTCTATAGTACATAGATTATTTGCAGATTTCTAAGCATAAATAGTGAGATATTGTTCACAATGCATAGGAGTTTTCACATAGGAATATGAAATTGACAGACACGAGTTCTCTACGGAAGTATGAATCAGGAGTCTGCTACTACATTGAGATAATTCCTAGAATGTGTTTCGGACGAGTTTGATACTCTACAGTACACATAATATTTATAGGTTATAAGCACTATTAGTTAGATATAAGTTCATAATGCCTATAAAAGGTTTTAACATAGGGATTTTAAATTGTAAAACATAGGAAACATTACAGCGTGGCACCCACATGTGCTTCAGTGGTAAAAATCTATCAGACCCCAGTTTACAAGAATGGTTGAATTATCATTCTAACTAATTCTGAATTAAACACACTGGTATATGTACTTTATAAAAATACATGAATACATCTTAATAATGTAGATATAACATACCAATAGCTTGCAGAGAATGATATATTTTTAAGGCAAACATGCCTTCTCCCCGAAGTGAAAGGTCGACTTTCTTGTGTACTCTCTTGACTAGAAATGGCCGCTTTAGTCTTTGTTTTCAAACTCGCCGGTCTTGGCCAGGTACGTGAGCAAAATAAAGCCAAATAAATTAAGCTGTGCCACGGTCAGTCTATCGCTGCTTTATTTTCTACTCCTACACTAAGTAAGATACTTAACCAGTAGTTGTTAGGGTTTGTTTATTTTTAAGGGAGTCAATGCTAGGAAAGGGTAAAGACGTTTTAATATATCACACCCTAATATTTCATCAATTGTGTCTTCATGACCTTTCTTCTTGAATACTGAGTTCATTTCGTATAGGTCTGTTTGTTTTATTTTCCGAGCAATTAATGTGTAAAACGCTTCTGAATTATATATATATATATATCTATATATATATATATATATATATATATATATATATATATATATATATATATATATATATATATATATATATATATATATATATATATATATATATATATATATATATATATATATATCATCATCATCATTGGCACCTTCCCGTCTTGACAGACGATAGTTTGTGCTTCAAAAAGGCATAATAACGATTACCCATGGCGGTAGCGAATGTGACTGATAAGGCCAATTCGCGCTGTAAATGTTCGTCCAGAGTGGGTGCATGTGAAAACGTGGTCATTTCCAATATCATGCACCATCTTACGTCTCACACTCTCGGTGTTTAACTTATCTGCAATAATTTTCTCCTTTGTCTTTATTCCATTTCTGATGCTTGCCCTCCATGCAACACTCTCAGCGGCGACTTGCTCCCAATGTGCATTATCAATGCTTGTATCAGTCATGCTCCGCTTACACACATCTTTGTATCGTAGTAGAGGCCGACCCTGAGATCTCTTACCCATCTGTAATTCACCAAAAAGATGTCTTTTGGTATTCTACAATCATCCATCCTCCTAAGATGTCCTATCCATCTAAGTCTACGAAGACTGAGCATCGAATAAACCGTCACACAACCTGATCTTTCCAATACTTCAGTATTTGTGATTTTGTCTTGCACTTAATATCAGCCGGCTTCGTGGCTTAGAGGTTATGACTTTTCTCCGTAATCTCGTATACTCTCGTCTGTAACGTGATGACGGTAAGAATCAGCAGTGGTTCGAATCGCATCGGTAACTTACGGGGTATGTGAGCCGGCCGCTCAGAAATCAATGGCAAACTACTGAGCGTAATCTTGCCTAGAAATCAACATACAGCTGAAAGATGCTGGTGTTGACAGCGATGTCCTGTAAAGGATATGCAAAAAAAAAAAATACTTAATACCAAGAATTCTTCGCAGACACCGCATATGAAAGCTGTTGAAACGTTTCTCTTGGTGTGAGTAAGTTGTCCAGGCTTTACTGCCATCAAGAAGAGTACTAAGGACACAGGCTTGATAGACAAGTATATATATATATATATATATATATATATATATATATATATATATATATATATATATATATATATATATATATACACACACACATACATAACGTCATGATATATATTACTAACTAACAACTTACGAACTAACCAGCTAGTTAACTAACTAACTAATTAACAGATTGACTGACTAACTAGCTAACAGACCTGGTAAATAACTGACTAACTAGCTGGCTGTCTGACTGACTGAATAACTAAATAACTGACTGACTAACTAACTGATTAACTAACTGACTGATTTAATGACAACTAACTAACTAAATGATTGACTGATTGATTGACTTGCTAATTAACTAACATACCTATTAACTAAATAACTAACTGACTGACTGACTGACTAACTGACTGACTGACTGACTGACTGATTAAATGACTGACTAAATGACTAACTAAGCAACTAACTGACTGACTGACTAACTAATTAACTAACTGACTGACTTGCTAACTAACTAACTAACTAACTAACTAACTAACTAACTAACTGATTGACTGACTGACTGACTGACTTTATTAAATGACTGAGTGACTAACTAAATAACTAACTAACCGACTGACTAACTAATTAACTAACTGACTGATTTGCTAACTAACTAACTAACTAACTAACTAACTAACTAACTAACTAACTAACTAACTAATTAACTAACTAACTAACTAACTAACAAACAAACAAACTATCAAACAAACTAACTAACTAACTAAATACTTAATTAGCTAACAGTCTGATTGGTTGACTGTCTAACTGACTGAATGTTTAAATAACTGACTAACTGACTGCCTTACTAATTAACTGACTAACGTACTCACTGATTAACTAACTAAATAACTTACTGCCGGACTAAATATTTAAATAACTAGCTGCCGTACTGATAACTAACTAACTAACGGATTGACTGACTGACTGTCTGACTGGCTTAATAATTAAATAACTTACTGACTGACTAACTAACTAATTACTGTCTAACTGACTTTCTGATTGACTGACTGACTGACTGAATATCTAAATAACTATATAATTAACTGACTGACTGACTAAATAACTTAAGAATTAAATATTTAACTGACTGACTGATTTGATAACTACATAACTGACTGTGTCACTGACTAACTAACTAAATGACTGACTAGCTGACTGACTGACTTAACATCTAAATAACTAAAAAAAAAAAACTAACTAATTGATTGACTGAATAACTAAATAACTAACGGAATGACTAACTTCGCCGACCTTCAACTCTCCCAACAAGCTACACCACTCTCAATATTTTGTTTAGTCTGATGATCACCTGATGGAATCCGCTCTTGGGTGACTAGCTGTCAATCTATCCTGTGTACTTGCTTGACTGAGGTATCCTAGCCCATGGTATCATCTGCCTATGTTACACATAATCCTCCTCTCTTTATTAGACACTTAGGAGTCTCAATGGCGAAGTGATTACGCCGCCTGACTATCACACTGGAGGTTGTGGGTTCGATTACGTACATCATTCGGTTCACGACTCTATTTTTCTCGGAGACTCCTAGAGGTTGTCGCTGAAGCTATGGAGTTCGTGCATTGTGCAACGTTTTTGGCAGGACCCCCTGTGGAAAGTGACCGAACCATACGGGATAACACCCGATGCAATGAAGTCGATCCTGTTCACTTTTGAACATATTTTTAGTAGACTCACCCTGAGATCAGTCACGTTACCTTTCTACTCATGTCTGTCATCAATGGAGACTCGCTCGTAGGCCTTACCCTGTGTGAGTCTACACTTCACCTATGTAAGCCCTAGCAGATATCTCATCGATGTCGATGGGGGTATCTTGTGAACCACCTGAGCCAATTCGCAGTGTTTCCTTGTGGATTCGTTCCAGCGCTTTACACTGTGGGGCAGATCCTTTACAGGATGTTACAGTCAGCCCCAGAAATTGTTGGCCTGTCTAGTCTACTTTAAAGGAAAGGTAATACCAATACATCGGGAATAAAACAAACTGCAGGAGCTGCCGGATCAGCAACACAATGTTCTAACTGTTCGCCTGTCGGAGCTTCGATTCTAGACCGGTTGCCGTCCAAGGCTTAGGGGCTGTTGTGCCCTCCCATGACATTAAGTCTTAGTTGCATTTCCTTGCTCTAGGATAAGGCTTGTACCCTCCCAATTGCACTTCTTCGTCTGAAGTCGTTGGCACAACGTAGGGTGTTAGGTTTGGTGAACACCACCCAAACAGTTATTATATAGATAACACAAGTAAATAAGTTTATGACACTGAGAATATCAGGCAGTGAAAGTTATTTAGCCCGACTTGCTTGAAGTACGTTGAACATTTAACCCCATCATAATTCTAGCTTGCAGATGGAAATATAGCTATTTTGTGGAAATAAATAAGGTGGTTTCGCCATAGCATTTGCAAGATATAGAGAAGGAAATATAGAGGATTGATTATAGAAACCACGCTAAGTCGTTTGCTAAATGATTAACATCTGTTTAGTGCTCTTTATAATATTATTGGGGATCGATGTGTATTATGAATTGCACTAATTTTTGCTTTTCTTGTGAAATGTCAAAAGTGTTCCTTATCGTTGTCCCATAAAAACAATAGAAAATGGCAGATGTGTAACTGAGTTTAGAATCAGGTTTGTCAAAGTTATATTCAATACAATAATACACAATGACGCTGGGAACCTGGCCAAGTCGAAACACCACAAACCTTCTACGTCATCGGTTGGACGGCACATTTTGGAAATCGGTCACGTGATTGATAGGGACAATGCCTTTCGCGGGTTGCTTAACACACAAAATGGTCGCTGAAGTATTCTCCATTAATCGGCAGAAGCCAGTCTTGTGCAAACAGAAAGACACGATATTCAGTAGGTAGAAAATTGCAATTGCTGTGTGAATATGTGTATATTTCAGCTTGAAGGATTTATCTAATCACTTTAGTTTATGTTATGTGATTTTTTGCAATAAGTACCTGATGAGATGAAGAGAAATATGCCAGTCAAAAATCGTACAATCGTTTATGTCTTCGTTATTCAAAGTTATGTTCCTCAATAAATGAGGAATTCTGCCAGACTTGATACTAAACATCATCGAGTGTCAGATATGCTTCATATTGTTATATTGCGACGATACATTAATGTGTCGTGATTTCCTTGTCAAACTGGGTCGTTCAGATCACGAATGCAGTTTTTCGGAGACTTCCGAGGGCGATCGCTGGTTCTACGTCCTTTGCTTTGTATGGTGCTCTCGGGGGATGTCTGTCAGTTCTACGGAGAGATATCGAACCAGATCGGTTAAAACCATCTGCATTGAGGTGCCAAATTTGTAATCTGTTAACTTTTAAAAACGAAATTGGAAGGATTCCTACTTGAAATTGGGTTTTCATGTATACTACTACACCACCTGTGCTCAATATGGCGGATGGGCTGTTGAGCTGTTAAGGCCTCTGGAGTGTCTTTGCTTCTGGCTAAGGTTTGCTTACGCATTTTCCTAATGTCGGACTGGTAGTACATGGTTTCGTCGCCCAGCTACTAAGTTAAGTGCATGTAGCAAAACTGTGAACTGTGGATTTCATGTAGAATGCTTTACACCTGTCCGCGTTTGTTTGTATAGTGAACTGCATGTTCAGACAGATGGCGGACGGCCGATTGCTGATCTATCTGGTTTTGCTTTATGCAGGAATATGTGTGTAATTGCTGGTTTAAAGTGACTGCTGCTTTCATCGAGGATGAACTGTTAGTGGCGGACTGGTGTTTTGGCATTCTCATAGCGGCCTCATGTAGCGTGCTGTTAGTTTATCCGGACTGCTGTCTGTTCCACTTTTCACATGGGCCATTGAGGAGCATTTTATAGGATATTCACTGGCACGTGAAGGGAGCATTATGGGGTGACCTTTTGCAGTGAAGTTTAAATTGCGACTAATTACTGATAACTAATACTTGTCATTGTCATGAGGATATGTAGAAAAAGGGGACGAATGCTATATGAAGACAGAATAAGGAAAAGAAAACGTATTTACTAAACATGATCAAATGTGGCCAACTAACAGTATAGTACAAGAAGAAATGATGTACAGACCTAATTGAAGCAGGGGAAGAGGCCGACCACGTAAACGAAGGACAGAGGGAATAAAAGAGTCCATGGCAATCTCGATACATGAAGCTCATAAACGGGCACTCTCCCGCTGTTTATACTTCACATCGACACCACAAGATACAAGAGGAACAAGATGAGATGAGATGAGATCAAATGTCGCCATACTGTCACAAGGCGGGTGGCGACTGCTGTAGTGCGGCCATCAGCTGTCTGTGCGCTCTGGCTCGTTGTATGATCTAAGAGTGAGCTGTACCTTGAGTTTGTGTGTCCCTGCCTACAGCAGACGATAACAAGACAACCAGAATACCCAAAAGGACTTGAGTAAACTCCGGTGCAGTGATGAACAACAGTATATTGACCGTTGGCAAGACATGAATGAAGTATTCACATGTTGATGATGCTGCAGCCTTCAGGCCCTCACACCCTTCTAACATTCCTTCATCATTGCCACAACATGCACTGTCAACCAGGCTACAGTCCTAAGTGTCTAGGTGACCCTAACGTTACCTGATGCAAGAAGCAGTCACACTATCCCACTCGCGTGTCTGAAGCTACCATCGATTCATGGCACCTCGTCAGCCTGCATCCGTTATTCCGACCTCTGGGCGACCTGGCGATGCCCGACGTGCTAGATTTCTTCACCGGCTAAATCCATCTTCGTTCGATGCCCGCTCGTGTAAGGAGTTGGCAATGTATCGTGCAGTGTCCTCATGTGAGTGGCGTGCGTGCGTGCGTTGAAGGTAGA
This sequence comes from Cepaea hortensis, assembly GCA_963921405.1. Lineage (NCBI taxonomy): Eukaryota > Metazoa > Mollusca > Gastropoda > Stylommatophora > Helicidae > Cepaea > Cepaea hortensis. Next base: position 69,083,643 of record OY992892.1, on the reverse strand, counting down.
CTGTTCAAATCTGCCTGCTACATGTGTGTCCTCTCGTGGCTGGCCAACAACTAACTCCCGACAACCGTTTGGTTGTCAATATACGCACTTGTGACGTCGCCTTTGTTCCGTCTAAGTGCTCTATCGTGCTCATGTGTTTACTTTCTTCTACTTCCATATTCTAGTGCACTTAGTCCTTCTTTTAATTCTGTCTGGCTGTCATACAGACCATGACAGCTACAACATATTTTCGACATATAAGGTGACATACTAGCCATGTTATCGAGAATTCTAGAAGGTCTGTCCCACACGTCACATCCCTACACATTTTACCACCTTAAGATTCATGTGTGTCTGACACTTACCGTCACAAGACGGTGTCTCATCTTACGCAATATACTGCCTAGGCCTTGTGTAAAATATACGAAGCATCCTGGTAAGGCGTTTACCTTTTTGTTCGTGTCATGACAATCTTTGCGTAGTTTTGACAATAAATTATGTCTCTTATTTTGAGGCGATGATGAATCACGGTATGTGGAGACATTTCACGAGAGGCGGAATTTCAGTTATTATAACGTTGTACATAAGTAATACCAGATGTCTGTTATGCTTGTAATATCTGTGAATATTTGAAGCCAGGCGGCTTAATTCATCAGGCTTGAGACCATCTATCATACAGGGCACGGAACTATTGGAAGTATTGACAGTAAATAAGCGATAGCAGATTCATCCATCCTTCCACCCACCCACTCTCTCACCCATGAATGCATGCATGCCTCCATCCATCCATCCATCCATCCATATATCCATCCATCCATCCATATATCCATCCATCCATATATCCATCCATCCATCCATCCATCCATCCATATATCCATCCATCCATCTATCCATCCATCCATCCATATATCCATCCATCCATATATCCATCCATCCATCCATATATCCATCCATCCATCCATATATCCATCCATCCATATATCCATCCATCCATATATCCATCCATCCATCCATCCATCCATATATCCATTCATCCATCCATCCATCCATCCATATATCCATCCATCCATCCATATATCCATCCATCCATCCATCCATATATCCATCCATCCATCCATCCATATATCCATCCATCCATCCATCCATCCATATATCCATCCATCCATCCATCCATCCATATATCCATCCATCCATATATCCATCCATCCATCCATCCATCCATCCATCCATCCATCCATATATCCATCCATCCATCCATCCATCCATATATCCATCCATCCATCCATATATCCATCCATCCATCCATCCATATATCCATCCATCCATCCATCCATATATCCATCCATCCATCCATCCATCCATCCATATATCCATCCATCCATCCATATATCCATCCATCCATCCATCCATCCATCCATATATCCATCCATCCATCCATATATCCATCCATCCATCCATCCATCCATCCATATATCCATCCATCCATCTCTCTACTCGTCATACCGACCGTCTATGTGTGTTTGTTGGTATGTCATCATCATCAAGTGCCCTGCCATCATGGCTCTCCACTGATCTCGGTATTTGGTGTTCTGGATAAACTCTGCTGATGATATCCCTCCATGCCACAGTCTCAATCCATCCAGCATCACTTCTCTTGGTCAACATCTACCTCTCGTCCCCTCGATCTTTCCAGTTGTCACGATGTTCTCAAATGCCTCTCTTCTCACCACATGACCAAAAAAAGATGTTTGTCTCTTTCTTATTGTTGTATATAGTGTTTTAGTTTCATTAGCCTCTTTCGGGCAATCGTTGTTAGTTACTCTGGCAGTCCATGGAATTCGCAACATTCGTCTTAAAAACCACATCTCTATTGCTTCTAAGTTCTTCCTAATTTGTTCATTGACATTCCAAGATTCGCTGCCATACAGCAAAACTGGTTCTATATAGCAATTCAGCTCTCTCTCTCTCTCTCTCTCTCTCTCTCTCTCTCTCTCTCTCTCTCTCTCTCTCTCTCTCTCTCTCTCTCTCTCTCTCTCTCTCTCTCTCTCTCTCTCTCTCTCTCTCTCTCTTCTCTCTCTCTTTCTCTCTCTCTCTCTCTCTCTCTCTCTCTCTCTCTCTCTTACATTCATTGGTAGTGACTTATTGCATAAGATACTCTTCATTCTCTGAAATGTGGATTTTGCCTGCTCTATTCTGCTCTTAATCTCTGTTGTGCATCTTCCATCTGATGTTATAAATTCCCCCAGGTATTTACATTTATCCACTTTGTTAAGAATTTTCCCTTCTATTTCTATGTCACGTTTTGGTGTCACCATTTTCTTTGATATCACTATTGTTACTGTTTTCTTGATATTCAAGGAGAGTCCTTTATTTCCACTCTCTGTTACTACAATGTCTAACAATTGTTGTAGGTCTGTTGCACTATCCGCCACCAATACTGTGTCATCTGCATAGCGTATATTGTTTATGTTATAACCTCCGAATAGTATTCCTGGCTTCTCTTTAATCCCTCTCATTATTACTTCGCTTTAGAGGGAGAAGAGATCTATAGTGAAGTAATAATTAGAGAGATCAAAGAGAAGCAAGGAATACTAATCGGAGGTTAGAATTTTTTTTTACTTGTGTGAGTGAGTGTGTGAGTAAGTGAGTGTGTATGTGTGTGTGTGTGTGTGTGTGTGTGTTTGTATGTGTGTGTGTGTGCGCGCGCGCACGTGTGTTTGTACCTGCAGGCATGTCTCATAACATGGTAATATCTATTTTTGATGCTCATACTGTCTGAACAAGCATTCATACGACAATAATTTGTCTATGTGAATTTAACATGCGAAATAGATCATTGATGTACGAAAGATGAATGGTTAAAAGGGTCGAATGTAAGACGGGTATGCGTGCCCGATTTGTTCGTTCGATCGGTCGTTCTATATTCTGGCCAGCTCGCTGTAGCCTGCTGAATATGAAGATTACGAACTTGTGGAAGAACCATGACCACGCCAGACCACATTTCAGCCAGGCTGTTTGTGTTGTAAATGCTACTCCCTGTTCTTTATATTGCCTCAGATATCTTACCTTGGAGAGGGGCAGGCGGGAACACAATCCCCGTTGGGGTGGTACGTTTCGTACTGGGTGGGTATAGGCGTCTTTACACCAACCACACTCCGAGACGACCTAAATGCCGTCACGTCGAGCTTAAGAGTTACAAGTCAATCTTACAAGTTAGTTGCATATCCTTTACAGGACGTCGCAGTCAACCCCAGCATCTTTGCCTGTTGGCGTTGTTACTTTCAGTAGTTTGCTATTGGTTTCTGAACGACGGGCACTCATTCCATTGTATGAAAATACTAATGCAAGGCCAAAACTCCCGCAGCTGTGTTTCGAACTCGGAATCCTGGATGATGAATTGCGTCGGTAATCACTTCGCCACCAAGCCGGTAAAGTCTATCTACTACACAACAAAATACGCAAACATATACATTTACAACACAAACACATACACATATACACGCATATATGTGGATGTGTGCGCGCGCGTAATTATGCCAGTTAGAACAAAAGACACTTTTAAGCCACGACGTAAAATTGTTATTTAACATTACAAATTACGTTTTTACGTGGATTTCACACAACAGACAAAAGCAATTGCCATGAGTAGCTATACGTTCACACAGAGAAGTGTGAGTACAGTTATAGTTAGTGTTGGTGCTGAAACTATACTTTATTTAGCAGTGTTGATGAAAAATACTGTCAAATTGATGCCGTACTAATTTGTGTATGCAACAGGCTTATTAAATTTCTTTAAGTTGTATTATTTTGAAAACTTGAAAAATGCACATACTTGTTTCCTTCGCTGGGTCAACTACAAGCCGTCGTCAAGGACAATAGCCAGGTAATTTGCATAGCAGGTATTATTACAAAACCGGCCAGTTAATGTTACTGTCTGTTTATGTAAAGCGTAGATTACAAGAAACGGCATTTGTCTGGGCTGCTATTTTCTGCATATAACAATTTAGCTAGTTAGAGAATAGTCAACGTTTTCTCAACGGTAAGAAACTCTTCTCATTTGCTTGTTATGTACTTACTTGTCTGTATGTCTAGAAGAGGATGCTGTATTTTTACCACGTATTGTTTGATATTTTATGTATTCTAGTTTATCTGTTATTCAGTCTTTTGTTTTATGTTTCATTTATTTTAATTTAAGAAACAAAACAAAAAACGTGAGCCTGCCTGCCTGCCTGCCTGCTTGTATGCCTGCCTGCCTGCTTGCCTGCCTGCCTGCCTGCCTGCCTGTCTGTCTGTCTGTCTGTCTGTCTGTCTGTCTGTCTGTCTGTCTGTCTGTCTGTCTGTCTGTCTGTCTGCCTGCCTGCCTGCCTGTCTGCCTGCCTGCCTGCCTGCCTGCCTGTCTGTCTGTCTGTCTGTCTGTCTGTCTGTCTGTCTGTCTGTCTGTCTGTCTGTCTGTATCTCGGTCTGTCTCTCTGTCGAGAGATATAACACACACATGACAAGATTGATTTAAATTGAATCTTACGTTTGTTAAATGTCTGCACAAGTTTACGTGCCCATGTATTTCTTGATATGTCCTTGATTAAACCTACAGTATTAAATCTACATTACAAACCTATAGTTTATTGTAATACCTTTGCACGAACCTTAGGTTCTATAGTGTCTAGTTCATATGCTTATTCACAACCAATTTCTAATTCATATATTTATTCTCAACACTATTCTGCCTCGTTTTTTAATCTCACTGTTCTAGTTCATATATTTACTCTCAACACTGTTCTAGTTCATATACTTAATCTCAACACTGTTCTAGTTCATATATTTAATCTCAACATTGTTCTAGTTTATATATTTAATCTCAACACTGTTCGCTATTCAACATTAATTCATGAAATTGGGTTGTACAGACGGTGGCTCATGCATCAAGTGTCAGATGACTGTTTTTTACCGCCCACTGCTTGCCTCATCTGCGATGGAATTTGGCAACCTACACTTACATCCTCGTTTGTGACAAAACTGGTATTTCGAGTATAAAGTTTAAGCGTAATTTGTGACAGGACTGGATTGTGCAATCCACGATACAAGCCTCATTTGAGAAAGAACTTGGTTTATTTTCTGCTCTTTTGAAATTTTAAATGTGATCCAGTCTGTTTCGTTTGATACTAGAGATATTACGGGAAGGACCACGACAACGGCACTTAGTATACGGAAGACCTGCTTTTGCAATATACAGAGTTGAAAAAGACTATTTTGCACACCTTAAGACAGTAGGCAAATAGTGTTAGCGCCATCATTTTATAACACAATCGGCACTCGATGGGTGGCGTGCTAATATCACACAGGGCGTCTGATATTTCCTGACACCATGTTAAAATTGGGTCAGCCTAGAAGTCCTGACCAATGTTCACATATCCGGCATGATCGAGATTCGAACACATAGCCAAGGGCAGGTAGGTAACGTTTCTAGCTACTGCTCCACCGCGGCTCCCAATTCAATAAGGATAGGAATAATATCGGGTTAGGATAGAAGAAATTACATGAATAGCTAGCGTCCAGGAGGGCAACACGACTGAATGGATAAGAACGCTCTTTCTAAAGCATACGGTGTTTTGATGCCGAGGTAGCGGGTTCAATCCCTAAACCGGTCAGTTGGACTAAAATGTTGACTTCTCCTCGTTGAGTTGACTTCCAGTTGTCTGTGTTTATGTATACCTTTCAGTTGTCTGTGTTCTTGTGCACCTTCCAGTTGACAGTGTTCATGCATACCTTCCAGTTGACCCTGTCCAACCTGTCCATGTATACCTTCCAGTTGACACTGTCCATGTATACCTTCCAGTTGTCTGTGTTCATGTATACCTTCCAGTTGACAGTGTTCATGTATACCTTCCAGTTGTCTGTGTTCATGTATACCTTCCAGTTGTCTTTGTTCATGTACACCTTCCAGTTAACAGTGTTCATGTATACCTTCCAGTTGACAGTGTTCATGCATACCTTCCAGTTGTCTGTGTTCATGCATACATTCCAGTTGTCTGTGTTCATGCATACCTTCCAGTTGACCATGTCCATGTAAACCTTCCAGTTGTCTGTGTTCATGCATACCTTCCAGTTGTCTGTGTTCATGCATACCTTTCAGTTGTCTGTGTTCATGTATACCTTCCAGTTGACCCTGTCAATGTATACCTTCCAGTTGACCCTGTATATGTATACCTTCCAGTTGTCTGTGTTTGTGTGCACCTTCCAGTTAACAGTGTTCATGTATACCTTCCAGTTGACAGTGTTCATGTATACCTTCCAGTTAACAGTGTTCATGTATACCTTCCAGTTGTCTGTGTTCATGTATACCTTCCAGTTAACAGTGTTCATGTATACCTTCCAGTTGACAGTGTTCATGTATACCTTCCAGTTAACAGTGTTCATGTATACCTTCCAGTTGTCTGTGTTCATGTATACCTTCCAGTTGACAGTGTTCATGTATACCTTCCAGTTGACAGTGTTCATGTACACCTTCCAGTTGACAGTGTTCATGTATACCTTCCGGTTGACAGTGTTCATGTATACCTTCCAGTTGTCTGTGTTCATGTATACCTTCCAGTTGACAGTGTTCATGTATACCTTCCAGTTGTCTGTGTTCATGTATAACTTCCAGTTGTCTTTGTTCATGTATACCTTCCAGTTGACAGTGTTCATGTATACCTTCCAGTTGACAGTGTTCATGTATACCTTCCAGTTGTCTGTGTTCATGTATACCTTCCAGTTAACAGTGTTCACGTATACCTTCCAGTTGACAGTGTTCATGTATACCTTCCAGTTGTCTGTGTTCATGTATACCTTCCAGTTGTCTGTGTTCGTGTATACCTTCCAGTTGACAGTGTTCATGTATACCTTCCAGTTAACAGTGTTCATGTATACCTTCCAGTTGTCTGTGTTCATGTATACCTTCCAGTTGACAGTGTTCATGTATACCTTCCAGTTGTCTGTGTTCATGTATACCTTCCAGTTGACAGTGTTCATGTATACCTTCCAGTTGTCTGTGTTCATGTATACCTTCCAGTTGACAGTGTTCATGTATACCTTCCAGTTGACAGTGTTCATGTATACCTTCCAGTTGTCTGTGTTCATGTATACCTTCCAGTTGACAGTGTTCATGTATACCTTCCAGTTAACAGTGTTCATGTATACCTTCCAGTTGACAGTGTTCATGTATACCTTCCAGTTGTCTGTGTTCATGCATACCTTCCAGTTGTCTGTGTTCGTGTATACCTTCCAGTTGACAGTGTTCATGTATACCTTCCAGTTGTCTGTGTTCATGTATAACTTCCAGTTGTCTGTGTTCGTGTACACCTTACAGTTAACAGTGTTCATGTATACCTTCCAGCTGTCTGTGTTCATGTACACCTTCCAGTTGTCTGTGTTCATGCATACCTTCCAATTGACCCTGTCCATGTATACCTTCCAGTTGTCTGCGTTCATGTATACCTTCCAGTTAACAGTGTTCATGTATACCTTCCAGTTGTCTGTGTTCATGTACACCTTCCAGTTGTCTGTGTTCATGCATACCTTCCAGTTGACCCTGTCTATGTATACCTTCCAGTTGTCTGTGTTCATGTATACTTTCCAGTTAACAGTGTTCATGTATACCTTCCAGTTGTCTGTGTTCATGTACACCTTCCAGTTGTCTTTGTTCATGTACACCTTCCAGTTGTCTGTGTTCATGTACACCTTCCATTTAACAATGTTCATGTACAACTTCCAGTTGTCTGTGTTCATGTACACCTTCCAGTTGTCTGTGTTCATGTACACCTTCCAGTTGTCTTTGTTCATGTACACCTTCCGGTTAACAGTGTTCATGTACACCTTCCAGTTAACAGTGTTCATGTATACCTTCCAGTTGTCTTTGTTCATGTATACCTTCCAGTTGTCCTTGTTCATGTACACCTTCCAGTTGTCTTTGTTCATGTATACCTTCCAGTTGACCCTGTTTATGCATACCTTCCAGTTGACTCTGTTCATGTACACCTCCCAGTTGTCTTTGTTCATGCATACCTTCCAGTTAACAGTGTTCATGTACACCTTCCGGTTGTCTTTGTTCATGCATACCTTCCAGTTAACAGTGTTCATGTATACCTTCCAGTTAACAGTGTTCATGCACAACTTCCAGTTAACAGTGTTCATGTACACCTTCCAGTTAACAGTGTTCATGCACAACTTCCAGTTAACAGTGTTCATGTACACCTTCCAGTTAAGAGTGTTCATGTACACCTTCCAGTTAACAGTGTTCATGTACACCTTCCAGTTAACAGTGTTCATGCACAACTTCCAGTTAACAGTGTTCATGTACACCTTCCAGTTAACAGTGTTCATGTACAACTTCCAGTTAACAGTGTTCATGTACACCTTCCAGTTAACAGTGTTCATGTACACCTTCCAGTTAACAGTGTTCATGTACACCTTCCAGTTGACAGTGTTCATGTATACCTTCCAGTTGACCCTGTCCATGTACACCTTCCAGTTGACTCTGTTCATGCATACCTTCCAGTTGACTCTGTTCATGCATACCTTCCAGTTGACCCTGTACATGTACACCTTCCAGTTGACTCTGTTCATGCATACCTTCCAGTTGACTCTGTTCATGCATACCTTCCAGTTGACTCTTTTCATGCATACTTCCAGTTGTCTCTGTCTATGCACACCTTGCAGGTGACGGTGTTCAAGTATACTTCACCATGAATATAGTCTACCATTCGGTGGAACTTTAGACTAGTAGCCTTGTTCAAAACAACCCAACCCTGCGCGTGAGTAAGAGAACATTTTCTGCTCTGTCCTTAAACTGGGATCTTGCCCAATGTCACCGTTATTGTTACCATTGAATCTGCGTTATTGGTTGGCTCAACTCTTTATGTACAGAGTTTACCACTGTAACTCCTTGTGGCATTGAGTGTTACGATTTTAAACTAACCATTTCTTGAATTTGAGTTCACCATGTGTGATCGGCGGTCCTTCACTCTTCTTTATTCCCACAGATTGCGCCAGGTTCAGCGATAATTATTATTTATGTCCTTGGGTAAGACATTCCGAGTCTCGTGAGGCCAGTAATTTACCGTACAGCCATTTCCTGCTCAGTGGCAGTTTCTCGTGTATATGTCATCACCCGGCATAGAAGTGATTTACTTGCTGGCTAATGGACAAAAAGCAAGCAAGGCGTCCCATTTCTTCGCGGGTTTGAAGAATGTATAACTATAATTAATAGGTGTCGCAGATAGGGACATATTCTAGTAGAAGATTGTATCAATTTGATCACTTTACCGACAGTATCACGCACTTTAGTAAAAGCCAAGCCTAAGAGTTTTAACACACACACACACACACACACACACACACACACACACACACACACACACACATATACACACACACGCACGCAAGTACGCACGCAAGTACGCACGCACGCGCGCGCGCGCACACACACACATACACTGACACTCACATATATAACCTGATGCCTTCTGATAAAGTCTAGCGCTGTTATAACCCCAACTTCAGTTCTGATTTCTTCATTTTTGATTTTCTCTCTTCAAGATACATTGAGCACTCATCTCAGGAATGTAATTTCTGTCGTCTTGATTTTTCTTTTCTCTGTTTCTTTCATTGTCCAGGAGTGGCAATGGTAGCATATAGTTGATTGGAAGATTGTGTTGTAGAGTGCTTTCTTGTTAACTATTGATTAGATGGCAAAATCATAATAGATAAAGATCCGATTTTACATGCGTGGTCAGATTATGTGAAAGACCGTTATGATAATACAAGAGAAGAACAAAATAATTATCGGAATAATAATGAAGGACCATCAATTTTGAAGACAGAAGTTCAGAATGCTCTTAACCATATGAAAACTGGCAAGACCCCGGGTACAGATAACATCATGATAGAAATGTTCAATACCTTAGAAGAATATGAAATAGACCAAGTCACCAGAATGCTGAACGCAATATACGATACTGGAGATATACCTCCCGAATTATGCAATTCTATATTTATTGCAATCCCGAAGAAACTAGGAGCCTTGGAACGTGATCAACATCGAACGATTAGTATAATGAGCCACATCACGAAGATGTTGCTGAGAATTATCATGCAAAGAGTTAGGAAGAAATACAACCCGAAATAGGAGAAGAACAATGTGGGTTTGTAGAAGGCAAGGGTACAGTAAATGCTGTGTATATACTGAGAACAGTAATTGAACGTTCTATAGAAGTTAACAAAGATCTATATCTATGCTTTATTGACTACACAAAAGCTTTCGATAAAGTGAGACATGTCGACATGATAAAGATGCTTGAAGATCTGCAAATTGATGGAAGAGACCTTACACTTGTAAAAAAACATATAAAGGAAACAACAAGCTGCCATCAGAATTGATAATGATGTAGGTCAATATCAGCCTATTAAAAGAGGTGTGAGACAGGGATGTGTAGTGTCGCCAGATCGTTTTTTCCCTGTACAGTGAACATATTTTATGAAATATAGAAGATATGAAACGAATCAACAGTGGGGGACGATACATCAATAACATTAGATATGCAGATGATACAGTCTTCATTGCAGAAAATGAACAGGACCTGCAACATTTAGTAGATGCGGTTGTTGCACACAGTGAACAACTACGGTTAGAACTGAATAGTAAGAAGACACAGATTATGGTCGTCACTGGGAAGAAGGAAATACCACAATGTGATATACGAGTAAATGGGCATATTCTTAAGCAAGTTAATCGGTACAGTTATCTCGTCACAGTCATAACATCTGATGGGAGATGCCTTGAAGAGAGTAGAACAAGAATTTCCATTGCGAACGTAGCCTTTTGCAAGATAAAAAAAAAGACAAACATAATGACCAATAAAAAGATATCAATTGAAAAGAGAAAAGGAGTGTTGAGGTTCTACATAGAACCTATACATGTGTATGGATGTGTAGCGTGGACAATGAGCAGACAAGCTGAAAAAAATATCTGATGGCTATGGTTTCTAAGGAAAATGCAAAGAATACCATGGACTGAGAGAAAAACCAATGAACAAGTCCTTCAAGAAACAAATGAAGATCGTAAATTGATTAGAGACATTAGACGTAGACAGTCACAATTTTTGGGAATGTTATGAGAAGAAATGACTTGGAGAACTTGGTGACAACTGGCAAGATCGAAGGGAAGAGACCAAGGGGAAGACCTAGAAATAAATACCTGGATGGCTTGGCCACGTGGCATGGTCGAGGCAGAAGCACGGAGCTGATCCACGACTATGGTGATCGAGTGAGATTCCAAAACATGACCCCCCACGCTTATCGGCATGGCACATGATGAATGGATGGATACGTATTTGTTCTTTAGTAGTGGTGCCGTTTGTCTAATGAGTTGGTTTGCTTTTTTGCAATTATTTTCGATCTCTTCTTCTGATTTTCCATTTGATGATATTATACTTTCTAAGTACATGAAGCTCTTTACTTGTTTCTGGTGGTGTTCTTTTAGATGACTCGTTGCTGTTTGTCTTCTTTGGTTATAGTCACTACCTCTGTTTTACTTACGCTAATTTTCATTTTATGTTCCTAACACACTTTTAGACCAGAGGTTCCCAAACCACGGTCCGCGGGCCATGTGTATCCCGCCAGCTGTCAGAAAGTGGCAGGCGAAGCCTCGAACAGCCATGTTCCGCCATGAACGTTACAAAAAACAAGCAACGTTCCAGACTCACCAACAGTAACCGAGCTGCGCTTATGACTTTACGCACGACAGATTTGTACCTAGACATTGATAAACTGGCATCTGTACTTAAGTAACTGGTTATGAATAACAATTACAATTGTAAATTAATTACATTAATAGCGATTGTCGAACCTGATTGAAAATTTAAGTTAAGAAAGGTAAGAATGATATTGCACGACTTTTATAATTTTATAACGTTGTGGCCCGCTTATCCATCGAAAATTGTAGATATGGCCCTCTGCTTGAAAAGCTTGGGAACTACTGGTTTAGACTGTTCATGTGGTCTTGTAATTCTACTTCTGAGTTTGCTATTGGTGCTTGATGGTCGGCAAATAGGTGTTATTTAATGGTGTAATTTGCCGTCGATTCTTCTTTTGTGTTCTGTTCGTCATGCCGTATTCTTATTGTCTCTGGCTGGTTTCTTTACGTATGCTTTCTATATAGGTTATGAACAAGAGAGGGGACATGACACAACCTTTTTGTACTCCTGATCTTATAGTGAACTGTTCTGAGTGTGTTCCATTCGTTCTCACTATGCATTCACTGTTGTTACACAAGCTTTTACATAAAGTTTTTTAATGTGCACTCACTCTATATCGTTTAAGGATGTCCCACAGCTTGTTTCTATCTTCTCTATCAAATGCCCACTCTGTTGTATACATTTATGTCTCTAATTTTCTTCTCCGTGTATTTTTATATCTCCCTCTATTTATGTTGCATTGTGTTCCCGAGAAAGACTTTTCTAGTAATATTATTTATAGATTTTGACAAAGCACTTCTTTTATAGCGCCAGGGTCCTTTTTTCACCTCTTGATTCACTAGACTATTTTCTTAGTTCACGTCATGAGGCCTACGTTGGTGTTTCTGTTACACCAAAACGCTCTTTGTGTGCAGACACCAATTAGTGAATGTTTGTAGTTATTAGTACTTGTTCTAATCATTCTTTCTGTTTCTAATTTATAATATATTACCGCTCGAAAAAGGGTTAAGAATTCCAAGTGTGGTAATAGATTTAATCTATTTTGGCTTCCTCATACTTCTTAGTTTCATAATGACTCACCTTGCTTTTATCATTCATTCTATAATATCTCTATTTCTTCAATCAAATTTGTCAACAGGCATAATATGGGTAAAGGATAATTTCAGAATTGGTTGAAAATTGTTTAGAAACGAACTGATCACTTACCATTCAGCTATTAAGATATCAGGTGGTATCTTGACACAAGATAGCCGACGCTCTTAACTTTCCCAACATGTTATGAGAGAGGGGGAACGTCTCGCGTTGGTTTCCATACAATTCGTTCAGAAAGCAATGGTAAACTTCTGAAAGTAAACTTGCCCAGGAATAACAAACAGCTAACACTGCTGGAGTTGACAGCTACATCCTGTAAAGGATATGCAGCTAACTTGTAACTGCTAAGAGACTTTTTAATCAGCGCAACTTGTAAAACATACTTCCAATTACTCGTATTTGACCCTGTTGCCACAGAAGGCCGGCCACTCAAGGCACTACCAGATATCAAGGAAGAGCGTGCCATTACATATATTCGCAGAAAATATTGGCATGAAAATGTTGGCCATAACAAGTTGCCAACACGTTTAATCGAACCAGCACTGTTCCCGGTTGAAGCCGCACGCCTTTCCTCTTTGCCACTTCAATCCCTTGTACTTTGGATGGTAATTTTCGTTATATGTATTTTCGTAATCTTAAGATATCACAGAACCAACTCTGAAAATTAAAATGAATGGACATGCACTTGAACACACCAATAATGTAGTTTACCTGTCACAATAAATAAAATAGGATGGCAGGCGTGAGGATGAAATAAGAAATAAAAGAAATGTCCAAAGTAATACTGGAGCTTCTGTAGTACAGTGGTTAGCACGCTTGCTGTCGGGCCGGTGGTCGTCTGTTTGAAACGCTACCCAGACAGACGTTTGAATTTGATCTGGGATTGAAGATTGATCCAGCATAAAATAAGTGGCAGAAAATATCGTAGGAAATAAATGCGGAAGACGTGATATTGACTACATCAGCCATCGAGTGCCGATCGGTCTATTAACATGTGTACACAAGGCCTGTAAAGGGTTCTTTTTCTTTTAAAGTAAAATTCAGTCATATGAAACAGACTCTCACATTGAAATAGCTGAGTTAAGAATTCAAAATGCATTCATTCATTCAGTAGCATGTTCGTTGCAGAACCTCGCTCCTATAACAACCTTCCGGAAAACTTCTCAGTTATAAGCAAGATGTCCCACGTCAGATATAACAATATGGAGATCATCTACCATATGCTGCACCCATCTTCTCTTTAGCCTTCCTCTTCCTCTCTTCCCGGGTATATACCCCTCCATTATTGTTCTCTCCAAACTTTCAAAATAACATTAATAGTTTGTAACATTTATTCATTATTATTGTATGGTACAAAAAGGCCCACAATTAATAAGCAACACACACGGATATCATCTTAATACATACGGACGATGCCAAGATGCCGATGTGGGGATGTGACTTTTTATCTATACTATTGACAAAAATAACCTGGCTCGCTCACACAGTAGACTGACAGATACTGAGATGAATGCACTTAAAACGACTCACGGCCGCATCTGAATTAATGTGTATTCCCGAAGGATATACACTGAACAGACCCCCGCAGCCAGCTGCGTCACTCACTTTAACATCGTGCTATCGTGTTCTCGTCCACTGTCAACTGTGGATCGAGTGATTTGTGTGTGTGTGGCATATCCCTTACTGGACATTGCAGTCAACACCAGTATTTTTCAGCTGATGTTGATGTATTAGGCAAGCTTTACGTTCAGTAGTTTGCCATTGCTTTCGGAACGACCGGCTTACATACCCCCGTTAGTTACCAGCGCGGCGCGAACCGCTGCCGATTCTCGCAGCTGCTGTTTTCCCCACGTGGATATACGGGATTACGAACAATTTCGTTAACCCCTTGTGTGCTCAATGGTCTTCAATTACAATAAATACTGCCCATTTCGTGGCTTGCTTTTGACACACTATAATCTCTCTCTCTCTCTCTCTCTCTCTCTCTCTCTCTCTCTCTCTCTCTCTCTCTCTCTCTCTCTCTCTCTCTCTCAACGTGATGTAAAACAAACGCTGGCCTAAAACAATCGTCACATATACTTGACAGAACTGATTTGTTGCTGACAATGACTAATGTTCACTCATATCACTCACTGGAACATTCCATATCTCAAACTGGTTCTCACTTACGCACACTCACGTCCTGACACTACTACGAAGTTCAGTTTAAAATACACTTCAGATGTCCGTTGTAGAACCTCTCCCATAACAACCTTACGGAAAACCTAAGCAAGATGTACCTCGTCAGATACACCCATCTGGAGATCATCCGCCACATCCTGCACCCATCTTCACTTTGGCCTTCCTCTTCGTCTCTTCCCGGGTATATACCCCTCCACTATTGTGCTTTTCAAACTTCCAATTACAGGAAGTGGGTTAACACTATCTTGGTGATGTAATCTACTTGTCGTTATAAATGTCCATGTAATGTGACTGCATGTCTGCTCTGCGTCTAACGTGTGACCTGTCTCTAACCTGCACCGTGACTGAATGACGAAGTATGTACCGTCTGTTTCACACGTCAGCTTTGTTTATGAGTTTTAGTTCACTGGAACACGGATGTCTCTTCTGGTCGTTAACTGTTTTGTCGTTTTACTGGTTTTCTGGATTGCGTCATGTCATTTCTTTTTATGTTATATTCTCTGCCATTTAACTTGGTGTCTACTTCTTTTACCTCTTTCTATCCCGTCTTTGACGCCTAATATACCCCTCTCTGGAACCTTGACAGACGACAATTCCTCTCAGATCAATATTCTAAACGTGACTGATTAGATCACAGGGTTATTAATCTGAGGCTGTTTTGGGCCCTAATTATAACTTCTCTTGTCAAGTTGAGCGGTGTAGGGATAAGCATTAAGATCAATTTGGAGTTTTCAGATGGGTTTATGTAACAGAATATGAGAAATTAGGCAGGCGAAGAAACCAAACACAAATGTATTATAGACATTATTACCGAAGAAGTCAGTATTTAATGAGATCAAGACAGATAATTTCGAATATTTTGGATATATTTAGAAACGAAGCTACTTGCTAAAGCGTATTCTTGAGGCAAACCTGAAGGGGACGTGTGCAGGAAGAAGACAAATATAACAGGATAAGTAATACTTTCTTAAGCAGAGACTAACACAGAGACGTGAATGAGTACTAGAAGAAACTGCATCCATCCATCATGTGCCATGCCAGTAAGCGTGGGCGGTCATGTTCTGCCATCTCACTCGATCACCAGAGTCGTGGACCAGCTCCGTGTTTCTGTCTCGACCATGCCACAAGGCCAAGCCATCCAGGTACTTGCTTCTAGGTCTTCCCTTTGGTCTGTTCCCCTCGATCTTACCAGTTGTCACAAAGTTCTCCAAATCATTTCTTCTCATAACATGCCCAAAAAATTGTGACTGTCTACGTCTAATGTCTCTAATCAGTTTACGATCTTCATTTGTTTCTTGAAGGACTTGTTCATTGGTCTTTCTGGCTGTCCATGGTATTCTTTGCATTTTCCTCAGAAACCACATTTCTACAGCCATCAGATGTTTTTCAGCTTGACTGCACATTGTCCAAGCTTCACATCCATATAAAAGTACAGGTTCTATGTAGCATCTCAACACCCTTTTTCTCGTTTCAATTGACATCTTTTTATTGGTCAGTATGTTTTTCATCTTGCTAAAGGCTACTTTTGCCATGACGATTCTTCTTCTAATCTCTTCAAGGCATCTCCCATTAGATGTTATGACAGTTCCGAGATAATTGTACCTATTCACTTGTTGAAGAATATTCCCATTTTCTTGTATATTACATTGTGCAGGCATTTAAAACTGTTATTGTGTTAGAAGATACGTCTGAAGAGAATTCTAGAAAGTGTGTACATTAGAAATCAAGTTTATGATAAATAACCAAATTATGATCATTATGCAAGTATGACGAAACAAAAACGATGTATTGTGACATGAAAATCATTAGAATGAATCTTATGAATTCTAATTGCCCATTTAGTCTATAGTTAACCAGGCCGACAGTGACAACGCGGTTCGATCCCTTTCTAGAAAGGACCAAATCGCATGTAAAGCGTAAACAAGACGGAATAAACACATTCCAGACACATCTGATGAATATTAAGAAAGGCAACCAAAACATTTGAGACCTGAGAGGCTGAGATGTATCAGCAAGATACAGAGATAGCTAGACACGAAGTTACGAAGAGATACGTAGAAAGAAACATGCACGGATACAAGAAGGAGCATAAAGAGACATAAGGGCAGAGAGACAAGCATTTTATTACAAGCTGATAATTTTAGAATCGGTTGTCTAAACCTCAATAATGGAAAACCATCAGTGAGTATATGACACAACCAAGGTTATAGGTTTCTCACAGTTCCATGCAATTGAACTGGATATAAAGACTGATCACTTGCTATCACCTTTAAGTAAATGAATTAATGAACTGATGCTTCCGTGTGTCTATTAAATAAACTTTGGAAAGAAACTGCCAAACAGATCCCCAAACTTAAAATTGTTTGTGGTTAATAAGACATGCCAGGGGAACTAACTCTAAATTACATGTATAGCAAAATACTAATACTAGTGGTGTCCCTGGAGGAAACATTTAATGAAGAATTGAAAATGTCTCTGTTCAACATAACCCTACTGGTTCAGTGTGCGGCCTGGACAAATCAAGTGACCGAACGAACTGACCTGTCTTTGAATATAATCGTATTTACAAATGTTCTGCTAAATAACGTTACATGTGGGTGGAAAACATCAAGAGGTAGACTGTATAAATCTGTATGAATGCATGATGAAAACACAGAACAGAGGTTGTTCGAGACGTACTATTACAAATCTTTCACGCGAAGATGACATTAGATAATGATAATGAATCTTATGATTGCTAATAATTACCTTTGAGCGTATTTATCTCTGATGATCTCGGAAGCGGCCAAATGGTGGCCATATATGTCTGTAAAAGTACACTTTCGAGTGTTGAAGTCCATAGCGTGTCAGCTTTGGTCACTTAAAGATATAGAAGCTGACAGCACTGATTTTGACTACAGTGATACTAATGAAAGACATACTCCAATTTTACATCATGTGTTATCGCATGTTGATTTATTTGCTGTTTATTACAGATTGTAAAAGAATACAAGATGTCGGCTGCAGTGCTACTACTGGCCATCTCCGTTGTTCTAGTTACAGCAGAACAAGGTGAGCTTCTAAATATAATTCAGTGTAAGGTGAATCTTTGTGCCACATCCAACTGTAATACACAGGGATAGATCTCAAGGTGTGGGATGCACTTCGTGGATAATGTTGCTAACCATACATATTTAAGTAAACAACATTCAAATCCTGCCAATAAAAAAAAAAAAGTAGTTTAAATTGTATCCGGCTATGTTGTTTGTCCATCAAGAATGATGATGACCATTCATTTCATCCAGTGGGGTTGAAAGTATGGAGTCGTGAGTTCTAAGATGGCTGATAAGGTTTACTTTGGCTCGAAATGTTCTTTGACAATGTGGACAAAGAATGCTTGAAGTTTCTGGAGGAGGATTTCCTGCAGTGGTTTTTCGGTCCTGCCTTTTCTTCACAGCTTTTGCAGTCCTGGTTGCCTCACACGTGACTGCATCCTTGCTTAATGATGCACGCCACGAATTTCGGTCTCTGGCTGTAGTCTCCCAGGTGTCATGATGAATTCCAAAAGCATTCATTGAGATTTTGAGATTTTCAGTTCCTCGTTCTTTTCTGAAGCCACATTGACTCTCAGGAAGAAGACCTTGGCCGAGATGGGTCGTGAGGCGATTGAGAAGAATTCTGGCGAGTATCTTCCCTGCAATTGAAAGCAAGGAGATGCCTCGGTGGTTGTCACAGGATTGGCGGTTTTCTTTACGTTTGTAAAGGTGGACTATTGACGCGTCCTTGAAATTTTGTGGCATGGTCTCGTTCACCCATATATTTGTAAATACTTGGTAAAGCTGCGCTGTTAGGACCGGCCCACCTGCCTTGTATATCTCTGCTGGGATGGAGTCAGGACTAGGTGCCTTGCCGTTGGAGAGTTGCTGGATGGCTTTGTTTACTTCCACTATGGTTGGCAGGTAATCAAGTGTATCATTGGTGGGAACTTGAGGAAGGCAGTTGATGGTTTCATCACCGAAGAAGGAAGTTGCATTTAAGATTTTGCTGAAATGCTCTGCCCAGCGTTGAAGGATTTCTTTCTTATCGGTGACCAATGTTTCTCCCAACTGCACTGAGGAGGGGAACTATGCCTGGTGATGTAGGACCATAGACCGCTTTCAGTGAGTCGTAGAAGTTTTTCATATCATGTCTGTCAGCAAAGCCTTGAATTTCATCAGCTTTGCTGCTCAGCCAGGAGTCCCGCATGTGCCGAAGTTTCTGCTGCACTACTCTCTGAATGTTCTTGAAGGAATCGTTTTTTGATGTTGACTTCGGGTCATTCAAATGTGCCTTGAGGAGAAGATGTTTCTCTGCCAGCAATTGGTTGATGTCTTCGGAATTTTCATCAAGCTAGTCTACCCAGGATTTCCACAGCAGTGTTGTAAATTATGTCTTTTGGGCTCTCCACTCTGTTTCTGCATCCTGTTTAGCTGCAGCATTGGGATTGAGGCATAATACAGCTATAATAAAGAGACAATGTTCTTTGCATATATAATGAGCATATGTTTTATGAATGAACAGAACGACGGTAGAAGAGGCAGTTGCAGACCAAAAGCAATTATGTTAAATGGTCTAACTAACTAACTAACTAACTAACTAACTAACTAACTAACTAACTAACTAACTAACTAACTAACTAACTAACTAACTAACTAACTAACTAACTAACTAACTAACTAACTAACTAACAAACTAACAAACTAACTGAACTAACTAACTAACTAACTAACTAACTAACTAACTAACTGAACTAACTAATTAACTAACTAACTAACTAGCTAACTAACTAACTAACTAACTAACGAACTAACTAACTAACTAACTAACTAACTAACCAACTAACTAACTAACTAACTAACTAACTAACTAACTAACTAACTAACTAACTAACTAACTAACTAACTAACTAACTAAACAATTAACTAACTAACTATCTAACTATCTAACGAGGTTATCACTAACTAAGCATCTAATTAGTTAACTAACTAACGTATTATTTTAAATAAGGGTCTAAGACCATATTCACAATAATTATTGCTAACATGTAAATAAAAGAAAGGAACATGGGTGAGACAATATCTGAAGTTCAATAGTTTGCACCCATCAAATATACGCCTGGTGTGGTACTGACCCTATTTAATCAACCTAGAAAGACTTGCTCCGGCGACATACTAAAGGATGAACTAGATACCCATCACCAAACTCTGAAATCTAAGGGATATCCATCTGGTTTCATCCAGCGTCACTGCCATCCACCCAAACCTACATCCACAGAATCAACGGTCACCAAACTTCAAATGTTTATACAGCTAACATGTCGAGAAGACGATGTAATAAAATGAATACATATCGACTTAAAACAGTTGTAAACCAAACATTCTTTGTTACTGACCCAATGATTGGATATAAAACCACCTGTATACTTACTATATCTGTAACAGAACCATTGACTGCGTACCCCAAATCAAACTGCATTTATCAATTCCAGTGTGCGTGCCAAGCCACTTGCATAGGTAGAACTGAAAGACATCTAGCAAATCTAGTAACAGAACAATTACCAATGTGGATCGAACGTGGATTTAATCAATCTTCAGGAATCCCTTGCACTCGACAGGCCATAAAACGTTGAAGTCGGCCATCGGGGAACATTTGCTAATTAGCAGTCCCAGAGTAAACAGAGAAAAGGTATTTCGTATGCTGTATTCGACGAACAATATTACATAGCTCAAATACATCGAGACTGTATCGATTAGGCTATTCCAGCCATTTCTATGGAAATAGAAAGACTTCATTTCGACTCTTGATTACCAGTGGGATAACATACTCCACATTCGAACAATATCAATGACTATGTATGTGGTACTTCAGCCAAAGTATCACTTGTTTATTCACTTAATATGATATATATCTCTGCAGTATGCACCTGACCAAATGCAGCGAAATAAGCCAAGCAAGGAATCGTGCAATTTATTGTTCGTGTTTTCTGTATTTAAACATTCTATTTTCAGTACCATGCATAAGCGGTGAATTTCAATGCAAGGGCTACCAAAGCCTCAGTGTGGTCAACAACAACCACTACTGCTGCGGCAACGGCTTCAACTTGCAGTGGAAGGGTCAAGCAAATAGCGAAAAGTCAATGGCCAGCTGTGTCTGTGACAGGCAATTTGTCGGTGCGTTAAATGTGCTTTGTGTTTTCTACCTTGGTTTCAACTACTGTGTTTGTATTTAAGTATTGTATTTATACATGTGACATTCTGTTTAAATCTTCTGGATTATAACTGAGAGTTAGTTAGTTAGTTAGTTAATTAGCTAGTTAACAGTCAGCCATTAATTCAATTTGCTGGTTATTTAGTTAGTTATATTATAAATAATTAGACTGCTACAGATACCGATGGTATTTGGACTCTTCGTTGACCGTTGAAGATGAGGATGGAGCACGAATCGGAATATCCTGAGTGCTATTATATCGGTTCTTGTTTCAACACAACTAAACTTAGTTAATGACCCCTCCCCCTACCCCCCACTCTGTAACCCCAACTACTTGTAGCGTCTGACGACATCAGTTCTGTGTTAGTTGAATATTGTTATTTGGGTCCCCGCATGGTGCTCTTGTCTGGCGTGATTCCGTTTTGACTTGGTGTTTTTACACTAATTAATGTTGCAAAATCACATCAATTCCTGGAGCTATTTACTCGCCCTAGTGTTCAGGGTGGCATCCTGGTCCAGTGTCCCTCCCCACCCCGACAGACGTACCCCATCCCTGTGGCACTGGAACCCAGTCTTCACCAGGTTCTATGTCCTTTACGGAATCGAGATGTTTTGTGTCGTATCATTTTTTTTTCAGCATCGTTCTTGTGTTCCTGTGACAACATACGAATGGGAATCATGGGCCATTTGACAAGCACTAAAGAAGAAAATTTAGGCTTTTGAACATAACATGTTGTAGAACATTATTAGAATATTGAGGATCAAGAATAAGAAAAATATTGATATTTTACTTTGAAGAAAATTGGTTCATAAACAGCATCATTAATTAAATAAAGTGAGATGTCTGAGTAAACATTTAGGGTGTCAGTCTCTCGTTAAAGAAAGAGAGGTGTCTGAGTAAACATTTAGTTTCTCAGTATCTTATTAAAGGAAGAGAGGTGTCTGAGTAAACATTT
The DNA here is from genome assembly GCA_963921405.1 of Cepaea hortensis. Lineage (NCBI taxonomy): Eukaryota > Metazoa > Mollusca > Gastropoda > Stylommatophora > Helicidae > Cepaea > Cepaea hortensis. The sequence continues at coordinate 69,061,481 of OY992892.1, read as the reverse complement.
AGGGTGTCCTTCTCCAATTAAAGGAAGAGAGGTGTCTGAGTAAACAATTAGGGTTTCGGTCTCTCATTAAAGGAAGAGAGGTGTCTGAGTAAACATTTAGGGTGTCAGTCTCTCATTAAAGGAAGAGAGGTGTGTAAGTAAAAATTTATAATGTCAGTCTTTCGTTAAAGGAAGAGAGGTGTATCTGAACGACCATTAGGGTGTCAGCCTCACCTTAAAGGAAGAAGAGAGTGTCAGTTGGAACATGTAGGGCGTCAGTGTCGCAAAACTGAAGACATCGTGGCTTGCTTTTTGTTATGGTCTGGCTCTTTTATCGGTGAGACGTCAGAGAAAAAATAACCGACATTACACATTGCGCTGATAAACAATTTACACGCGACTGTGAACTGGTTAATTCCTACGGGATGATCAATCGTCTTAAACTACAGCCCGTAGCTGCCATGGGTTTATATATAGTAGTTTTCACCAAGAACCTCCTTTCATTTGTTATATAATACAACATGTCTGCTACCATATCAACAACTTTGAAATCATAACTGTGACACTTATTTCCTATTTTCCGCCATAAATTTATTGTAGTTACAAACCTTGGTTTGTTTGGTAATGAATCTGCTAAACATTCACCGAAGCAATTGCTCTCGGAGGATATGATCAATGGTTACAGAAAATATCCACTGTTTCGCTGCATCTCGTCAGGTACTTACTGCAGTTGTCACACAACATAGAGTAACATAATTAGAATCACCGTTCAAGCTGAAATATACACATGTTCACACAGTAATATCAGTTGTTTACCATGGTAATTTTAAATTGACTATCTGTTTGCACAAAACTGATTTGTGCAGGGGGATCATTATCGCTTCTGCAAACTTTAACAAACGACTATTTTGTGTATGAAACAACATATCAATGACATGGCCGGTTTCCAAGACATGACGTGCAATGATACACCTGCACAAGCCAATTTTGTGCAAACAGAAAGACATGATAGTCAATTTAACATTACCATGGTCAACAACTGATATTACTGTGTGAACATGTGTATATTTCAGCTTGAACGATGATTCTAATTATTTTACTCTATGTTGTGTGACATCTGCAGTAAGTACCTGACAAAATGCAGTAAAATGTGCCAGGCAATAAATCGTACTATATATGGTTTGTGTCTTCGTTATTCAAATTCACTACGGGAAAACATTGTTTTGATCCACTGTTTCATCACATTGAAATATTTATACTGCCAGAAAATGACTGTCTCGAGGGACCCGAATGCCAAAATGCGACGAGTTTTATGTCTGATGGCTACACAACAAAATGTTGTAGGAATGGCTACAGCATGAACAGCGTCAGCAACTCTTTCATCAACGGAGTCAGGGTGGAGTACTGTAAGTGTACTCGCTACAACAACAACAACGGTGGTTTCGGCAGGTAATGTTTGCTTCTTTTTGTTGAACTTTAAGCCAATTGTATGACGTGGTACCTGTTATCTATTGTGTTACCTGTTAACTGTTATCCATTGGGGGTATCATCCTTTTACTTCAGACAAGTCCACAAATGCTTATACCCTGCACAACATATTAACACAGAGCAATGACTTCACAGTAAACTATAGTAAGGGGCATGTTTACACGCAGTAAGGTGCATCGGGCACATGTTGCTAGAACATGTTCATAGAACAATCGGCACCCAGTTGGTGATGTGGTCATTACCACGTTTGCCGCATTTTCTCCCCAATTCAGCTCCCGGCACACCCATTTTAAGAAGGGTCGACCTGTGAGCCTAGGTCAATACACACACATCTAATACGTCTCTGTGTGGATGGAACCAATGACCACCGGGCGTCAGGCAAGCGTCTGGGAACTACGATACTGCGACTCCGCCATAACGTCATGCTACCATCTTATTTTAGACAATCTAGTATGCGACTCTAGGGGTTACACGACTTTCTCCGTAATCCCTATACTCTCGTGAGTAACCTGACGTGCGCGAGATTTGTTAGCGGTTTTCTCTGCGTCGTTAACTTACCGGGTATGTGAGCCGGTCGCTCAGAAAGCAATGGTAAACTACTGAGCGTAATCTTGCCAAGAAATCAACAATCAGCTCAAAGATGTTGATGTTGACAGCGATGTCCTATAAAAGGATATGCGAAGAAAAAAAAAAGTATGCGGCTGGTTCAGAGTCTAAGAATACCGGATTTTCCTCGGAAGACCCGGGTTCGAATCCTCGGTAAGGCGTTGACGTTTTTTTTTCTGTCTGTCGGGGGCTAAAAGAAAAACCGTAAGCTTGCACAGTTGGCGGAGACTGCACTAGCCAGGCGACCTTAAATCCCCAGGCTCAAAACCCCACTGTCCAACACCGCAATGTATCATAGGCAGTTAGTTAGTTGCATATACTTTACAGGACGTAGCAGTCAACTCCAGCATACTTTGGCTGTTTGGTTTCATATTGAACATCTCACCAATCGAATGCTGACTGGTACAAGAACAAGGGTTTAGCATCATATACAGTATACTCTCCAGGCGTGTACAAATGTTTCTAAATTGTCATCGTGGGTTCATTATTATCAGAGTGTTTACAATTATTTTGAAATATGCTATCGCTCGCATTGAACCCAAGCGTAGTCCATACACCTGCAACTACTGCTAGTACACAGACCTGCTATTTGCGTGTGGATTAGCTCTCCCTTGGGAGTCTCCGTGGCGAAGTGATCAAGCCGTCTGCCTCGTGCTCCGAAGTTTGTGGGTTCGATCCGCGCTACGTCTTTCAGTTCAAGAGTGCATGTTTCTTGGAGACTTCTAGGGTGTCGTCGCTGGAGCTACGGAGTTTGTAACTTGTGCGTGGCTTTCGGCAGGCTGTCCTGCGGAAAGAGACCGAGTAATATGGGATAACACCCAGGGCAATGAAGTCGGTCCTCTCGACTTTTAAGACCTGTAAGCTTTCGCTGTTACCAGTGTCCGTTGCCATCAGGCGAACCCACTCCGACTTTTGAGGTACTCGTAATTTACGTCAACATGTTAAGGACAAGAAGATAACATTTTAGTCCAACTGACCGTGAAGGTGTTGAACCTGCTGTATCAACATCAGCACACCGGAAGTGTAAGAGTGAGCGATATTAGTCATTCAGCCAAACTACCTATACTATCAGCATGTGCTCTTAACCATGTTAACTATTTAATATGCTCCGAAAATCATCAATTGATGTGGATATTATTTCTCAATCAGACGCTTAATCCTTTCTCATATTTATCACTTCCTGAATATATTATTGTGTGTTTCTCTGCTAAACTGCCAGGTCTTAGTCAAATATGACTGAACTACAGTGTAACAGTAGATGGTACTACCTGCTCTCTGTTAACACCGAATGTTGCGCGGAGTCACCAAACCCACATCCCACACTGTGCCAACGGCTTTAGGTGGAGGTACAATCAGGAGGGTACAAGCAATACCATGGTGCAAGGAAATACAGCTAAAGACTAAATGCCATGGCAGGCTGGATCAGATGTTTGACCTCCACAAGCAAAATTGGGAAGCGTCCGTAAGGTAGTACGTATTATACTCGTCTGATGAGATTTTATCATCCTCGGGATATATTGTTGAGTCGAACTGCTACTGGTCATGTCTTCCCTGAACCGCGATTTGATCAAGAAAATAGAAGTCTATCGCAATAAATTTAACATGCAAGTCATGTATGTCATCATACGCGTTGATCGATCTAAAGACGTATCCACCCACAACAAGAATACAGATACGTGGCTTTTATATTTATATGTTCATGTAGTGTTTTTCATGTAGTTGTGCCGGTTTGTGTTTGTTTATTTTGTGCTGACGAAGGCTTTAGCCGCAACATCCAAATGTTACTTGTAATCGTGTTCTAGTAAAGCTTACTGTCTAATTCTCGTTTTCTGGTGACTCAACGATGCCTGCAAAAAGGGCAGTTACATTCAGCTGTCGCAATGGTCGCCTATGATGTAATGAAAATGACCATGTATCCACAGAAACAGTAGGGAGTCACCGTGGTAAAATCTTTACGCCGCCTGCCTCGCGATTTGAAAGTTGTGGGTTCGATTCTGGTTTACGTCGTTCGGTTCACAGGTACAATTTTCTCGGAGACTCCTGAGGGTCGTCGCTGGAGCTACGGAGTTCGTGTTCTGTGTTCTACACGGAGCTGTCAGGAGGCCACCCAGCGGAAAGAGACCGAGACTTATGGGATATGACCCGGTGCAATGAAGTCGATCCTCTTACGTTTAAAACTTTTAAATCTCTACATCATTGTTTCATAAAATAAGTATAACCATAAATATCTTCCATCCTAACTGTTGTCTTACGTCTTTGGAGACATCTCTGTTCTTGTCATCTCCAGGTGCCAATCAATACATACATACATACATACATACACACACACAAACACACACACACACACACATATATATATATATATATATATATATATATATATATATATATATATAGTTAGAGAGAGAGATATGTGTGTGTGTATAGTTAGAGAGAGATGTGTGTGTGTGTGTAGTTAGAGAGAGATGTGTGAGTGTGTGTGTGTGTGTGTGTGTGTGTGTGTGTTGTAGAGGTAAAAGACCAGCTCGTGGATGTGGAAGCCAGGGGGATCTCACTATATTATCTTCCCAAGAACTCATGCAGAGACATTTCGAAGTCAGTAATAGGCGTTAATGGTTGTCCTAGGACTGTTACCAGCCACATGTGGCACCAAATCGTCATGTTGGCAATGATGAGGGTTTGAACGTACCACCATCAGGCAGACAAGCGTACTAGTCACTGTACCACCGCGGCTATGCTTATATGTAGTTTATGTAAATACTTATTTATGTAATTAAGTGTTAACTGTATGTACTCTACACTTGTACTCTTGCATTGCCGTTAGAAAATGATACTTACGTCAAACATGAGATGTCATACATGGGGATATATTTCTGCGCTGATTGTATCTGTAGTTCTCCTATGGTCTGATTCCTCTTGTACGATATTGTGCAGGCAGATGACTGAAGCGGAGCGAGCACAGTTTGTGCAAGCCATGAGCCAGTTTTCTAACCAACTGCAGACCGGACTGAATCAAATGCAACAGACACTGGCTAACAGCCTAGGCTTGATTAATATGCAGTTTGGCAACGGCTTCATGGGAAGATGGACTGACGGTCTTAGGCGAAGTCTGAACAATGTGGCGAACCAGTTTGGTGCCTCTGGTAAGTTTATCGTCCTGTTCAGTTTAAAAACTTTTCTCTATGATGATCTTTACAATAAATTAGTTTAAACACGGCTTTATAAACAGAAACAAGAGCTATATGACTATCTGGAAAAGAAAAATGGTCACAAGACCAGCCTAACCACAAGCAAAACGTACTTATAATCAACTTGTAAGTCAGCATGGCCGAATGGATAAGAGCTTTTAAAGACAAGGTTTGCTGAGGGCGAGGTATCGTGTTCAGCCCTTACACTGGACTAAACTGCTGACTTCTTGTCTTTTACTTGGGGTCGTAAATTACAAGTACCTCAGAAGTCGGAATGGATTCTCCTGATGACGAGGACACTGGTAATAGGGAACGATAGTCCACGTGCAAACATCACGAGTGAGCCTACGAAAAACACAAACTCATCAACTTCACGGCAAGAACATGTCATATATCTTTAGATGCGAACATACAACAACACATTAAATATCATCAATGTCAAAAGCTTGAGAATAATTCGATGGGTATTTCTGTCTGTAGCAATACCCGAAAGACAGCCCAACACCTTCTATAGCCCTGCCCAGCTTACAGTAATTGACGTAGACAATAATGGCATTAATCAGTTTCCTAGCAGCAACACTAAAACAATACCATGTGTTGCCGGGGCCCATAAGGGAAGCAAAGAATAGCAACACTGCAGCCTACCACGCATGTCGTAAGAGGCGACTAAGGAGGCTTGATGGTTCCGTCGCCCTGCTACTGAGTGAGTGCGTGGCGCGACACTGTGAGCTGTGAGTTTCATGTGAAGTGCTTTTGAATCTGCTCAAGTTTTTATTTTTGGAACGTGACTGCATGTTCGGAGCGATGGCAGGTGGCTATGTCCCAGAGTTGGCCAGTTTTTGCCTTATGCAGAAATGCGTGGCTGCTGGGCTTCTGGTTGACTGCCACTGCCGTCGGTGATGAACTGTATGTTCGTGGACTGTGTAGGTGAACATCTAGGAAACATCCAGATAGGAAAATGACTGCTGATTCCATCAGAGATGAATTGGGTGTTTCGTGGGGGACTGGTGTGTTGACATTCTGGCGGCGGCATTATGCACAGTGTATCTGTGCGGGCTGTTGTTTGTCGAGACTCCTGTCTTTTCCACTTTTCACATTGGGCAGTGTGGAGTGTTTTGTGTGATATTCACTGGCACAGGAACGGAGCATAATGGGGACGACCCGTTGCTGTGAAGTTGGAACTGCGACAAACTAACTAACTAACACTAAAACAAAACAGAGAAACACAACAGTACGGGGTTTCATGAACCTGAAACAAACTACCGCGTGTCTGAGTGCAAACGAGTACTATTATTATGTATACGAATGTATTTGTTGTATTTGCAAATGAAAAAGAAAACACGCAATGCACGTTGTAAATACACACAGATTTGTATAGATTAAACGTTTAAAAAAAAAAAAAGAACAATTAGGGGAAGTAAATTTGCATTAAAAACTCCACAAAAGGCCACTGCTGAATATAAAACTTTGCTGTTTCAATCCATACCTCTGCAGTACTATTTTCGCCAGATATTATTTGGTTCATTATTGACTTACTTATTAGAAAGCTGGCTTTGTGCTGCATGGGCAACACATGAGAATACTCCAGAAATGTTAAGCTTTCATAGTTCTAGAGGGTTTATGGAATTGGAAGGTGATTAGATTTAGCACATGTAGGATATATATTGCCGGCTCTGTGACTAAGGGGTTAAGGACGCAATTCGTAATCCTGTATACCGCGTTCAAAACACAGCTGTGGGCGATTTGGCAGTAGACTGCCTTGCTTTGGTTCCTATACAATGGTATGAATGCCGGTAGTTCAAAAAGCAATGGCAAACTAAAGAACGTAAACTTGCCCAGGAATCACATACAGCCAACAAATGCTGGAGTTGACTGCTGCGTCCTGTCAAGAATATGCAACTAATTTGTTAGGATATATAACTCTAGGAACATAACACTTCTATTGTAAATATCATAAACATGGGGACCGACTAAAAGAATTACTATGAACTACAAACATGATTTATTTCTCGCTGCTCGGGATCATTTTCATTGTCATTTAGCGTCAGCTGATGTTTATTCACCGCTAAACTCGACCCCCACTTGGCATTGGTGATTCATCGTCAGCTGGCTATCCTTTGCCCAAGCTGGTTCTTAAATTAATCCACTGTGTCCCAGCTGTACTAATACATATAAATGAATCCACATAACGCATTCCCAACTAAGAATAGGCCCACAGTGGTTTTGTACAACTTGGCAATTATTATTGGCTATAAAATATACTTTTATATTACCTCACTCTTTCAGTACCAAGTGATTCATTGCCTGTTAGATTTCTTTTGCCTAAGGTTGTTCATACATTACTCCACTTTATCTTAGCTGAACTAGTATGTGTTCATGGATACCCATAACTCATACCCAGTAATGAATAGGATTATAGTGGTTTGGGCCCACTTGGCAATGTCTATTGACTGTATAATATCTTATAAATTAACTTTCAAACGCGCTGTGCAACATATAATAATATGATGTTTTCACTTCTCAAATCCAGCTCTGCGAACTGCCAACGTGATCCAAGCGGACAGTATCAGGAACATTGCACAACCAGTCCCACCAACTTCACCCGTGCCAAGCCGCACCTGGGATCTGCGACAGAGGCGATTTCAGGTAGGAATTGTTTCATTTACTTACACATTAGCCTCACACATTCTTGTTATGTACCATATAAACGGTCTCTAAAGCTTGTCGCTTTTGTTTTCGTTTCTCTGTGATTATTTATAGCACATAATATGATGTGATTATTTGTAGCGGCAAGAGAACGAACGAACGAACGAACGAACGAAAATCTTTATTTTCAAAGGGTTAAGAATTGGGCACGCAGGCCCGTCTCACATTCTGCCCTTCTTCTCTATTTCCTCTCATACATTCTTTCATTCAACATCTCTTATGAAGTGTCACCGGAGGAAGAATATCAAGGACAGGAAGATGTAATTTCCTATACTTAGGTGCTCAAAGACAAAGAAGCGCAACACTGACTTTTAATGGGCCAGAGAAGAAAAGGACAATAAGGAGAAATAGAGAAAGAGCACTGTGTATATTCTCCTCTGTTAACAAGAAAAGGGGTAGAATTAGACAGAAGATTCTAGGAGTTCTTAGGGCGGGGGATATACTGTTGTACACCCCAGACAGAAGATTACACTGCTGGACTGTAACAGGATCAATGAGTTTACACAACAAACTACAGACTAAACAAAACAAATTAAGAACAACAAAATTAGGTTTTTATTGACAGAACTGCATGATTCAGGGACAAACAGGCATCCTGACATGTCACATAACTGACATATACAGAAATGGGAACCTATGTTCCCACAGTAATCACTGCTGCCTAACATCGCTATGCACATGACTAGGTACCCATCTCCACAAACCAACAAGGACATGGCAACAACAGAGCCTCAACGTAACCAACAACATAACAGCAGGTATGGACTCTCTATTGTTATCATCTCAGGACTCATGGACAGTCGGTACATACAGAAATGGGAATCTGAAATCCCACAGTTAGAGATAATTGCTGCCTAGTACTAACTACAGGGGCGGTCTGTAAATGACAGTGAGACCTCAATCATGTTCAGTTGAGTCGAAGGGCACCCTCAATACCCACACAAGACACCCGCATCACATAAGTCGACTGGGACCAGATACAGCGAAAAACCATAACATAACAAATAACAAAACTATAACCCTAACAGCAGAGATATAGTGGCATAAACAGGTATACAAATGGGTATACGAAAGGGTATACGAAAAGGGATGTGAGTGGCCTACGACATTAACCAGAGCTGGGGCTCAAGTTTGCTCTACAACAACCATGGCCAGGGGTCACTACCAAGAGTGGGCTTACAAATTGCCAGTCATTTTCATGGATTTCCTCGGTCCTTGTGTGTGGGCCACACAAGCCAGTCTTGGTCAAATCTAGAGGCATTTGTGACTCCCTGCTCTGGTCGAGTGACTGGGGAGGGCTGGTTAAAGCCTCCCTATTTGATCACGACATCACTACAGCGATCTACATAATCGCTCCTTCGGCCACGGTTGTTAGTCTTTGAGAGACCGGGAAACTGACACGCGCCTCTATTTATCAGTGTGTTCCAGAGCGACTTCCCGTCATACCCTAGGGCACTGTGAGGGACGCTGGTATTGGTAACATCATCATCATCATCATGTATCGCGTCAAGCGATTACAGAAGCAATTCTTTAACAACAGAAGAACAATAAGCATTAAAACGCATGAAAAATAATCAATAATACATACTCGTTGAGGCAATGTTTAACATGAGGAAGAGGCAGAGAAAGACACAGACATATGTATGAGGAAAGCTTAAATGGATCTGCAATGAATACTAACACATCATCTAAAAAAAGGATTGATGCTGAATGGTCTAAAACGGTGGCAAAGAGGTATATCGTCAACAAAAGAGACCATGGTTTGCGTAATCGCATGATGGTTTACTCCATTTTGTAAGGCTTATTATGGTGGTAGATCGCAACATCGACCGGCTAAGTGAATGCAAATCACAGCAACACAGTCGCCTTTTATAATTAATAATGATAAATGTCCCAATCCTACCTCCTAGCCAGTTTTGTTTTAAAAATTGGTTTTGTATTGTTTTGTTTTGTTTTGTTTTGCGCTAGCTCGATTTTTAACTCAAGCGAAGTCCATACACTTGCTACTATTATATGTCTAGAGCATTGGTTTGATTTTTGCGTGTGGATTAACGTTCTTTATTGCCAGTTCCCATCGCCATCAGGCGAACCCACTCCGAACTCTGAGTACTTGTAGTTTACGCCCCCAAGTCAAGGACGACAAGTCATCATTTTAGTCCAACTGGCAGTCTAGCAGTTTAACATCGGCATCAGCACTCCAGAAGTTCAAGATCGTGCTATCTGATCAATTCGGCCATGCTGACCTCCATTTGATTTAATCAAAATAGCAAATGATAGAGAGGATAGGAGAGTTATGATCGCCCATATTTGCTCTAGGAAATGTCTGATGAACGAGGAGATTGGGTTTTTAATCGATATAAATCATTAACGAAGCTTATTATCATAATTCAGCCATTACTCATATTGACAACAATCACCTTCAAATTGATGTCCTGTGAGAATAAAACCGTGGGCAGTAGTTATTTGTCGCTGTCTCCTTCATATAATTATTAAATTGAGCCAGGGATGGATCCTAATATAACTTCTCTTTGCGTTTTAAAGGGATAGGGGTAATGGTATAATCGAAAAGTAACAAAGTTGCGTAATGATATCCGATCGATTATATCGCATGGAGAATAAGAGAATAATTACAGTGTCCAGAAAGCTTGTACTTAAAGAGCAACGCCATGATAAGTAATTATCACGATAATAAAGAAGTTGAGGTAAGTTGAGTCAAGATCCGACATCACAGCAATCGGAACATTCCCATACGTTCTTCATCCTCATCTTCAACAGAAAGCGAAGAATTCCAATATTACTGGTGCCAGTTACAGTCTGATTATGTGTCCATGTGGCCTTTCCTCGGAGTTATATGAGTATCGACAAGATCCTCTGGCCACTATTAGGCGAACCATTATCTCTAGGCCATGATGGTGTATAAGTTCCTCCTCTTCGAATGCCCAAAGGTCAATGACCACGTATGTCTTACCATGCACAAATACTCCACCTAACGGTGCAGAGGCCGCCAAGAAACAAAATACTGATCACTGAAATGTTAAATATGGCTTGTTCTTCTGTATATGAATGTCAATACAGGACAATAGGTAATGAAATTGGAGGCAGTGAGGATGTTGTTGTTGAGAATGTTGAGAATATAGTGGGCAGAGAAGGAAACAAACCGCGTTGCAATGAGAACTGCAGGAGTTACAAGATCACTAATCTAAGCCACAAGAAAAAGGTACATTTTAAATTAATGGGACATCATCATCATCATCATCATCATCTTCCACTTCTGCCGTCAAGCGCCGTGGGGAGGAATAATTTGCGTTCCAGCGCCCGGTGGACGGCACTGGATAGTGTCATTCCGTGAGGTTGTACAATGTCTCTGATGTCGTCAATCCATTTTCTTCTTGGACGTCCTCGTGGTCTCGTCGCAGATGATCTTTGATGTAAGGCCAGTGATGGTAGTTGTTGATGTTGCATTCTAATGACATGGCCAAACCACTTGATCTTCTGTCTGTCAATAAATGTGGCACAAGGTGTTGATCCCACAGTCTGTCTGATAGTAGTATTTCTTACTGGGACATATTAACAGAAAATCAGGCCTTAGTCAAATATGACTGAGCTACCGTATGACAGTAGATAGTACTACATGCTTTCTGTAAGCGCGAACTGTTAGGCGGCGCTCACTGCTCATTCGTTTCTTCTTTCACCAGTGTGCCTTGGCATGGCATTTAAACAGCCATTAATCAGTTTTTACTTCCTCGAAGATTCAAGCCATAGCCTTCTGGCAATTACAATTATTACAGACTACTAATTCTAAAGTAATGTGTTTAACATTAAAAACAATAAAGATATGGTTCAAACTGTTATTTGGCTGCTTTCGATTTAATAGACTTTTGATATTAATGAACGTTCTGGTTTAACATTGTTAGTTCAAAGGTTTAATGTATACTAACAGTATACCACAACAAGTACTGATGTACAGACCAAATGGAAGCAAAAGAAAAGGTCGACCACGTAAACGATGGACAGAGGGAATGACAGAGTCCATGGGAAGCTGGATACATGAAGTCCATAAATTGGCACTTTTCCGCAGGGTATGCTTCACCTCGACACAGGAAGTTACAAGAGGAACAAGATGACATGAGATGAGACTGTATACATCCTTCAAACAAGGACGTTGTTGGCACACCTTGTGTATGTGAATAAATAATATATTGTTATGTATTTCATTATAAATTAAGCGAAATATTTTCTTATATTTTACAGCAGCTGCAGAGGCGCCTCCAGCAAAGACAACGTAACGGAAATGGTTTGGCCTTCTGGGACCGGTTGAGTCGCGGTTCGGACTTTTCCCAAATGATAAATCCCAGTTGGTGGTTGGGCCAGAACTGGAGAGGGATGTTTGGGTATCGCAACCAGACAGCCGTGAATAGCAACACAAATAACACTAACGAAGGAAACCCGAGCGTGCTCAGTCAGTTGCCTGCCGACAACACAACTGTCAAACTGTAGAGCTTATCTGCCGGGGATGATTGCGTTTATTAATCAGTTATTTCCCAATAGGTTAATTCATTCTTGTGTTTATTAACCTGTTTTTTCCCAATAAAATAATGAATGTTCGGGTGTATTAACCAATTATTTCCAAATAAGGTGATTCATATTTGGGTTTATTAACCAATTCTTTCCCAATAAATTAATACATTTTTGGGTTTATTAACCAATTCTTTCCCAATAAGTCGGTTCATGTATGAATTTATTGACTAATTATTTCTCAATAAATGTATTCATGTTTGGGTGTATTAACCAATTTTTTCACAATAAGTTGATTCATGTTTAATTTTATTAACCAATTCTTTCCCAATAAGTTAATTCATGTTTGGGTTTATTAACCAATTCTTTCCCAATAACTTAATTCATGTTTGGGTTAATTAACTAATTCTTTACCAATAAGTTAATTCATGTTTGGGTTTATTAACCAATTCTTTCCCAATATGTTGATTCATGTGTAAATTTATGTACCAATTCTTTCCCCAATAAATTCATTCATGTCTGTGTTTATTACCAAATTCTTTCTCACTACATTGATTCATTAACACACTCTGTCGTAGATATTACTTTACTTTTGTGTTCTAGTTATTTAATTATTATGATAACAATAACAAATACTGAGGGTGTTACATCCATCCATCATGTGCCATGCCGGTAATAGTGGGCGGTCATGATTCGCCATTTCACTCGATCACCAGAGTCGTGGATCAGCTCAGCGTTTTTGCCTCGATCATGCTATGTGGCCAATCCATCCAGGTATTTACTTCTCTGTCATTCCCTTGTTCTCTTCCAGTCGATCTTGCCAGTTGTCACCAAGTTCTTTAATTTATTTCTTCTCATAACATGTCCAAAAAAGTTTAAATGTCTATGTCTAATTTCTAAACAGTTTACGATATTCATTTGTTTCTTGTAGGACTTGGTCGCTGGTTTTTCTGTCTGTCCATGGTATTCTTTGCATTCTCCCCAGAAACCACATTTCCACAGCCATCAGATGTTATTCACCTTGACCGCTTCACATCCATATAAAACTACAAGCTCTATGTAACACCTCAACACTCTTATTCTCGTAGCAATTGATATCTTCTTATTACTAAGTATGTTTTTCATCTTGCAAATGGCTACCTTCGCCATGGCGATTCTTGTTCTAATCTCCTCAAGGCATCTCCCATCACATGTTATGACTGTTCAAATGATTCTACCGATTCACCTGTTTAAGAATATTCCCATTTACCTGGATATTACATAGTGGTATATCCTGGCAGTGTTAATAGTCTATAATTAATTACAATGATAATGGGAAATGGACCTTGAAAAATGAAAATAAAAGGCAAGAGAGTAGGAGGAAGACAAAGAAAGACGAATGTGGACAGCTTAACAGCTTCTCAATAAATAATAACATTAATTGCTGGAGAACCATTCAGGCTTATTAAAATAGCATAAAAAATAAATTCACTATTATTGAACGGCATACAAAAAGGTCGTTGATAGAGGTAGAGATCAGTTAATACTTTAAACAACATATCACTAGAATACTACAGTGTAGCCATTCGGGATACTACTAAAATAAGGAACAACAGCAACGTGAATATTTCAGATCACCGAAGAGACTAGAGATAATTACATAACCTAACTATGCCCTATCTATGCTACAAACCTGTTACCTAAAGAAGAAAGAGAAGAAACAGTAGCAGCAGCAGCAGTAGAAGCAGAAGAAGAAGAAGAAGAAGAAGAAGAAGAAGAAGAAGAAGAAGAAGAAGAAGAAGAAGAAGAAGAAGAAGAAGAAGACGAAGAAGAAGAAGAAGTAGAAGAGGGAGAAGGAGAAGAAGAGGAGGAGAATAATATGAGAAGTAGTAGAAGATATGAAGAGGATGCAGTAGTAGTAGTAGTAGTAGTAGTAGTAGTAGTAGTAGTAGTGTTAGTAGTAGTAGTAGTAGTAGTAGCATTAGTAGTAGTAGTAGTAGTAGTAGTAGTAGTAGTAGTAGTAGTAGTAGTAGTAGTAGTAGAAGAAGAAGAAGAAGAAGAGGAAGAAGAAGAAGAAGAAGAGGAAGAGGGCAGATGAAGAAGAAGAAGAGGAAGAGGGCAGCAGAAGAAGAAGCAGTAGAGTAGGAGGGAGAAGAAGAGGAAGGACAGGAGGAGGTGTAGGAGGAGGAACATTTTATGTATTCATGAATAGCTTCATTTGTTTTATGAGGTTACGGTAATAGTTTTGAATCTCACTCTATATACTTCTAGGATAATTCAGGAGCACTGACTTTTTTGCTGTCTTGTTTATAATATAGCACATAAGTAAATAATTCTGATACATAATGAATGTCGGAAATGTTAGGGTATTTTTTTTTCTAATGAAACGATGAAAACACTGGGGCCAGGGATGTTGTGGGTTGTGACTAGTACAAGACAGTATATAAGCGACAGATCTAAAAGAAAACGTCGAGTAACGAGAGCTGCCATCCATCCATCATGTGCCATGCCGATAAGCGTGGGCGGTCACGTAATGCCATCTCACTAGATCACCAGAGTCGTGGATCAGCTCCGTGTTTCTGTCTCGACCATGCCACATGGTCAATCCATCCATGTATTTACTTCTCGGTCTTCCCCTTCGAGATCTGCAGGTGTTGCAAAATCCATCATCAAAGCCATAAGGAATCGACATATGACATGGTTGAAGCACATCAACAAATCAGATGAAATATAGAAATCGGCATCATGTGGGAACATTTTTTAAAAATGTTGCATATCCTTTGCAGGACGTTGCAGTCAACACCAGCATTTTCAGCTGCTGTTGATGTACTAGGCATGTACAGTAGTTTGCCATTGCTTTCTGAACGACGGGCTCCCATACCAGCATGTTATAACACAACGCGACACGGTCTGCTGCACAAATCGGTCGCAGCTGAGCTTCGAACGCCTGGTACCCGGCTCACGAACCGCGTTCGCAAGCCTTTAGCCACGGAGACCACCTATCTGTGGGAACATACGAGGCAAGAAAGGCAAGAGAAGATAAAGATATGTGTATGTAGAAAGCTTAAACAGCTGGACAGCAAATAATAATGCAAACGACGGATACGTAATCAAATTATAAGATGATACAGAAGGAGTGGCGAGTTGAAGTACCCGATGCCAGCTCCAGAAGAAGAATAAAATGCATATATCTTAATCAGGCATCATACATAAGATATTTAATAATTTCTATATTGCAATACAACAGATAATAAAGTATCATGCATTATTGTTTGTTTTACATGCGTCAATAATGAGATTATTCAGCCAAAACTGAAGTAATGCAGGTCAGCAGATCTCCTGGTCCACTAAGTACATTGATAAATAGCATATCTTTGAAACAAGTTTAAGAAATTAAATATCTTGGAAGTAAGATTACAGAAGATGGCAGAATAGACAGAGACATTGAAATCAGATGTCAACAAGTAAGTGCGCTTACATAACAACTATCACCCATACTGAAACATCAAAATATTGCACGAGAGATAATAAATAGCATATTCACACCAGCACTGTGCTACCAATTTCAAACTTGGACATTATCCAAATTACACTTACGCAGACATCAACACCTGTGAGATGAGATGCTTGAGGAGAGCCGCCTACTTAACTATCCGAGGCTAAATAAGAAATGATGCTATCAGACAGACAAATTAACACTTTGTGCCGCATATATTGAAAGACAGAAGATCAAATGGTTTGGCCATCTCGTTAGAATGCAACACCATCAACTACCAGCACTGGCCCAACATCAAAGAGCATCTGCAATGAGAACATGAGGACGACATCAAAAGCATTGTACAATCACACTGTATCCAGTGCCACCCATCGGGAAATTGAGCGCCAATTATACCTCCCCACGACGCTTGACGGCAAAAGTGGAAGATGGTGATGAATAATGAAATTTAATCGACTATCACACTAGAACGTGCTTCTGTCTGTCTGTCTGTCTGTCTGTCTGTCTGTCTGTCTGTCTGTCTGTCTGTCTGTCTGTCTGTCTGTCTGACTGTCTGTCTGTCTGTCTGTCTGTCTGTCTGTCTGTCTGTCTGTCTGTCTGTCTGTCTGTCTGTTAGAAGAGTTGTAATACCTATAACTCCATGTGCTGACCACTCAGTTTTACTATAATGTGTATTTCTAATGACTGTGCAGTGTTTGAACATATTGCCGGCCCAAGTTTTGTATTTACCCTCTGTAAAGTTCATGCAACATTATAGGTAATATTTTCAAACACTGCATAGTCATTAAAAATATACCCCGTATCAAATGGAACTGAGAAACTAATGAAGTCAGTGCAACAACCATGTGACAAACATTAAAATGTTAAGTTTAGTTAAACATTAATATATATATATATATATATATATATATATATATATATATATATATATATATATATATATATATATATATATATATATGATTTGATTGATTGATTGATTGATTTAGGAACCGACATCACAGCATTCGGGACATTCCCATAAGCGCTCCGTCCCCATCCTCAGCAGCAAGCGAAGAGTTCCAACACTAATAGTTCCAGTAGCAATCTGATTATATGTCTGTCTCGCCTTTCCTCTGAGCGTCGATCGTCGGTCAGATCCCCTCGTCACACCTCGCTGCCTCATTCTTACCAGACTATGGTGATCTATCTGCTCCTCCGAGGTGTACACGTGCTCCCACAAGGCCGCAACCACGTCTGTTTTGTCATGCATCAATACTCCACAAAGTTTTGTCAAGCCAGCCAATCTGACCGCCTGTTCATTCCCCAGCACACCGGCATGCCCAGGAGAAAAGATCCAGGTGATGCTTGCTACCCGTGACCTCCGAAGCGAAGCAAGCCACTCTGCACGAAGCTTGCCTGTTCTCACCCTCCTCAGCATGCTTTCTGAGTCAGTTACAATCACAATGTGTGTATGTATCGTGTTCTCTATCCAGCGGAAAGCTGCACTGACCGCCTCCACCTCCATTCTTAAGCTAGATGTTGTGTTATCATACGCCAGGTTCTCCTGCACCAAATGCCGACCATTAGCTTTTGTCAAGAACCCCCAGGCACTTCTCCTACCTCTCAACACCGACTAATCCGTGTAGATAATCACATCACCCGGGCGAGAATTTTCCTGAATTAGTTGCTGAATTTCCACTTCTGTGGCCCCTGCTGGCCATTCCCTGCACTCTCGGCTCAATGTGATTATAACTTTGCACAAGTCTGACTGCACAGCTGGCACTCTGATCCACTCCTCTGCTCGCCTGATGTTCTCCAAGGGGCACACCTGTCTGATCGTATCCTCCGCTTGAGCCATCCATGATTTCCATCTTATCAGTCTCTGACCCTTAACTACGTCCAGCGCCTCATGCAACGGGTGATCTGTGTCAGCAGCTACTCTGAGATATGCCTTCACCTGCATCACCTTGAGCATACCAGCAACAGTCGGCAAACCAAGGATGTACCGCATACACACCACTGGGGTGTCTCTGGTGCATCCCAGAATGACTCGCATAGCCTCGTTCTGTATGCGCTCCAATTTCACCAGTTGACTCTTTGAGACAGTGAGCAGTCCTAGTCCATAATCAATCACTGAGAGGATCAAGTGCTGGTATAGTGTGAAGAGCATTCTCTGCTCTGTGTCCATTGCAGCCATAGTTTTAAGTGCATTGAGTCCCTTTTGAGATCTTGTCACAACCGTCTCCACATGGTCCTTGAAGGACAGACTCCTGTCAAATGTGATTCCCAGATACTTCAGTTTGTTCTCTCTGTTGACGCTTCTGCCATCTATCGTGAGGCTTGTGGCATCATCTCTCACAATCCTGTTGTCCAGAGAGCCGTCTTTTCCGGGTTGATGACAGCACTCATTTCAGTGCACCAGTCAATCACTTTGTCTACTGTCACCTGTAGCTCCTGGGCTGTTTGATCCCTATTTCTCCCCTGTCTGTATGCAAGAATATCATCTTCAAATGTTAGAATGCTTCCAACCCCTGGTGCTTCTAGGTATGCAATCTTGCTCGTTTACACATTACAGAGCACCGGTGAGATTGCAGATCCCTGTGGCAGTCCCGGGGTTAAAATATGTGGCTCTGAGGTCCATGCACCCAGACGGAGAGCAACCCGACGAGAATGCAGGACGGCTGCTATCCAGTTCACCAACCAGGGATTGACCCCCTTCTCCATAAGTACGGTCATCAAAATATCATAGCGAACTCTATTGTACGCATCCTCGAGGTCAAGCGCTGCCGCCATCGTTTCCTGTCTACTCTGGAACCCCTCATAAACGTCAAAGGCAAAGGTGGCTGCATTTGACCAGGTATCTTTTCCTGGCCTGTAGCTCCCCAGGCCTCTTGGAAGAAGCTTCCCCCTTTCCAAAATATCCTGCAGCTTGACAGCGACTATCTTCTCTAAAACCTTCCCAAATGTATTTTGAAGGGTGATGATCCTAAAGCCGGTAAGTTTGAATGATCCTTGAATGGTTTTGGGAGAGGGATGAGATAGCTATGCAGCCAATCCTGCGGTACTGATGCTGTCCTAATGCTCTGATTAAAGCAGCCAGACATCTCCTTCAGGTCTACATCGCTCAAAGCCTTCATGTGGCCATACCTGACACCATCAGGCCCTGGTGCCGTGTCTTTTGCCTTTTTCAAAATATATTTAACATCTTCAACCCGTATGATGTCTTCATAAGGTATATTCTCCATTGTGCCAGATAATTCCACTCTAACTGCATCCCTTGTATCCGCATCGTTATGATTGGTCTGCTCTAAAAATCTCTGAAGAAACGCCCCCCCCCTTTCCCCTTGTCTGTTGTCACGCGTACACCGTCCTCTTTATAAATTGTTCCCACTGTCGTAGGCCGATCTTTTCTTTGCATTTGTCTGTGCAGTTTCCAGAATTTATGCAGTGTTTTATCACCTCCAATATATATATATATATATATATATATATATATATATATATATATATATATATATATATATATATATATATATATATATATATGATAAAATGTGATAAACAATAAAAATATACCCTGTATTAATGGGAACTGAGAAACTAATGAAGTCTGTGCAACAATCATGTGATAAACCAAATGTATGTGAACTGGCAGTCTGCGTTCCGAGAGAGCTTAATGCACTTGCTCTTAAACTTCCGTAGCGCTGATGGTGGGGTAGGAGGACCATCCCCCACATCTGTCTGTTGGTCTTCGACGTTGACTTCTCGTTCAGAAAGCAATGGCAAACAACTGAACGTAAAACTTGCATAGAAAATCAATCTCGATAGGGTTGATCGCATTGTCCTGCAACTGTTTTTCCTCCCAACAAAACTGACATCCGATCCAACACATTGGTCAAGAGATTAATTTATCAATGGAGAGACAGTACACTGGCTGATTAGTTTTGAATATATAAATTAATGCTGATCGGCGATGGAATCATGATAACAAGCACTGGATGCTGGCATTTTGCTTTTTCTTCATCTGCATTCATTCGGAGTGTTTTTTCAGACGTTTTAGCGTTGTACTAGGTTTATTTGCGCCCTTAGGCCGACACATCTGACTTTTGCGAGCGTTTGTTGACCGGGTTAACCTTCCAGGGGATTTTGATGGACATTAGACTCTCTCTTTTGTGGTGTCGCCCACATCACAGCTGGTCAAGTTAAAATGGACAGTCATTACGGTCAACCCTCAAGGAAAGGCAGGAGCAGATCATAGGCACTCCCCGCCATCAAAGGAGGCTTTCATAATTGCAGAGCCGACACATGGCGCTCTGGTACTGGGCTCACCGAAGGAATTGTCACGTCCTGCGCATGGTTCTTTCACTTCTTCACTTCTGTATATTGGGCGTTTCGTTCGCTACTGGCCGCTCCCCGCGCAAGCTGGCAGACTGTCTTGCCGTCTTTCTTGTTTGCGTTTTAGTTGGATGTTGTTTTCTATTCGCTTGTTTATGTACCTCTCAGTCAGTCTCTACATTTGTCTGACTGCCAGCGCTATGCCTTCCAAGGACAGGGCTAAGAATTGCAATACCTTTGGGTTGAATGTTGTGGTCAATGTCCACAGACAAGAAAATGTAATTTCTGTAAATTACATTACATTATTGTTATTAGACGAATATTAGAATTTATAGTAACGGTAAATAGCATCATACTACAATACATCGCCCTCCCCCCTTCCCCCCCCCCCCCCCCCAAAAAAAAAATCAGAACATTTTATTGGTAGAGAAAAATGGGGACGGTTAGAAAATATAGGTTTACAACATCAATAATGATTATTATTAAATATAATTATTTAAGAATAATAGTATCAGCAGCCCGAAGACACCTGTAACTTACGGGTGGTAAACACGGATTCATAATCCATATATAACGGGCTTGAAGTCGGTCGGAATCGATTTCAGAGAAGATCTCCTTGCGTTTAATTTCGCAATGATAAGCTAGTGGATTGTTCAGAAAGCAACTACAAACTAGTGAAGGTAAAATTACCTATAGAATCACAAACAGCCAATAAATGATGGGGTTGATTGCGACGTCCTGTAAACGCACATACAGCTACCAATGTTAACATGAGACATGAGAAGATTAGATCTAATTCATCATCATCACCATGGGTCATGCCAATAACCGTGGGCGGTCATGTTTCGCTATCTTCTCACGATCACCAGTATAATTGGAATATCTAATTATAGGAAGGAGTAAAAATTAATAATAGACGGGACAAGATAGAATATTAAATTATTCCAATGGTACACTAAGTAGATAACTGAAGATTCATCATCATCAAGTGTCCTGCCAGCTGGCGTATGCGTTCATGGTTCTCAACTGATCTCGGTCTTTGGTTTTCTAGATCAACTCTGCTGATGATATT
>OY992892.1:68942635-69035135 GCA_963921405.1 Cepaea hortensis | reverse complement strand
TCGTTCCCGTTCCCGACTATCTATCTATCTGTCTGTCTGTCTATCTGTCTGTCTGTCTGACCCGGTCCGGCTTCGCCCAGCCCCTGATGGGGAGCATCTCATTTAATTCATATAAGTAGTCATATAAGTTCCCGTTCCCGACTGTCTGTCTGTCTGTCTGTCTGTCTGTCTGTCTATCTGTCTGTCTGTCTGTCTGTCTGTCCGTCCCTCACTCTCTGTCTGTCTGTCTGTCTGTCTGTCTGTCTTTCTGCCTGTCTGTCTAATCATTTATTGGTTGCAGTTAGAACGACCTTAGATAAACGAAGACCAACTTACAATAAGAATTAGAAAGAGCACTTGAAAGATCTTTACATCTTCCCCCAACAATTAACTTGGGTAAATGGAGTGGCGGCAGCAGCAGCAGCAGAAGAAGAAATAGGAGGAGTAGTAGGAAGGAGGAGGAAGAGGGAGGTGGAGGAGGGAGGAGGAGGGAGGAGGAGGAGGGAGGAGGTGGAGGGAGGAGGAGGGATTAGGAGGAGGAGGGAGGAGGGAAGAGGAGGAGGGAGGAGGAGGTAGGAGGAAACGGAGGAAGAGGGAGGAGGAGAAAGGAGGAAGGAGGAGGAGGGAGGAGGAGAGAGGAGGAGGGAGGGGGAGGGAGGGGAGGAGGAGGAGGAGGGAGGAGGAGGAAGAGGGAGGAGGAGGGAGGAGGAGGGGGAGGAGGAGGGGGAGGAGGAAGAGGGAGGAGGAAGAGGGAGGAGGAGGGAGGAGGAGGAAGAGGGAGGAGGAGGGATGAGGAGGTAGGAGGAGAAGGGAGGAGGAGGAGAGAGGAGGAGGAGGGAGGAGGAAGGAGGAGTGGAGGAGGAGGTGGGAGATGGAGGAGGAGGGAGGAGGAGGAGGGAGGAGGAGGAGGGAGGAGGAGACAGGAGCAGGAGAGAGGAGGAGGGAGGATGAGGAGGAGGAGGAGGAAGAGGGAGGAGAAGGAGGATGGAGGAGGTAGAGAGAGAAGGAGGAGGGAGGAGGAGGGAGGAGGAGGGGGGAGAAGGAAGGGGAGGAGGAGGGAGGATGAGGAGGAGGAGGAGGAAGAGAAAGGAGGAGGAGGGATGTGGAGGGAGGAGGAGGAGAGAGGAGGAGGGGAGGAGGAGGGGGAGGAGGTAGGAGGAGGAGGGAGGAAAAGGAAGGAGAAGGAGGAGGAGGGATGAGGGGGAGGACGTAGGAGGAGGAGGAGGGAGGAGGGAGTAGGAGGAAAGAGGAGGAGAAGTTCTCGTTCCCGTTCATGATTATCTATCTGTCTGTCTGTCTGTCTGTCTGTCTGTCTGTCTGTCTGTCTGTCTGTCTGTCTGTCTGTCTGTCTGTCTGAGTGTCTGCCTGTCTGTCTAATCATTTATTGGTTGCAGTTAGAACAACCTAGATAAACGAAGACCAACTTACAAAAAGCATTAGAAAGAGCACTTGAAAGGTCTTTACATCTTCCCCAACAATTAACTTGGGTAAATGGAGCGGCGGCAGGAGCAGCAGCAGAAGAAGAAAAAGGAGGAGTAGGAGCTGGGAGGAGGAAGAGGGAGGTGGAGGAGGGAGGAGGAGGAGGGAGGATGAGATAGGCAGAGAGATGAGGAGGGAAGAGGAGGGAGGAGGAGGTAGAAGGAGGAGTCGGCAGGAATAGGAGGGAGGAGGAGGGATTAGGAGAAGGAGAGAGGAGGAGGAGGGACGAGGGGGAGGTAGGAGGAGGGAGGAGGAGGAAGGAGGAAGGAGGAGGAGGGAGGAGGGAGGAGGAGGGAGTAGGTAGAGGGAGGAGGAGGATAGAGGAGGAGGAGAGAAGAGGAGGAGGGAGGAGGAGAAGGGAGGAGGGGATAAGGGAAGAGGAGGGAGGAGGAGGGGGAGAAGGGAGGACGAGGAGGGAGGAGGAGGAGAGAGGAAGAGGGGGGAGGATGAGGGGGAAGGATGGAGGAGGGAGGAGGAGGAAGGAGAGAGGAGGAGAAGGGAGAAGGAGGGAGGAGGAGGAGGGACAAGGAGTGATTAGGAGGAGGAGGAGGGAGGAGGAGAGCGAGGAGGAGGTAGGAGGAGGGAGGAGGAAGAGGGAGGAGGAGGGAGGAGGAGGGGGAGGGAGGAGGAGGAAGAGGGAGGAGGAGGGAGGTTGGGGAGGAGGAGGGAGGAGGAAGATGTGGGAGGGGGAAAGAGGAGGCGGAGGAGGGAGAAGGAGGGAGGAAAAGAACGCAGGAGGAGGAGGGGCAGGAGGAGGGAGGAGTAGGAAAGAGGAGGAGGGAGGAAGAGGGAGGAGGAAGAGGAGGGAGGAGGTAGAGGGAGGAGGAGGAGGGATGAGGAGGGAGGAGAAGGAAGGGGAGGAGAAGGAGGGAGGATGAGGAGGAGGAGGAGGAAGAGGGAGGAGGAGGAGGGATGTGGAGGGAGGAGGAGGAGGGAAGAGGAGGGAGGAGGTAGAGGGAGGAGGAGGTGGGGGGAGGAGAGAGGATGAGGAGGGAGGAGGAGAAGGGAGGAGGTGGGGAGGAGGGGGAGGCGGAGGAGGTAGGAGGAGGAGGGAGGAAAAGGAAGGAGAATTAGGAGGAGGGATGAGGGGAGGACGTAGGAGGAGGAGGGAGGAGGGAGTAGGAGGAAAGAGGAGGAGAAGTTCTCGTTCCCGTTCCCGACTATCTATCTATCTGTCTGTCTGTCTGTCTATCTGTCTGTCTGTCTGACCCGGTCCGGCTTCGCCCAGCCCCTGATGGGGAGCATCTCATTTAATTCATATAAGTAGTCATATAAGTTCCCGTTCCCGACTGTCTGTCTGTCTGTCTGTCTGTCTGTCTGTCTGTCTGTCTGTCCGTCCCTCACTCTCTGTCTGTCTGTCTGTCTGTCTGTCTGTCTGCTTGTCTGTCTAATCATTTATTGGTTGCAGTTAGAACGACCTTAGATAAACGAAGACCAACTTACAATAAGAATTAGAAAGAGCACTTGAATGATCTTTACATCTTTCACCAACAATTAACTTGGGTAAATGGAGTGGCGGCAGCGGCAGCAGAAGAAGAAGAAATAGGAGGAGTAGTAAGAGGGAGGGGGAAGAGGGAGGTGGAGGAGGAGGGAGGAGGAGGAGGGAGGAGTAGGAGGGAGGAGGAGGGATTAGGAGGAGGAGGGAGGAGGGAGGAGGAGGAGGGAGGAGGAAGCGGAGGAAGAGGGAGGAGGTGGGAGGAGGAAGGAGGAGGAGGGAGGAGGAGAGAGGAGGAGGGAGGAGGAGGGAAGGGAGGAGGAGGGAGGAGGAGGAAGAGGGAGGAGGAGGGAGGAGGAGGGGGAGGAGGAAGAGGGAGGAGGAAGAGGGAGGAGGAGGGAGGAGGAGGAAGAGGGAGGAGGAGGGATGAGGAGGTAGGAGGAGAAGGGAGGAGGGGAGAGGAGGAAGAGGGAGGAGGGAGGAGGAGGGGAGGAGGAGGTGGGAGAGGGAGGAGGAGGGAGGAGGAGGAGGGAGGAGGAGGAGGGAGGAGGAGACAGGAGGAGGAGAGAGGAGGAGGGAGGAGGAGCGATGAGGCGGCGGGAGGAAGAGGGAAAAGAAGGAGGGAGGAGGAAGAGGGAAAAGTAGGAGGGAGAAGGAGGAGGAGGAGGCAGGAGGAGAGGGAGGAGGGAGGAGGGGAGAAGGGAGGAGGAGGAGGGAGGAGGAGGTGGAGAAGGGAGGAGGAGGAGGGAGGAGGAGGGGGAGAAGGGAGTAGGAGATGGGAGGAGGAAGGAGGAGGAGGAGGGAGGAAGAGGGATAAGGAGGGAGGATGAGGAGGGAGGAGGGAGGAGGAGGAAGAAGAGAGGAGGAGAAGGGAGGAGGAGGGAGGAGGAGGAGGGAGGAGGAGTGATTAAGAGGAGGAGGAGGGAGGAGGAGAGCGAGCAGGAGGGGGCGGAGGTAGGAGGAGGGAGGAGGAGGAAGAGGGAGGAGGAGGAAGAGGGAGGAGGAGGGAGGAGGAGGAAGAGGATGGAGGAGGAGGAGGGAGAGGGAGGGGAGGGGAGGAGGAAGAGGATAGGAGGAGGAGGGGAGAGGAGGAGGGGAGGAGGATTATAACGCATATGCCTGTAGTTAACTGTCTGTCTGTCTGTCTATCTGACTGTCTGTCTTTCTGAGCCCGCCCGGCTTCACCCAGTCCCTGGTGGGGAGCATCTCATTTAATTCATATAAGTAGTCATAGAAGCTCCCGTTCCCGACTGTCTGTCTATCTATCTGACCCGGCGTGGCTTCGCCCAGCTCCTGGCGGGGAGGGTCTCATTAAATTCATACAACAAAAAAAAAGTTACTTAAAAGAATGTCCTTCCACACACCATCTATTATTTTTAATAAGAACTGTTTTTAATCACCGACATGACTGTAGTTAACTCTTTAAGCATAAAAAGATGAGTTACAATGTTATGCATTGTGCATTATTTTTATGAAAACTTTGAAAATGCCTTAAAGATTATATCATTATTTATTATAACTCATATGCCGTTACATAACTATAGACAAAGAGTTTATAAATCTTTGACAACGATGCAACAATATGACTATAAGGTATACAGAAAAGTTATTAAAAGTTATGCCCCTTGAAATAACTTTTATAGAGTTAAGTCCCTTCGATGTATAGAAATTATAATAAAAAATGAAATATTAAATAATATTAAGTAAGTCGCCGATTTCACACTAAAAAAATATGACAGTTGGCTGCACGGGAATTAGAGGAAGACGTGTAGAAAATTTCATCTCAATCGAATGGACCGTTCGCGAACGCATAAAGGACATATAGACGGAGATTACCTTTCATATATATAGAAGATTCTAGTGTCATGTTGTACGTTACTCTGGCAGTCCAAGGAATTCGCAACATTCGTCTCAGGAACTACATCTCTGCTGCTTCTAATTTCTTCTTAATTTGTTCATTCACATTCCAAGATTCACTGTCATACGGCAAAACTGGTTCTATATAGCATTTCAGCACTCCCTTCTTACATTCAGTGATAATGACTTATTGCATAGGGTTTCCGTAATTGTCTTAAATGTGGCTTTTGCTTGCCCTATTCTGCTCTTAATATCTGTTGTACACCTTCAATCTGATGTTATAAATGCCCCTAGGTATTTAAAAGTTTCCGTAGTTAATTGTAGAGCATTATATCATGCTGGAATATCTATAGCAACTTACTTCCGGTACAATGGCGCCGAGATGACACGTTGTTCTTCGGGGAGACGCTGTTCAGTGTTTTTCTGTGGATTTCCTGTGGATTGTATTTTCCTGTGGTTTATGTGATGTTATTTCGTGTTCGTTTATTGGAAGTGTTCAAAAGAAGCCACAGAAGGCAGGTGGTGGAGGGCAGCCGACAGATATTTGTTGGTTATGGTCTCGAGTTTCGCGACGGCAGGCAAAGGATCTCTTTCGAGAGACAATGGTTGCGGTCATCCGGCCAGTATGGTCACTGCCATAGAGGAAAGCAACGGCAAACTACCTCTTTGAAAGTGCCTAGCACATTATGATTCGCTTAAAGACTGATCATCGTAAAACAAGGACAGAGACATTAAAATTAGCAACATGGAACGTTAGAACGTTAAACGACGATGGAAAATTAGAGAACATAAGACAAGAAATACAAAGAGAAAAAATTAATATTTTAGGGATGTGCGAAACGAGATGGAGAGGAACAGGCAATAAGATAGATGAAGATTTTAAGATTATTTATTTTGGAGACGAAGATCGACAAAGGGGAGTGGCAATAATTTTGGATCGGAAAACATCAACATCTGTTCAAGGATATTGGGCCGTGTCGGACAGAGTTCTACTAGTTAAATTGAGTGGCAGACCTTTTAGCATAAATGTTATTCAAGTATATGCCCCAACAGGAGAGTCCAGTGAAGATAGTGTAGAGGAATTTTATAATTACATAGAGTCTGCTTTAAAGAAATGTAAAAATTCAGAAATAAACATCATAATAGGAGACTTCAATGTAAAAGTAGGAAATCAAGGTGATAGATACACAGTAGGAGACTATGGTTTAGGAGAGAGAAATGAAAGAGGATACAGACTCGTAGAGTGGGCAAAAGAAAAGGAAATGATTGTAGGAAACACCTGGTTTAAGCAACACCCTAGAAGATTATGGACATGGAGGAGTCCTGATAGCAGGATCAGAAACCAGATTGATTACATTCTGATTAGCAGATTCAGAAACGCACTAACAGTAAGAAAAACAGTTCCCTGTGCTGATTGTTATAGCGACCACAGACTACGTATAGGAACATTGAGGATAAAGCTGGAGAAAGTCAAGTATATAACAGGAAACACTTAATATGATTTGTGTACATTGAGTAATGACAAGGAAATACGAAACAAATTCACCATAGAAGTACAGAACAGATTTGATATATTGTCTGATCTAGAGATATTACTCCAGGAAGTGAATGATCAATGGGAAATATTAAAGAATTCAATCAGATTGGCTGCAGAAACAACTATTCCAAAATTAAAGAAGGTGGGTCGTAAGAAATGGATGACTGAAGAAATTTTACACCTAATGGAAACAAGAAGACTCAACAAAAATAATCCTGCCTAATATGAAGAAATTCACAGACAAGTCAGAATATTATGTTGGAAGGCAAAAGAATCATGGCTTGAGGAAAAGTGCTTAGAAATTGAAAAAACAACACATCAGTCAAAATACCAAATTAGTGCACAAAAGAATTCAGGAACTTACTAATAAAAGAACAAGTACATCAACAGGCTGTCTAAAAACTAAAGATGGCAAAATCATAATAGAAAAAGATCAGATTCTACATGTATGAACAGATTATGTTAAAAACCTGTATAATGATAACAGAGAGGAACAGTATGATATTAGATTTAATAATGAAGGACCACCAATTTTAAAGATGGAGGTTCAAAATGTTCTTAAGCATATGAAAGCTGGCAAGGCCCACGGTGCAGATAACATCACAACAGAAATGATTAAAGCTTTAGAAGAATTTGGATTAGAGCAAGTCACCAGACTGCTGAACACATTATATGATACTGGAGATATACCTTCTTAATTATGCAATTCTGTATTTATTGCAATCCCAAAGAAATCAGGAACCTTGGAATGTGATCAACATAGACCAATTAGTATAATGAGTCACATCACAAAGAGTTTGTTACGAATTATCAGGCAAAGAGTGAGGAAGAAAATACAACCTGAAATAGGGGAAGAACAATGTGAGTTTGTTGAAAGAAAGGGTACAGTAAATGCTGTATATATGTTGCGAACAGTTATTGAACGTGCTATAGAAGTAAACACGGATATACATCTTTGCTTTATTGACTACACAAAGGCTTTTGATAGAATTAGACATATCAACATAGTGGATATGCTTGCAGATCTACAAATTGATGGGAAAGACATTAGACTTATAAAAACATATATTGGAAACAACAAGCTGCTATAAGGATTGATAATGAAGTGGGACAATATCAACCTATTAAGAGGGTTGTTAGGCAGGGATGTGTAATGTCTCCAGATCTTTTTTCCCTTTACAGTGAAAATATTTTCAGAATTGTAGAAAGTATAAATGGAATCAGCATTGGAGGAAGAAACATCAATAA
This sequence comes from Cepaea hortensis, assembly GCA_963921405.1. NCBI lineage: Eukaryota > Metazoa > Mollusca > Gastropoda > Stylommatophora > Helicidae > Cepaea > Cepaea hortensis. The sequence goes on along the minus strand of OY992892.1, from coordinate 69,027,600 downwards.
TATTAGATATGCAGATGATGCAGTATTGATTGCAGATAATGCACAGGATCTGCAACAATTAGTAGACGCGGTTGTTGTACACAGTGAGCAGCTGGGTTGGAATTAAATTGTAAGAAGACACAGGTTATGGTCGTCACTAGGAAGAACGAAGTACCTCAATGTAATATACAAGTAAATGGGAATATTCTTCAACAAGTGAATCGATACAATTATCTCGGAACAGTCATAACATCTGATGGGAGATGCCTAGAAGAGATTAGCACCAGAATGTCCATGGCGAAAGTAGCCTTTAGCAAGATGAAAAACATTCTGACCAATAAAAAGATGTCAATTGAAAAGAGAAAAAGAGTGTTGAGGGGGTACATAGAGCCTATTCTTTTGTATGGATGTGAAACTTGGACAATGTGCAGTAAAGCTGAAAAACATTTGATGGCTGCAGAAATGTGGTTTCTGAGGAAAATGCAAAGAGTACCATGGACAGATAGAAAAAGCAATGACCAAGTACTACAGGAGACAAATGAAAATCGTTGACTGATTAGAGAAATTAGACGTAGACAGTCAAAAGTTTTTGGACATGTTATGAGAAGAAATGGATTGGAGAACTTATTGACAACTGGCAAGTTCGAGGGGAACAGACCAAGAGGAAGACCGAGAGGAAAATACCTGGATGGCTTTGCCACGTGGCATGGACGAGACAGGAACGCTGATGATCGAGTGAAATGGCGAGTCATGACCGCCCACGCTTTCCGGCATGGCACATGATTGATTGATACTTCTTATCTCCCTTTTTTATATCCAATGAAATCCAAATTATTTATTTATCTTTTTTAATTCCGCATCTTTCAACCAGCTTATTTTACTTGGTTATAATTAAGGTGGTTTATAACGCGGTTTAATCTTTGTATGGCCTTTTGTAAGTTAGACTTTTTCAACCGGTGCATGCCTGACAGGGTTCCTCTTTGTCGTTGTCCCTCATTCCCTGCTTCTTTGACGATATCTTTGATACTTTCTCCATTGCTACTGGATATACTTTTAACTACGATGGCTTCATTAGGTTTATTTTTATTATTTTAAATTTACTGACATTTGTTTTTATCTGTTTAGTCATCCCTAGTTATCTCTATATCACTTATCTATTGTTCTATCATTGTTCTACTTTTCCTATTATTTAATATTTAGTATTCTGTTGAATTATTTTGGTCACTTGAAACGTCACGAAAGTTTGGAGAGAATCATAATGGAGGGGTATATGCCTGGGAAGAGAGGAAGAGGAAGGCCAAAGAGAAGATGGGTGCAGGATGTGGCGGATGATCTACAGATGGGTGTATCGGACTCGGGACATCTTGCTTATGATCGAGAGGTTTTCCGGAAGGTTGTTATGGGAGCGAGGTTCTGCAAAGGACATGCTACTGAATGAATGAATGAATGAATGAATTCTCTCGTTGGTATTTTTTTTCTATTATTAAAATCTACCTTGAATGTTTATTTATTTTTCTATTGTTGGTTTCTTTTCATATTGAATGTTATTGATTACTTCTTTGTATGAGTGGTCTTTCTGCTGCGTGATGAAGCGGTCTTTCACACTTTTATTGTTTACGTTCCTGTTCTCCCTGCTCTGTTGATATTATCAGTTCCCCCTTCGGTTGGCGTTTTCTTGGGTTAGTCTGTAGGACTGATTCTGAGAAGGACTCGTCAAAAATCAGTTTCTTTATCTTTGGTTTCCCTCTACTGCTTGTCATTTCTATTTTAATTTTCGTTTTCTTGCGTTGGCCCTGGGAATAGCCGGTCTTTTATGGTTTGAGTTTGTTTTTGATTGTTTGGTCTTCGGGATTGTTTGTCCAGCGTAGGAAAGGGACTTTCGTATCTCTCTTATCCATCGTTGGGGAGAGGTTTTTACTCTTTCCTCTTTTACTTCGTCGGAGAGTTTCCTGCGCGTCTCTTTTACCATCAATGGGGAGGCTCTACACACCTACAGTTATCGCCTGTTGTTGAATTTTCTGGTGGACGTCTTCTCTTCCGTCATTATTAGATTTATTTCTGGTTGGTGTTATCTTCTTATTTTTGTTGGTTATATTTATTTTCCTGTTCCTGCGATAAATTGTTTTTTCCAGTTTTTGTATTTGTTTGTCACTCTACACCTGTAGGAGCTCCTTCGTTGTCATCATCGTATTTCTCTATTGGACGTGCTCTACTAGGTCTCCACGTTCACGAAATTATGTTCTTCACTACAGTATGTAGTATTTTGTTTTATAAATGTCGCAAGATATTTATATGCATTTATTTATGTATGACCTCTTTGCTGACCTCACGGATGTTCCCTATGTTCTCGACAATATGAAAGTGGCAGATGTTGTAAAACATACAGTCAGAAATAACAACACACATATCTCATTAAGTTTATTTGTTTTATTAAAAATGTATGGCATGAAGACAAGAAATTATTAATAGTTACAAATGTTCGTAAAGACAACATTTCCATTTATCTCGTATCCATTTTATTTGTATTAAAAATGTATACCGTGAAAATAAGTGAAACAGTTACAAACTAACTTGAATACAACACGTAAGTTAACGACATAATTCCACGACATGAGAACAAGAAAACAGATACAAACTAACTTAAAGATAGCGTGTCAATGACATGTGGCATATTAGACATATAGTAAGTACAATAAAGATGAAACAGCTGATCAACAGGAAATACATGAACTACTATTTGCAGACGATCAGTGCTTGTTTTACAGCGATGAGGGCAGACTAAACAATCATATTAATAATCTGAGTTCAACCTGCAGCAGATACACTATGAGTATAAACACGGCCAAAACCGAAGTAATGCAAGTTAGCTTAACGCCGAGTCCACTAAACATACAGATAAATAGCACAACTCTGAAACAAGTTAAAGTATTCAAATAGCTTGGAAGTATTAGCATAAAAGATGGCAGATTGGACAGAGAAATTGAAATCAGATATCACAAAGCTAGTGCACTTACATATCCAATAACACCCTTACTGAAACATCCAAACATACCGATATCCGCAAAACGACATATTATAAACAGCATATTCACACCAAGCCTATGCTACTGTCACAGACTCACATTGTACGGGAAAACCAACAGGAGTTAATAGATATTAGCCAAGGGCTATAACTCCCGCCCAAGGGAAAGAAGTAAGTCACTCGAAGGCCAGAGTAATCCAGAACCTTCTCGAAGGACTGGTCAGTGAGTCCACTGTCCCGTGGACACTGATGTGGCCCGCCTATTACGGGGTCCACGAGGAACTCGAACAGAGTTACCACCCGTGTCGGATTGCGACACGGGTAAATCGGCAGAGACAGACGGGACATCGGAGAGGCAACAGGGCCTGCCTTAGAGGGACTTAATAGTTTAGACCCATATAGATTTAGGGTCATAGACATATGCTAGATAGTTGCTTAGAATGTTTGTTACAATCATGTGTGATGTTAAACCTCTGTGATATGCAACGCCTCAGTGCGAGCTTGTTAAACCCACTGCGCCAACGCACTGTATATTAACGTTCATTAAAGTTGCTATATTATGTTTAACGGAGTTATTGTTGCCTGTTTTGAGCCCGAGTCTAGATCCCTAGACATATAACACGTTGACAGGCTTTTTGGGGGCTAAGCTCCGGTTTTGGCACTAGCTTTACGTTCAGACGGCTATTGATTGCCAAGTAAAAACTCAAAGAAATAATATCAAATTTATTTATAAAAAAAAAAAAAAAAAAAAAAAAAAAAAAAAAAAAAGATTGAATTGTTTGCAGCTATCTAGAGTAATAAACTAGTATTAATATTAGTCCCTCTGCAGCAAGTCTCTCCATGATGTTATTTCTATAAACTATTTTGACATGACTGTGACATTTGACTGTTATTAATGTTTTTTCATTCTACGAGCAGATTGTTCCGCGAAGTGTGGTGTGTGTAAACTTATGTAACCTATCCAACAGTGGCAAGAGAAGAAGACTACATTCGCAAATTCTTGGAATATAAGATAAGTTTCATATCATGCCCATTGCAACCCTAAGCGGTACTTATCACCATCCATCCATGTAACATTTTTGTATTGCATTGATTTATATGTATATTCATAACTTGTACCAACATAACTTTGCATTTGTATTTGCTCGTGTAAACATTAAGGGAGATAACTAAATTTTCTACTCCCCAACATTTTTCTAAGGGATTTAACTTCAGTAAAATTACCAACAAGTAAAAGACAAAATGTCTACGTTAGAAAAATGAATTGAGTTAGGTATGAAATTAGGTTATAAAGAAGAAAAACTGTCAGAATGGGCACAGAAGACACACGCAGAGAACATTGCCCGTGAAGAAAGAGCGATAGAACGAGAAGAAAAGAAGATGCAAATTGAGGCAGAAGAGAAAAAGATGCAAATGCAACTACAAGCTGAAGAGAGGAAAATGCAATTGCAGGCTCAAGAGAAACAAATAGAGCTTGAGGCGGCGGCCAAACAAGCCCAATTAAATGCCGATACACAAATAAGACTAAAGCAGATGGAGATTGATTCAAACGTAGAAATATCTGTAAATAAACTGAGAAGCAAGGAAGAGGAACAAAAATATAACAAGTATAAAGGCCTCGTGAAAGCATTTTGCTCAGGAGATTCTATCAGTGCATACCTGGAAAATTTTGAGTGTCTAATGTCCTACCATAAGATCGTAAAATCAGATTGGGCATTTATTTTAATGAGAAACTTAGCTCTGAAACCATTAAAAGTAATAGAAACAGTGCCACAGGAAATGAGAAAAGATTATGATTACCTAAAGCAACGCATTCTTCAACATTTTTCATTAGATACAGCAGGTTACCAACAACAGTTCGCAAAATTATCCCCAAAACCTTCATAGACTACGTGTCTACAGTTCAGGACGTTTGCACAAAGTGGATTAACTCAGCTAAAACTAACAAAAGCCATGACAAACTTAAAGAACTTATTATTATTGACAAAATAGTTAGTACAATCCCAACACCTTTTGCTAAGTTTTTGAAACAAATGGACTGTAAAAGTATTCAAGATGTAGAGATAAAGGGGAATGCATTTTTCACAGCGAACAGAGATATTTTTCAATTAAAACTAAGTCAAAACGAAGCAGCAGCAGTGGTAAACACTAGATATTCTAAACCAACAGAAAGCAAGTTTAAACCACGCTCGAATGTCAGGAAGCCAGTTAAGTGCCAATATTGTAGTTTGACTCACGAAGAATACGCGATGTGCGATAAATCACCCAACTATCCACATCATCTCCAGATGATCGTGGAGAAGCAAAAGAATAAGAGAAATGCTTACCAGAGAGCAGTAAAATGTTATTTTTGCAGTAGCTTTGGGCACTACAGTCGGTTTTGTGAAGGCCGAAAGAGATTGAAACAGGCCAATGCGGCACTAGTGGAAACGTCCTCAGACGAAGATATTGAACAATTGAATGAGTGTGATAATCAGAATGAATGTTTGAGTGAGCTAGGAAATGCTGTGCAAATTATTGACACCATTACAGACAGTAAGTGTAACACCTGTACGAAATTCCAACTTGACACAACATTGCTATGTGGCCACACGATCCCTATTTCGAATGAAACGGCCAACGCTGCCTTGTCATCTACAGGCAAGCTAAATTTCTCAACAGGGTTTGTAAACAACAAAAAGTGCACATTAATTCGTGATTCCGGCACAACGCTCTGTGGAATTAAGAAAACATTAATCAACGACACAGACTACACACACAGACATGTAACTTGTCGCACATTCTCAGGCACCATAGAAAAATACCCCCTTGCTCTTGTCGAAATTCGAACACCGTTCATATCAGGACGAGTATTGTGCGCAGTCCTGGAAAATCCTGTAGCTGGAATTATACTTGGGAATCTGCCCAACATACAATCATGCTCTGAAAAGGAAATCAGAGATTGGGAGCAGAGAAACGATATCCAGAACCCATACAGTGATTCTAAAGAGGAACACCATACATGCTTGTCTCAAACTGCCAAAAGCACAAGGGAGACAACCAATGAAGTAAATCAAAAAGAATTTACCGAGGTGCATAATGCAGGGGCGGTTGAATCCGTCATTGATTCAACCAACTTAAAACCCCGAACTGAGGATGCCAGCGATACACCAGTTACCAAGCCTGTAGATGTGCAACAACACACACAACACACGAATGCAATAACACGACAGACAACTCACAAAACCCACACTGACCAACTGCAGGAATCACTAGAAATTGTATCACCAAACACTACCATTACTAATTTTGGAGAAGAACAGAAAACAGATCCTACACTTTCACCATATTTTAGGTTAGTAGGACTTAAACCAAAATTAACTAAAAATGCATCGTGGACATTTAGGTTAAAGAACAATGTACTGACTAGTTTATACACAACAAATCAGACCACGATACAACAAGTAGTTCTACCACAATCACATCGTGAAAAAGTACTAAAGATAGCCCATGATTCACCTTTTGGAGGTCATATGGGTTACGAAAAGACGAGAGCCAGGGTCCTGACCCAATTCTATTGGCCAAAATTTTGCCAAGACATTAAAACCTATTGTAGATCATGTGATATATGTCAGAAACTGGTTAAAAAGGGGAAAAACCCTACGGCAGAAATTCAATCCACCACAACTGCCTCGAGGCCATTCCAAAATCGTGGCAGTTGATCTAGTAGGACCGTTAAACCACATCTCAAGTAAAGGGAATAGATATATTTTTACTCTTATTGATCTATGTACGAGATGGCCAGAAATGATTCCATTAAAATCTACCTCCTCTAAGGATGTGACGGACATGTTGTTAAAAATATTCTCCCGTTTTGGCTTTCCGGAGAAAATAATTTCAGATAGGGTAACCCAGTTTATATCCAATGCCACTCAATCGGTAACTAAGTTACTAGGCATAAAGCAATGTTTCACCAGTCCCTATCGACCGGCCGCGAATGGTATCTGCGAGAAACTAAATGGGGACCTGAAACATATGCTATCCAAAGTGACAGCTGAAAATCCAGCCGATTGGGATATACTTCTCCCAACGGTGCTGTTCGCATATAGAGAAGTCCCACAATCAAGCACCGGGTTCTCTCCCTTCGAATTGATGTATGGAGCGAACCCAAGAGGACCTCTCACTATTTACAAAGATATCATATCACAACCTGTAAATATACAACTACCAATTTCCACCTATGATTTAGTCACTGACACCAGAGACAAAATCATACGGTCTTGTATACTGGCCAGAACATCACTACAGGAGAAAGGTTTTAGGTACAGGCAGTACGCCAACAAAGGTGCAAAAACAATTGTATTAAAACCAGATCAGGATATTTTACTATTGCTACCTGACAAGAGAGATCTACTATCAACCTCTTGGCAGGGACCATTTAAAATTGTTAGAAGAATTTCGGAAGTTGATTACGAAATTGATTTGAATGGAAAGTTGAAAATATTCCATGTAAATATGTTGAAACCTTACTATGCTAGAGAGGACAGTGACACGAGTAAGCAGACGCAGCTAACTGATGAGAGAAACGAAACGACAAGTACCCAACTGAATGACACATCGACAAACGAAGCATCGTTAACGACGCATTCTTACGACAACAACGACGACCAATTTGACGACATATTGACAACGATTAATCTCGACGACGACGACAATGACATTGAGGACAATTTACAAACAGTAGCATCTGTAGTAAATCAGACAGACGAAGACAATACTGAAATTCCAGTACCAACTATGAATGACGACGGTAGTATAAAGGACATACAAAACTCTGACACTCTGACACAACAGCAGCGACAAGACATTCTATGTCTCATTAACGACTACAAATCTATCTTCTCTAACAAACCTGGACGGACTGACAAAATAACACATTCAATTGTGTTGACAGATCTGACACCGGTCAAAGTAGACCATATTCTATTCCTCTGCATTATAGAGCAAATTTAGACAAAGAAATTTTGGAGTTAGAGAAAAATAGAATAATTCAGAAATCTATGTCTCAATATTCTTCACCGATTGTCCTGGTGAAAAAGAAGGAACAAACGATTCGTTTGTGCATAGATTATAGAAGGTTAAATGCAGTAACTACAACAGATGCAGAGCCAATGAACAGTTGTGAAGACCTCATTTTGAATATGTCTCAATCATCCTTATTTTCGAAGGTTGATTTAGCGAAAGGTTATTGGCAAGTACCACTACACCCTGCTTCTAGACATATAACAGCATTCGCAACACCTCTGGAGTTGTACGAATGGAGGTATCTTCCATTTGGTCTCAAGAACGCTCCTGCCACATTTGTAAGATTAACTAGATTGTTATTGCACGGCATCAAGGATGTGCAATCCTATATTGATGATATTTGCATTCATTCTTCTAATATGACTTCTCACGTACTTACACTCAAACAAGTCTTCAACCAAATCTTTCTTTTTGGACTTACTATCAAACCTTCCAAGGTTGAAATAGGCTATAAACAAATAGACTTCCTTGGTCATAGAATTTCTGAAGGCAAATTGTTGACAGACGATAAAATTGTTTCTAAAATTCTCAATCTAGAAGTTCCTACTACAAAGAAGCAAGTTCGAAGTTTATTAGGTCTTATAAACTATTATGCTAAGTTTATACCAAATTGGGCAGAGCTTACATCAGTTTTTTTCCAACATGTTAACAAAAGATCATCCACAAAAAACTATGTAAAAGTACCCGCTTAGAGGATGCAATATGCAGATTGAAAACCATTTTTGCTAATCCACCGGTATTACAATTACCAAACATAAATTTCCCCTTTATTTTGACCACAGATTCGAGTGCTATCGCAATTGGAGGTTGTTTAATGCAAGAGGTGGATGGAGTGAGACACCCAATTCTCTACGTAAGCCGCAAGCTGAAGAAGGCAGAGACCCGTTATTCAACGGTGGAATTGGAGACGTTAAGTCTATTATTTTGTATGCTTAGATTATCTAAGTTCCTCTTAGGTTCCCACTTCGTTGTACTCACCGATAATTCGCCATTGTTGGTGCTAAAGCAAGGTGCTCCGAAAAACCATCGTTTACAAAGATGGTGTCTGCTTCTCCAAGATTTCGACTTCGAAATCCGCCATATCAGAGGCACTGATAACATTATAGCCAACATTTTATCGCGGCAAACGAATGCGCCAGCAGAATAACATTAGGCACATTCACCATTCGCCATACCAGAAACTGTGATATTTTAGTCTGTAGCATAGAACAGTGTAACTCTACACCTGCTAAAGAACTTTCAGTTAAAAGTAATAACACTCCAGTGAATAGGTTACTTATGACACCCACGAACATGAGACGTTGATAGATTTTGTTTTTTTTTGTTGAGAGCTATAATATCAATTACCAAAGCTCTAAGAACAATCCGAGCGAGAGACATTATCTATGAGTTGATTTCAACCAGTGAATTGACATTCATCATGAAAGCATGAAGAACACTTTATACTCGACATGAGAACATTCCATACTTGCTGTTGCTAAAGAGACTTTGCGAACAGCCGAAACAGAACTACGTCGATTACACCACTCAAGAGACAGCCATACTAACTGTTAACATTCATGGCACGACACGCTGACAACAGGAGGAACATTCATGGCACGACACACTAACAACAGGAGGACGACGCGCACATCATCGTTGGATTTGGTTACTTAGTTAATTAATTAAGTTAGTATTGAATATGTATTATATTTGTAGTAAATTATGTATATATAATATGTCAACCGGTAATTTGTACATTCTCTACCATAATATTACAGGTATTGCCATTCATAGGGGAAAGAATCTTCCTATGCAATTTTCTCTATGTAAATTATAATCCATTTTTGAATCAGCGTACAAAAAGTACGTATTATCGTAAAGGGGACAAATCGCCTATCCCATTTTTCTAAGGGCAATAACACTTACCTCAACTTTACTTATATATTTTAACCAAATACTATTTTGTATGAAAGGTGTGTGAATGACAGGGTGAATGAATTAAATGAGAGAGCGATATACTGAGCGGACAAATTGTACGCAAAACGTATTTATTTTAATTTGTCTGCGTCTTTCATGTAAATTGTATGACTTGTCTAATTGTTGATGCATGTTTAGTATTTAGAATATTAGCATGTAGGATACTACATCTAAGCACCACTGCTTGGAATGCCTGATCATGCATTACACACATTGGGGTAATTCATGATTAAGGATATCCCAACTCGTGACGCTTGGAGATAAGCCACACATTCAGCACACACTTTACACAAAACTCAAAACTGAACACTATCAATTAAAATACAGTCACTTTATTAGTAACATCAACTTATTAGTCAACACACTAACAAGCCAACAGGGACACATGTAGTTAGATGGGATAAAATAACAGCGTAACTACATATTCAACATTATACAACATACGAGAGTAAAAGTGTATTGAAATGCACACACAGAGCAAGATTTGAAGGTGTACTTAATTAGCCAAGACTTTTGTCTTGTTAATCCTCTAGTATAGAGGTTAATTATCTTGGTATCAGTAGGATACTTTGAGAAGGACGGGTTGTAGAAACAACTAGTAAACGTCACGTAACTTCGGTCAGATAAGCATTATTAAGGACACAGGAGAGAGAGACCTCCTCAGCAAATCAAAGAAGTGGTGCATGGGAGAATACATGAGTGTTGATGCCAGTATGTAGTTTACCAAGTTGCTGTCCACCAAACTACAAACACCGTCTTTATATGATTCTGTGACAGAATTAGTTCAGAACTAATTACCCTATAACAACCCATCAAATCAGGGGAGAGGGGGGACTCCTGTCACAGACTCACATTGTACGGGAAAACCAACAGGAGTTAATAGATATTAGCCTAGGGCTATAACTCCCGCCCAAGGGAAAGAAGTAAGTCACTCGAAGGCCAGAGTAATCCAGAACCTTCTCGAAGGACTGGTCAGTGAGTCCACTGTCCCGTGGACACTGATGTGGCCCGCCTATTGCGGGGTCCACGAGGAACTCGAACAGAGTTACCACCCGTGTCGGATTGCGACACGGGTAAATTGGCAGAGACAGACGGGACATCGGAGAGGCAACAGGGCCTGCCTTAGAGGGACTTAATAGTTTAGACCCATATAGATTTAGGGTCATAGACATATGCTAGATAGTTGCTTAGAATGTTTGTTACAATCATGTGTGATGTTAAACCTCTGTGATATGCAACGCCTCAGTGCGAGCTTGTTAAACCCACTGCGCCAACGCACTGTATATTAACGTTCATTAAAGTTGCTATATTATGTTTAACGGAGTTATTGTTGCCTGTTTTGAGCCCGAGTCTAGATCCCTAGACATACAACACGTTGACAGCTACCAATGTCAAACTTGGACTTTATCCAAATCACACTCTCGCAACATCAACACCTGCGAGATGAGATGCCTGAGGTGAGCTGCCAACTTAACAATCCGAGACCGAGTAAGAAATGCTATTATCAGACAGACAGTGGGATCAACACCTTGTGCCACATTTATTGAAAGACAGAAGATCAAGTGGTTTGGCCATGTCGTTAGAAAACAACACCAGCAACTACCATCACTGGCCTTACATCAAAGATCATCTGCGACGAGACCAAGAGGACGTCCAAGAAGAAAATGGATTGACGACACCAAAGACATTGTACAATCACACGGAATGAAACTATCAAGCGCCACCCACCGGGCTCTGGAGCGCAAATTATTCCTCCCCACGACGCTTGACGGCAGAAGTGAAAGATGATGATGATGATGATGATGATGATGATGATGATGATGAATAAAGTAAGTAATGGACTATTTTTATATACCTTGAGGCGAACTGGGCATAAGTCATTAGACCAATATCGTGTACCAAATGCGCTCAGATTACAGAATCACGCCGACGACTGGAACTTTCATGAAGTATTTATCCGTCTGAGTGAACCCTGGAGTCAAATTCTAAAGCACTCAGAAGGATGTGAACCCACGAACACTGGTCGGTATACAAGAGCGCAACTAAATAACTGACAATGGATTATTATTATTATTATTATTATTATTATTATTTAAATGTTAGTTGCATGTCGTTTACAGAACTTACCAGTAAACTCCAGCATTCTTTGGCTGTTTGTGATTTCTTGGCAAGTTCACGTTCAGTAGTTTGCCATTGCTTTCTGAACAACCGACATTCATACCATTGTATGAACACCAGAGCAAGGTGGTCTGCTTCCGAATCGCCCTGCAGCCGTGTTCCGAATGCGGTATGCGGAAATTGCGAATTGCGTTCGTCACTCCTTCGTCATACAGCAGGCTATTTTTCTTAATCAGCATTGTTTTACATACAGTAAAATATCTCACATATAATATTTCAGCAAGACCTTGCAGAACACCATTCTCATCCGCAACTACGTGAAAACCATCTTGTTCCTGTGACAATGGTCACGCCTAATCCATTCCAGTAGTCAAGATTGCGATCTCTATGTCCTCTGTTACCAATTGCATTTGTCGTCCCCTGCCACATAATTCATGAACCATGTCTTCACTGCTCCTAAATCCCACTGTGAGTTGCTCGTGACAAAGCACTTCCTTTTCCGTCATGTAAATATGGTTTATGGAATACTTTCCCTCGGTGTTCAGTTTTTGTAGATGTGTGCATTTGTCCCGCTCCTGGGCCAGAACACTAAAGGAATGTGTAACATTATATCTCAGCCTCGATTGATGAAGCAATGCACGTGAAATACTACAAGATTCACATTAATGCAATCACATAAATGTATACACAATTATGTAATTAATACTTAAATTACCAAGAGAAACGTTTAAACAGCTTTCATATGCGGTGTCTGCGAAGAATACTTGGTATTAAGTGGCAAGACAAAATCACAAATACTGAAGTATTGGAAAGATCAGTTTGAGTGACGGTGTATTCCATGCTTAGTCTTCGTAGACTTAGATGGATAGGACATGTTAGGAGGATGGATGATGGTAGAATACCAAAGGACATCTGTTTTGGTGAATTACAGACGGGTAGGAGATCTCAGGGTCGGCCTCTACTACGATACAAAGATGTGTGTAAGCGGGACATGATTGATACAGGCATTGATAATGCACATTGGGAGCAAGTCGCCGCTGAATGTGTTGCATGGAGGGCAACTATCAGAAATGGAATAAAGACAAAGGAGAAAATGATTGCAGATAAAGCACACACAGAGCGTGAGAGATGTAAGATGGTGCACAATGGTGGAAATGACCATGTTTTCACATGCATCTACTGTGGGCAAACATTTGCAGCAAGAATTGGCCTTACCAGCCACACACGCCACCGTCATGGATCGTAGTTATTAAGCCTTTTTGAAGCACAATGTACCAAACTATCGTCTGTCAAGACGGAAAGGTGCCAATGACGATGACCTAAATTACAGGTTCTGTGGCGAAGGTTTTACGAACGCACTTAGTAATCCCACATACCATGCTCGAAACATAGCTGCGGGCGATTTGGCAGAAGACTGCCTTGTATTGGTTTTACAAAATGGTATGTGTGCCGGTCTTTCAGAAAACAATGGCAAACTACTGAACGTAAACTTCCAAAGAGATCACAAACAGCTAAAATATGCTGGGGTTGACTTCGATGCCCTGTACACAGATATGAAATTAACTTTTAATAGTTAAATTGATTATATTACACCAATGCACACGTGAAAAGACAGGATTGTCAGCTGAACATATCCTACTACATCGCCTTATGCTTTGTCAAATGAGGACTGAACGACAATACAGAGACAAACATCAGTACCAAGGTATTTGGCAGTCTTGGCTAATTCTCAAATAGAGTGAGCACATCACAAATACATATTTATTTCATAATCTTCTGGATTAGACATCGTTTAAAAAAAAACTCTTTGAGTGTTTACTTCCAATTCTTCTGTAATAGACATCGTTGAAAGAAACTCTTTGAGTTTTTATTTTCTGATCTGTTGAAATAGACATAGTTTAATTAATAAAGGTCTTCTCTCTTTGAGTGTTTTTATTACCAACTTAGTGGATTAGACGTCTTCTCTCTGTGAGTGTCAAAGTCTCACATCTGAGGTTGCGACCCGTTGGCTGTGCCAACGACATAACAACGCGCAACCCTGAGTGATGTTAAACACTACAGAGGGAATGCGGCGTCTTCGACGACGCCCGTATAAGCAGCCAAGCACAGCAACTGAGCGACGCTAAAATAACCGCTGGTCAGCGGTAAACCCCGTGAACCTTGCAGGGGTCACACCAGCTGACTTGAGCGCCGACTAGCGTGTAAGTGATATGTATATTGATTGCATGTATCCTTATGTATTGTATTGATATTGTTCATGCTGTAATGATTGCTTTGGATTGTCATTGCGCGATGTCTGTGCGTTAATGAATGCAGCGCGTACATAAAGCTTGTAAATAACAGTTTCGGATATTCACTTCGGGTGATTTGATAGTGTGATACTGCTTCACACTTGCCAGAAAACGAGCTACTTATCTTGTTCTACGCAAGACTCTGACAAGTGCGAACGTGGGTTTCTCGTCCGAGTTTTGAACTGAATGCGAACTTGTAGATTTTTTTTGTCCGAGTTTTTGAATCGAATGTGAAGATGTTGATAGAAGTGCGCAAGTCATAGATTATGGTAAAGTAACGGTTAAATAGTGATGATTTCATTAAATTATAAGTGTGAAGACATTATTTGAAGCCAACCGAGGCGTCTTCAGACTTATCGCCAAATTCAACCAATTTTGTACCTAAAATCCAAAATGGCGGCCGTGCCCTTGAATGACATTGAGTAAGGGAGTGTGAGCGTGAAAGTTGTTGATTGTGGTAACGACTAGAAAATTGAACAGCTAAAATCTGAATCTTCTAAAGATAAAGCTAATAGAGAAACAGACAAAGATCAACCTCACAAGAAATACCAAGGTCTGATTAAAAGTTACAACACAGGTGATTGCATAGCAGCATTCACCCAAAATTTTGAATTTGTCATGGATCATTATAAAATTCCAAAACCTGAATGGGGTATAGTATATGTAAGAAGTCTTTCTGGGGAACCTCTTAAAGTCATAGAGTCGATCCCAAATGACCTGAAAGAAGATTATCTGTACATTAAAGCGAAAATTATGTCACATTTTTTACTGGATGAATCAGGTTATAGAGAACAGTTTAGGAAGTTGTCTCCTAAGCCTACACACACATTCTATGATTACATCTCAGAAATTCAGAATATTTTTTCTAAATGGTTGTCAGCAGCCAAAGTAAATGGAAGTTATGACAAATTAGTTGATCTTATGTGGAGAGATAAGATTATCACATCTCTCCCACCCCCCTTTTCTAAATTTTTGTTGGAATGTCAGTGTGAAATTGTCCAACAGATTGAAAGTCGTGGCTCTGGTTATTTTACAGCCAATAAGCATTGTTTCTCTAGTAGTCTGACCAGCACAGACTTTGTAGCAGCAGCTACATATGGCAAATATCAGTCAGGGTCAAATAACAAACAAAGACCTTATAAACAAGCTGCAGAGAAATTTTATCAGTGCAGATATTGCCAATTCTCCACAGTGAGAATGATATGTGTGACCAACATCCTGGGTACACTGCTTACTTGAAAAATTACATTTCCAAGCAAGATAAAGAAAGGAAGAACTACAGAAAACTTACCAAATGTTATCTTTGTAAGGCTTTTGGTAACTGGCGTAAGGATTGTAAAGGCAAGGCAATGACCAGAAAGGCTAATGCAGCCATGTTTGACAGTTCTTCTTCAGAAGATGAAAGTGTACAAGATCACCCAGTAAACTCAGCACATTCCATTGATGTATTCCATCATGAAAAATGTACCATTTGTGATCAGTTTCATGAGGATGGTGTGTTAACATGCGGCCATTCCATACCTGTTACCAATGAGGAGGCCAATTTTGTAGTAAACTCCCAAGGTAAATTAAACATCCACCAGGGGTATGTTAATGGTAGAGCTGCCACAGTTTTACGTGATAGCGGAAGTACTCTCATTGGTGTGAAGAGAGATTACATTTTACCATCACAATATACTGGTAAATGTGTCACATGCAGGACATTCTCAGGAAACATAGAGAAATATCCACTTGCATGGGCATATATAACTACACCATTCCTTACAGGAAAGGTTAAATGCGCAGCATTAACCAATCCTTGCTGTGATGTTATCATTGGAAACCTTCCTGAAGTGAATGACATACCACATGACAGTAATACATCAACTGTCATTTGTAATATTGATACTACCATTTCACCTTCATCACAAATCACCATTCATGATGTATTACCACCTGTAACTGAATGTACAAATGCCAATCTGGCTACGCCAGAACATACATGTAATTGTGTGAATGTGACATCAACGTGTGATGAGAATGATCGTTGTGATGTAATAAATGCAGTAACTAGATCTACTGCACAGATGCAAGATCAAATCGATCAGACAGAGGCTTTACAACGAGTAAGTCCAGATGTAACATCTCCTGAGACAACTAGGGAGAAGTTTATAACATCTCAGAAAGCCGATCGATCTCTGCAAAAGTATTTTAAACTTGTAGGCCAAAAGCCAAGAGTAGCAAAGAATGCTCAATGGTACTTTGCTCTGAAGAACGGAATTCTAACACGGTACTACACCAAAGGTTCCAGCACTATAGAACAAACAGTGCTACCGTTAGAAAACCGCAAGCAAGCATTGAATCTAGCCCATGACATACCCTTTGCAGGACACATGGCGTATGCTAAAACTAGAGCAAGGTTACTTACTCAATTCTATTGGCCAAAGTTTTGCAACGATACCAAAGAGTATTGCAGATCGTGTGACATCTGTCAAAAGCTTGTCAAAAAGGGTAAACACCCACAAGCTGAATTGCAAGTTACTGATTTGGCTAGTAGACCGTTTAAAAAGATCTCGGTCGATATAGTTGGTCCTCTTAACCATGTAACATCAAGAGGTAATAGGTACATTGTAACACTCATTGATCTATGTAGTCGGTGGGTGGAAGCGATTCCAATGAAGAAAATAACTTCCAAAGACATCATGGAAGTGTTCTTTCATATTTTTGCGAGGGTAGGAATCCCTGATATCATCCTTTCAGATCGGGGTAGCCAGTTTATTGCCCCAGCTACACAAGCCTTTACCAAGATGTTGGGTGTTAAACAATGCTTCAACAGTCCCTACCACCCGCATTCTACCGGTATCGTAGAAAAGATTAACGGCGATATGAAACATATGCTCTCTAAAGTAACCCAAGAACACCCTGAAGATTGGGATACTTATCTGCCTGCAATTTTGTTTGCATATAGGGAAGTGCCCAATTCCAGCACTGGGTTCTCACCATTCGAAATGTTATATGGTGCACAACCACGCGGCCCATTATCTCTGTATGAATCTATGTTGACTGAAAGTACAACTTTGCCTAAACCCATTTCACCATATGAACATGTAACATCATTGCGTGACAGATTTATGAAATCATGTGTGTTAGCTAAAGAAGCTCTCCAAAATCAGGAGCTATCTACCGACAATATGCTAACAGAGGAAATAGAACTATTACACTGACACCTGGACAGGACGTTCTTCTTCTTTTGCCAAGTGATAGACATCTCCTCACTGACTCATGGCAAGGACCGTTCAAAGTACTACGACAAATTTCGACGGTAGATTACGAAATTGCAGTTAGGGACAAACATAAAATTTTCCATATTAACATGCTCAAACCATATTACCACAGGCAAGACTGTCAGAGTCTTAAACTTGGCTCGTTATCCCTAACACATGTGAGACAAGTACAAGTACAACATGATTGGACTTGAGACACAACGACACGAAGTTCAATGGATTTATTTACCGATCACATGCAATACGATCTAGTTTGGCATGTGATAATCATTACATTACATATATGGTACATCAATACACTTACAGACAACCCACAGCTTACAGTCTATCTCACAAGATGCACAAGCACTCGACTTTCGGGCACAGAACTACACAAGCCTTTCTCTCTCTATACGTCCTGTCTGGTCCGAGTACCCCAAGCTGTCTGTCTGTTTCTCGCAACGCGCTTGCCCTCTGTGGATTTGCTTCACGAGGCCTGCGTGCGTCTTGCGTTGTCCTTGCCTGACCGCTGGCTATTGCGTCAGCCAGCAACCTGTGGGCAGGTGACTAATACTCGCCTGGCGGGCGTAACGATGTCACTGCATCCCAGTTGGGAACTATTCGCCTGGCGGGCGTAACGATGTTCCTGCATCTCGGTTGGAGACATTCCAGATTCTGACACGCTCCCCCGGGGCTTTTCATGAAAGATGTCATCTTTCATGTATACTCTATATACATAGCGGGTTAATACTTTAACCATGTCAGAATCGTTCCCTCTGTTGTTATATACATTGGTATAGAAATACATAATAATACATATAATGTCATAGAAATACATAAGAAATGCAAGTTGTTTTTTAAGACATGTGGTGTTCAATTTTTACCACTTGCCAAGTTACATCCTCTCGATGGATGATTACCTAAGTTGCAATATTGACCCAGTCAGATCGGTAGCAACAGCTTTCCAAGCAACTACCTCGCAACCTCGAAAAAAAAGTAATAATATGCTCTTTGTAAACAAAAATAACATCTGGTAAGACCGTAATACGACCTATTTATAAGCCGTATTCAACGTTGGAGTTCAGACCTCATTTGGCCATGAGCTCTTCCGTTGGTCTACAACGTCGGTAACCTTATACCATGCCCAGTTGATGACTTCTTGGAGTGTTAACAATCTGGCAACACCATGGCTATTTATATACAACACATATTCGAATACATTTCAATTTATCGCCCTTGGTGTAATAATTTAATAACAATTAAATGCAAGGGACATAATTTCAAACAATATTAAATTTAATAATTTACAATTACTCTTCTATTTCTCAGCGTCATCGCTTGATGCTTTTCCATACTAGCGAAAAAAATGTCGATAATATGAATAAGTTAATCAAGATATGATTCTAAGATTACACTAGTTGAAACACTATTAATACACAATTCGTGTATTCGAAATTGATGATTCTTAAACATTTTAGAAGCGTCATACATTTTTAAGGTTTTGTTTGTCGTCTGCTAATTTTGGACTAAATTTATAAATTATCCGGAAGTACACACGAACAGATGATGTTGAAAAATTCTATAACACACTTGTTCCGGTCTGATGTAGCAACTCGGAATGTAACTGTTCTGATCGTTCATGTGTTGGATGTTTCGCTGGATTTCCATGACTGCAGTGGTGTAAATGTCAAAGTTCAGTTCACTCTTTCACACACGGATTAAAAATATCACTGGAAATGTTCCACTCGCAGATACCACTGATAAATTGGATAGTTCGCTTGCGGTAAGTTCAGAGCGAATGTGGTACTGTTCTTGTTTTGTAGTATATGTACAATTAATATTGTTCGCTTTCTACCACACACTATACAATTATTTAAGACACTTAATACAGTAATAATAAAATAAGAAAACTATATATAATGGGAATAAACCCTATCACATCACATGGTAGACACACAGCTTTTCGTGGAAAAAAAAATCTTCACTGATGGCTGTGTTGTTCTGAGTGTATTTGACACACTGCACTCAGACATTAGTGCTTACTGGGTCGGTCGGACAACGGGACAACAGATCGGCAATTGTGTTGGTTCTGCCTGCGATATGTCGAACTTCAAAGCTGTAATCTTGGAGTTTAAGAGACCAGCGCGCTATCATTTGGTTGGTAGGCATTCCTGAAGTAATAAATTTCAACGGACTATTGTCGGACTCAACAATGAAATGCCGTCCCAGAAGGAATCTGGAAAATTTAGTTATACCCTCAACTAGAGCAAGGGCTTCCAACTGCGGTGTCGACCAAGAGCGTTCTCTAGGTTTTAATTTTCTAGAGAAGTAGTATACAGGGTGTAGGATGTTATTATGTTCCTGTAACAGAACTGCTCCAATGGCTACGGAGCTCGCGTCTGTGCGTAATCTGAAAGGAATAAGAAAATTTGGCAATTTGAGAATGGGATTCTTTAAACTATTCTCAGAGAAATAAGATAAAACTTTCTGGAATGCAAATTTTAGGCATTGATTGTTTACAATATTTTCAGGTTGGTCTTTCGTTAGTAGGTTAGTAAATTTTTCAGTCAGTTCAGCAAAATCAGGTATGAACTGTCTATAATAATTTAGTAATCCTAACACACTTCTGACTTGCTTTTTCGTAGTCGGAAGTGAGAGTTTCAGTATTTTGGACACGATGTTATCGTCTGTCGTGACAAAGCCATTAGATATTTTGTACCCCAAGAAGGATATTTCCTGATAGGCTATGTCTACTTTTGTAGGCTTTACCGTCAGTCCGTGCTGTCTGATCCGTTCAAATGTCTGCTGTAATGTCTTTATATGGTCTGTCATTGTCTTTGTGTGAACACAAATGTCGTCCATGTAACAGATAATGTTTGGTATGTCCACTAGTAAAGTCGTGTCATCCGTACGAATGTCGCTGGGGCATTGACCAGCCCAAATGGAAGTTTGCACCATTCGTACAGTCCCCAAGGTGTGGCAAATGCTGTCAGGTGTCTGCTCTGTTCGTCTACCGTTATCTGCCAGTAACCTTTCGTCATGTCTACCTTCGTAAAGAATCTAGAGTCTGTCAGTTCTGTCAGTAGATCTTCAGAGTTGGACATTGGTTCTAGATCAAGAAGAGTTATTTTATTTAATTTCCTATAGTCGATACAGAGTCTTATCGTATTGTCCTTTTTGCGTACCATGACCATTGGAGATGAGAAATGTGATTGGGATCGTCTAATGATGTTGTTTTTCTCTAAACTAATGATTTCCTGATGTAAGTTTTCTTTGTAATGCACTGGAATGGTGTAAGGTCTGCATCTTATGGGTGTGTTTGAAGTGAGTGTGATGTGATGCTGTACTAATTCTGTTTGTCCTGGGTTGTTGGAGAAGATGGTGTTGTACTGTTGTATGAGATGTTTGCAGCTGTCTGTTTCTGCTTGAGTTAAGTTTGGGTGTATTTTGATTTCTTTCAAGCAGTTCGTCGTGTCTACTGCAGGTGTTGGAATTTCGTCACTATCTTCGTCATCTTTATGGTCTATTATTACTGTACAAGCTATTGTATCGTCTTGTTCGGTATCTCTGTTGTAATATGGTCTTAGCATATTGTTGTGGAATATTTTGTGTTTGTCTTTTATTTTAATCTCATAGTCTACAGCTGAAATCTGTCTTATAACTTTAAATGGTCCTTGCCAAGACTCAGTCAATAAGTGTCTGTCACTAGGTAAGAGAAGAAGTACGTCCTGTCCAGGTGTCAACGTTATTGTCCTGTTACCTTTGTCTGCATATTGTCTATATGTAGCACCAGATACTTTTAGTGCTTCTTTTGCAATTATACAAGATTTGATGATTCTTTCACGCAATGATGTAACGTATACGTATGATGATATGGGTTTAAGTAATGGAGTGGCTTCAGTTAACATTTGATGATAGATAGTCAATGGGCCACGTGGTTTGGCACCATAGATAAGTTCAAAAGGAGAGAACCCAGTACTAGAATGTGGCACTTCGCGATAAGCAAAAAGTATAGCAGGCAAATACAAGTCCCAGTTGTTGGGGTGTTCTTGCGTGACTTTAGCAAGCATATGCTTTAAATCACCGTTAAACTTTTCTATGATCCCCGTTGAGTGAGGGTGATATGGAGAATTGAAACATTGCTTCACTCCTAACATTTTGGTGAAAGCTTGAGTAGATGCGGCAATGAACTGACTTCCCCTATCTGATAGGATAGTGTCTGGAAATCCTATCCGTGAAAATATATGGAAGAAAACTTCCATTATATCATTGGCAGTTATGTTCTTTAGCGGAATCGCTTCAGGCCAGCGACTACATAGATCAATGAAGGTAATAATATATTTATTCCCTCTGGTTGTTATCTGATTAAGAGGGCCCACTATGTCGACAGATATTTTCTCAAAAGGTCGACTGGCTAAGTCAGTGATTTGTAACTTTGCCTGTGTGTGTTTAACTTTCTTTACCAGTTTTTGGCAGATGTCACAACTTCTGCAATATTGCTTAATGTCATTGCAGAATTTGGGCCAATAAAACTGTGTTAGTAATATTGATCTGGTCTTAGAGTATGCCATATGCCCTGCAAGAGGTATATCATGGGCAAGATGTAAGGCTTGCTTACGGTATTCAACTGGCAAAACAGTTTGCTCTGTTGTGCTGTCACCTCTGGTATAGTACCTGGTGAGAATGCAATCTTTGAAAGCAAAATGTCATCTTGCATTTTTGGTTACCTTTGGCTTTTGGCCGATCAGATTAAAATATTTAGACAATGAAGGATCAGCTTTTTGGGCTGTTACAAAAGTCTCCTTCATAGTTTTAGGAGGTAGTATTACTGGGCTAATCATTTCTATAGCCTCAGTTTGATTAATTTCATTTTGCACTCTAGCAGTAGATCTAGTTACTGCGTTCACACATTCAATGATATCAGATGGTGGTGAAACAGTTTGATCAATGATGTCATGAGATCTTAGTGCTACATTAGCTACCATACATTCATTTGGTGGTACAACATTATCAATGATGATATGTGATGATGGTGATGTTAAGTTCTCATCAATGCAAACAGATGTTATATCATGAGGCATATCATTCACCTCTGGTAAATTTCCAATGATAATATCACACACAGGGTTAGTTAATGCTGCGCATTTTACTTTCCCAGTGAGGAAAGGTGTCTGAATATATGCCCATGCTAATGGGTACTTTTCAATATTCCCAGAGAAGGTTCTGCATGTTACGTGCCTGCCTGTATAGTCTGTAGGCATTATGAACTTTCTCTTCAGTCCAATAAGTGAACTGCCGGTGTCCCGAAGGACTGTAGCGGGCTTGCCATTCACATATCCCTGATGGATGTTTATTCTGCCTTTGGAGTGTATTACCAAATTAGCTTCTTCATTGGCAATAGGAATGGAGTGGCCGCATGTCAAAACGCCATCTTCATAAAAGGTATTACAAACAGTACATTTATTTGCGTTAAACATGTCAAAAGGCTGTGCTGAGTTCACAGGGTGTTTCTCTGATTGTTCTTCATCTGATGATGAACTATCAAATAAGGCGGCATTTGCTTTATTGGTCATTTGCCTTCCTTTACAAGCATGACGAAAATGCCCGTACGCCTTACAGAGAAAACATTTACGTGCATTTCTGAAGGCTTTACGCTCCTTATCTTGTCTATTTATGATGTTCTGTAGATATGTAAGAAATGCAGGGTTTTTGTCACACATCTCGCCTTGGTGGTGTGAAAAATTACAATATCTACAATGATTGTATTTCTCAGAAGTAGGCTTATATGGTTTTTGCCTATGATAGGGTTCTGATCGAGGTTTTTCATAGTTAGCAGATGCTACAAAGTTTGTATCAATAGCTTCACTAGCAAAACAATGTTTATTGGCTGTATAATAAGCCGAACCACGTCTCTCAATCTGATCTACACTCGTACATTCATTCTCTTGCAAAAATTTCGAAAATGCTGATGGAAGGGATGAGATGACTTTATCCCTGATAATTAGATCTTCTAATTTCTGGTAATCTTTATTTATTTTGGCTGCTGAAGTCCATTTTGCAAATATGTCTCGGACTAAGCAGAGGTAGTCAGAGAACGTTTGAGTCGATTTTGGGCTCAACTTGCTGAATTGTTCTCTGTAGCCTGCCTCATCTAGCATAAAATGTGCCATAATATTTGATTTTAGATAATGGTAATCTTTCCTGAGGTCTTTGGGGATAGTCTCTATGACTTTCAGAGGTTCCCCTGACAAACTCCTCATGTAAATAATATTCCATTCAGACATTGGGACCTGGTAATGGTCCATTAAAGTTTCAAAATTTTGGGTGAAGGCTGCAATGCAGTCACCTGAGGTATAATTTCTTACAATACCTTGATACTTTTTATACTGGTTTTCTTTCTCCAGTCTTTTAGATTTCTTAGACTCTTTGTCTATGGCAGTATCGGCCTCAAGCTGTTTAATTTTTAGTTGCATTTCAAGCTCTTCTCGCTTACTCTGAGCTGAGATCTCTGCCTTCCTCAATTCATTTTCTAACTCAGCTTGTTTTGCAGCTCTTTCAGTCTCTGCTTGCTTTAATGCTCTTTCAGCCGCTCTTTCTTCGCGTTCGTGGTATTCAGAGTATTTTCTTTCACTCCACTTTGTTAACTCATCACCAGTTAACTTCAGCTTTAAACCCATCTCGATGAAGTCGTTTAATGAAGACATGATGGTAATAATGAATGCAAATGAGTTGTCAGACACACAATTATTTATAAGTTGTTATTATAGTGAAAAATTTACAATTGTGTTCAACTTACAATTTGTGCCCAAATTTGCATCCGAAAGTATATAGAAAGAAAATATACTCTAGTGTACTGGATGCGGTGGAGAACGGTTCACACTAGGGCTAGGAACTGTAGGGTCGCTAGTTCAAAACACGAATGACCTCTACGGGCAAGGGTTTCAGATGGCACAGAAAACCTGCTGTGTTTTGGAGGAAATAAATTAGCGTCTATCTGATGTGGTGTGTATGCTTGTCACTAAGTTTTGATTAGGTTTGTATGGCGTTGAGTGTAATTGTAGGTCGTAATGTCGTCAATCAAAATTTTTTTTCAAAACACAAGTCACTTTCTTTCCGAAACTATTTGCTTTCCACAAACAACTTAACAAAGACAATCTAAATATATATCAACACTCTATAACATTGATGACACATCACTTACATCAAGATGACATTCAGTAAGGACATAGACATCAAGTTTACAAGATGGCGACAAGGTTACAATGGCGACGGTTTCACAGTGTCGACATGGTCAAAATGGCGACAAGTTACACAATCACTGATGTTTTACACGTTTACAAGATCAAACAAATGCATGTACTTGACGTTCACATCTAGCCTCCATATTCAAACAATTTAATATAATACTATATGAGGATGGGACTTCACGTTGACATTCAAATGCACATTAACGCTGGACAAAAGTCACGTTCACAAATCTAGGTTGAAATCTTAAATAAATTTCAATCGTTCAATGAGGACGAGTTACTCACGTTCATTTAAAGCCGGACGATGCCACCACGTTCAATGAGGACGAGCCCCCACGTTCACACATGTCAGAGTCTTAAACTTGGCTCGTTATCCCTAACACATGTGAGACAAGTACAAGTACAACATGATTGGACTTGAGACACAACGACACGAAGTTCAATGGATTTATTTACCGATCACATGCAATACGATCTAGTTTGGCATGTGATAATCATTACATATATGGTACATCAATACACTTACAGACAACCCACAGCTTACAGTCTATCTCACAAGATGCACAAGCACTCGACTTTCGGGCACAGAACTACACAAGCCTTTCTCTCTCTATACGTCCTGTCTGGTCCGAGTACCCCAAGCTGTCTGTCTGTTTCTCGCAACGCGCTTGCCCTCTGTGGATTTGCTTCACGAGGCCTGCGTGCGTCTTGCGTTGTCCTTGCCTGACCGCTGGCTATTGCGTCAGCCAGCAACCTGTGGGCAGGTGACTAATACTCGCCTGGCGGGCGTAACGATGTCACTGCATCCCAGTTGGGAACTATTCGCCTGGCGGGCGTAACGATGTTCCTGCATCTCGGTTGGAGACATTCCAGATTCTGACAAGACGACCAAGTAGAAACTGCAGCAAGCACCACCATAGTGGACCAGACGGACGACAACGACACTGACGAGATACCGACACCAGTTCTTGACACGACGACCAACTTATAGGACATTAAGGTAAATCCTAAACTGACGCAGACACAGACTGACAGTTGCAGACAACTGATACAAGAGTACAGGACGATTTTTTTCTGACAGCCCAGGATAGACAGATTTAGTTCAGCACCAAATTATCTTGACATCCGACATTCCTATCAAGTGTAGACCGTATTCTATCCCTATACACTATAAGGAAAAACTAAATCAAGAAATCATTGATTTAGAAGCAAATCATATCATTCGACGTTCAAATCTCATTTTTGTTTACCAATAGTTTTAGTACGGAAAAAAGACAAAACTATCAGACTCTGTGTGGACTATCGTAAACTCAACAGCATTGCACAGTTGGATTTAGAACCGATGAGCAACTGTGAAGACATCCTGACGGAACTATCTGACTCACGTTATTTTACTAAACTAGACATGGCAAAAGGTTACTGGCAGATAGCTGTACTTCCTGGCAGTATACATCTGACTGTATTTGCCACACCGTGGGGTTTATACGAATGGTGTAAACTACCTTTCGGATTAGTCAATGCACCGGCTACCTTCGTCAGAATGACAAGAATTCTTTTGACAGACATTGCTAACATCATTTGGTACATGGACGACATTTGCATACACACAAAGGACATGACAGATCACATAACAGCACTACAACAGACATTTGACAGGATTAGACATCATGGACTGACTGTAAAACCTTCCAAAGTTGATATAGCC
Source organism: Cepaea hortensis (assembly GCA_963921405.1). Taxonomy (NCBI): domain Eukaryota; kingdom Metazoa; phylum Mollusca; class Gastropoda; order Stylommatophora; family Helicidae; genus Cepaea; species Cepaea hortensis. The sequence continues at coordinate 69,000,973 of OY992892.1, read as the reverse complement.
TTTCAGGAAATTTCATTTTTGGGCTATAAGATCTCAAATGGCTTTATATCAACTGACGATAACATCATGTCGAGAATTTTGAAATTGTCGCTTCCGACAACTAAGAAACAGTTGCGAAGTGTGTTAGGTCTTTTAAACTATTATAGACAATTTATTCCTCATTTTGCTGAATTGACCAAATGTTTCACTGATTTACTAACAAATAAACATCCCAATGTGATTGTAAACAGCGAATGTTTGAGGTCAGCATTTACGAAGATTCTTTCATATTTTTCTAGAGCACCTATTCTAAAATTGCCAAATTTGAATATTACTTTTAGATTAAGATGTGACGCGAGCTCTGTAGCCATTGGAGGTGTGCTTCTCCAGGAACACAACCAAATCTTGTACCCAGTATACTACGTCTCTCGAAAACTGAACACCAACGAACGAAATTACAATACACCGGAACTCGAGGCTCTTGCCATGGTATTTTCGGTACGTAAACTTTCTAGGTTTCTCTTAGGCAAACATTTCATTATTGAAACAGATAATAGCCCGCTGACAATTGTTACCAGAGGAACGCCAAGTAACAGCAAGGTGGCAAGATGGTCTCTTCTTCTGCAGGACTATAGCTATGAGATTAACCATATAAAGGGTTCCCAAAACTGTCTTGCAGATCTTTTGTCAAGATGTCCATACGACGAAACTAATACCCAGTCAACACCAGAGCACAGTGCAGAGGGTGTATAAAACTGCAACGTAGATAGTGCTCAGTACCACAGCCAATTGTGACAATGTGTCAGTAACGCTGTGTACAACAATGTGATGGGGTAGATTGTATCTCCCAATGTATATAACTTATGTACATATTCTTATTATTATCATTATTATGCGAATGAATACGTGTATAATTGTGAGATATGTGAAAGAATGTAATCATTATTATGTAAACTAATGTGTTGTATAACTGTAAGGTATGAGAAACAATGTGATTATTATTGTAAATACATAAATATTGTAACAACCATACACTACAAAGACAAGTGTCACTGGACAACACCACAGGATCCAGGAACTTACCAAGCCACTACAGCGTGAGGTAATCCTGAAGGTATCCAGACCGATGTGTCCAAGACGTTTTAACAAGGTACGAAAGATAACTGCGACAGTACAATCCGAGTAGAAGGCGGAAGAAATGATCCAACAGCTGATAGTAACAACTAAAACTTCTTTTATATAATATCCATCCAGAACGGAACAACGTTGTGTGAATGACACCACAACACATGTGTAAAATAGCACAGCTGTATACTTCCGGTATTTTTTGCATATTAATTTAAAAGTTAGCAGACTTCACAAAAAAGTCTATAAATTTATGACGATTGTATTAAAATGTGATTTAAAATATTTCCATATACGGAATTGTATATGTCGATCTTTATAATATGTAATCTCAGCATCGTAACTTGATTACTTCTTTACAAACGTGACTTTTTGTGCATATTTGTCAATAAGTATCAAATTATGACACTAAGAAATAAATTTGTAGTGGTAATTTATGTCTTGTAAACGACGATAAATTATTGTTCCTAAATTTTTTGTATAATAACCAAGGGACATTACTCTAAATTCTTGGTAAGGTGTAAATATGTATTGCAACCATTAACATGTGTGCTTGATAGATAACACGTCAATGTGACGTCATTTATATATGGACAATATATTGCCAAAACTGTTGACCTTCATTAGAAACTCTAAATAGAGGTCTGATGTCGGAGCTATCTCAGAGGGAGATATTATAGATAAAATAATTCAGGATACAAAGGGTTAACCTGATGATTTTATTATTTTTGTTCTTGGTTGTTGAGGTAGGGGCCAGTTTAGCCGTGACCTACCGGACTAGCTGTGTCACAGCGAGGTAATGTCCATCAAATAGATTGTACTTGACTGTTGTACTTCATGGTGCAACATAATTGTTGTATACATTTTGTTTACTATTCACCTGTATATATTTATAATAACTAGTAAGTTATGTAGACGAAATACAATGTTCGATTTTGACAAGTTTAATAACACCTATGTATATTGTACATGAAAGGAAATCCTTTCATGAAAAAGGGGTGTGGAGAGTGTCAAAGTCTCACATCTGAGGTTGCGACGCGTTGGCTGTGCCAACGCCAGGCGACATAACAACGTGCAACCCTGAGTGATGTTAAACACTACAGAGGGAATGCGGCGTCTTCGACGACGCCCGTATAAGCAGCCAAGCACAGCAACTGAGCGACGCTAAAATAACCGCTGGTCAGCGGTACACCCCGTGAACCTTGCAGGGGTCACACTAGCTGACTTGAGCGCCGACTAGCGTGTAGAACGAAAGGCCAGGCAGACCGGGTTAGGCGTTTGTATGGGCAGGTCGCATGGGTCTGCGAGTGGTTTTGAATCTGCATTGAGAGCTAGCCTGTGTGACAGTGGGATACTGGTTCAAACGCTTGAGTATTTTGGCTTGTAAGTGATATGTATATTAATTGCATGTATCCTTATGTATTGTATTGATATTGTTCATGCTGTAATGATTGCTATGGATTGTCATTGCGCGATGTCTGTGCGATAATGAATGCAGCGCGAAAATAAAGCTTGTAAATAACAGTTTCGGATATTCTCTTCGGGTGATTTGATAGTGTGATACTGCTTCACATTTGCCAGAAAACGAGCTACTTATCTTGCTCTACGCAAGACTCTGACAGTGAGTTTGTTTTATTTACCAACTTCGTGGATTAAATGTCGTTCAGGGAAGTGCTACTCACTGTTGTTTATTTGTTGTATATTGTTATTGTTTCGTTTTTGTCGTTCAGATGATAAAGACTTCTTTGGGAACGTTTGCCTGTGTCTGTGTGTGCTTTGTGTCCGTCGAGCTTCTCAGTCACTCAGTCACTCAGTCACATGTTGTGATTTTGTTTGATCTAAATTCAGGTTTCTGAGCGAAAAGAGGTGTGCATCATCTTAAATGTATTAAATATTTTAATATCACAATCATTTAACAGTATCAGTAGCACACATAATTTTTTTAGTTCAATCTAGCTGTATTGCATTCTGTTTTAGTTATTACTTTAACCCTTTATATCCGAGGAAGCGACTTTAACCCAATTGTTAGCTACATATGGTCAGTATTTCTCCTCGCTTGACAATGATAATTCAAACAACAAACATAATGTGGGAAACAATCGTGACTTGACTCCTAAAATTGGCATAACTCATCTACTGTGGTTAAAAATATAAAAGACGCATAGTACAAAAGCATTCAGCGGAAATTAACAAACAAAATAAATACAAACAACTCCCGTAACAGGACCGTGCTCTGGGCATGTTAAGTGCTAGGACCTTCGTATTTTGTGTATGTTGAATGGAAATAGAAGGGACAATTCTTAACCAAGTATATAATTTAAGATACCTAGAGGCATTTATGACATCAGATGGAAGATGCACAACGTAGATTAAGAACATAATAGGGCAAGCAAAAGCTGCATTTCAGAAAATGAAAGATATCTTGTGCAATAAGTTACTATTAAATGTAAGAAAGAAAGTGATGAAATGCCAAATAGAAGCTGTTTTGCTGTATGACAATGAATCTTCGAATGAACAAATTAGGAAGAACTTGGAAGCAACTGAGATGTAGTTCCTGGGGTAAATGTTGCGAATTTCTTCGGTTGCCAGGAAGTGGCTAATGAAACTAAAATAGTATATTCAACAATATGAATGACACAAATAACTTTCTTTTGTTATGTGATGAGAAGAAAAGCATTGGTGAACATTATGATGACTGGAAAGATCAAGAGGAAGAGAGGAAAACCAAGAGAAATGATGCTGGATAGATTGAGACCGTGGCATAGATGAATAACATCAGCGTAATTGGTCCAAAACACCATAGACCGAGATCAGTGGAGAGACATGAACGCCTACGCCAGCACTTGATGATAATGATGACTGCACATAGGAACTGGTGGCATGACTTTACCTCACGTAGGGGACCACGGGAGCTGACATTGAGCCTTGTCTGGCCTTGTCATGCCATTGTCAGCGTGACGCCCTATCTGTCACACCAAAACCAGCGAGGCAGCTACAATGGAAATATTGAACACGAAGCTCAAGTTCCATTATATGTGAGTAGCACCTCCCTGAACGACATTTAATCCATTATATGTATAAAGATTATGTCTATTATTTAGGCATGACATCAGAGATCGCCGACAATTTTCAAGCGGTGTCTTTGTTTGAATAGTAACATTACAAGTAAAAGATTACTAAAAAGCCAATATTCACGTCTAATAACTGACAATCACATTCAAATCATAAAATATAACTCCCATAAATGACATTAATCATCATAATCATCATCTTCCACTTTTGCAATCACGGTTCGTGGGTAAGACTAGTTGGCGCTCATGCGCCCGAATGTGGCACTGGATAGTGTTTATCTGTGTGATTGTACAATGTCTTTGCTGTTGTCAATCCATTTTCTTCTCGGAAGTTCTCTTGCTCTCATAGCAGATCTTCTTTGATGTAAGGCCAATGCTGTTTGTCGACGGTGTTGCATTCTAATGAGATGGCCGAACCATTTGATCTTCTGCCTTCAATATATGAGACACAAGGTGTTGATTCCACTGTCTGTATGATAACATTATGTCTTATTCTTATAGTTATTTTGACAGCTGTCCTCAAGCATCTCATCTCACAGGTGATGATTTTGTGTAAGGGTGATTTGGATAATGTCCAAGTTTAACATTGGTAGCATAGGACTGGTGTGAATATGCTATTTATTATCTGCCTTTTTGCAAATGCTTCAGCATGGGTGATAGTTGATATATGATTTCGATTTATCTGTCCCTTCTGCCATCTCCTGTGATTATATTTGCAAGCTATTTGAATTCTTTAACGTGTTTCATAGGTGTACTATTCATCGGTATAATTAGTAGACCAGGAGGATGACATGAATGCTGGTGCAAAATACGGTATTAGTTCTGTAATCCCGTTCGATGGATAACTGCAAGAATTCCAGCAGCAATAGACATGATGCTGCCAACAACGGTCAATGCGAAGGAGTAACCCAAGACTAGGGGAGTATCATCAGGCGTAAGCACCGATTCTATATCACGCTTACATCGTGTAGCGAAGACAATGGCGCCAGTCAGAGTCAGTAGTGCTAAGATATAAAATACAAATGCATTAAAGGCAATTGTGACGAAATGAAAGAGACCATGTGTTAGCAGCACATAAGACCAGATTTAATATATATTTTTTAGCTGCAGTTTGATAACGAATAACATATTTAATTAAAAAAAATAATGAATCATCATCATCATCATCATCATCATCATCATCATCATCATCATCATCATCATCATCATCATCTTCCACTGCTGCCGTCAAGCGTCGTGGGGAGGAATAATTTGCGCTCCAGCTCCCGGTGGGCGGCACTGGATAGTATCATTCCGTGTGATTGTACAATGTCTTTGATGTCGTCAATCCATTTTCTTCTTGGGCGTCCTCTTGGTTTCGTCGCAGATGAACTTTGATGTAAGGTAAGTGATGGTAGTTGTTGGTGTTGCATACTAACGACATGCCCAAAATACTTGATCTTCTGTCTTTCAATAAATGTGGCACAAGGTGTTGATCCTACTGTCTGTCTGATATCAACATTTTTTACTTGGTCTCGGATTGTTAAGTTCGCAGCTCTCCTCAGGCATCTCAAATCGCAGGTGTTGATTTTGCGAAAGTTTGATATGGATAAAGTCCAAGTTTCAGATTGGTATCGGGTTGGTGTGAATATGCTGTTTTTTATTTGTCGTTTTGCGGATATGGGTATATTTGGATGTTTCAGTAAGGGTGATACAGGGATGGATTAACCATTAGGCAAACAAGGCACGTGCCTAGGGCACCAAGCATTTGGGGGGCACCACAAGTCCTCAAGACAAATGTGTATATTGTCCCGGTAGCGTAATTGCATGGCATAAGCAAATCGCAAATGTAATATTGAATCGCACATTATTTATATATACATACCCTGTGCTGCCCATTCACTAAATCTGGTAGGCAGAAGTGCCGTTGACTCTTGTTTAGAGGCAGTAAACTTCTTCCATACAGTGCAACTGATCTATACTTTTTTCTCAGCTTCAACCAAAAGATGGAAGATTCTGAAAGGATGCCTTGTGAATGAAAAGCTGGTAAAGTCCCTCTCCGATACTAGATGGGAAGCACATGCTGTTGCAACTGAAGCCATTCTAATGTCTCATCCTCAGATTATAGAAGCGTTAGAATGTTTACAAGAAGACCAGTCACATAAGGGGGGACACCAGAAGAGAAGCAGAAAACATTGCAAAGAAGATGCAAGAATTAGAATTTGCTTTCATGCTTGTCTTTTGGGAAGAAGTGTTACAACATTTTCACAGAGTCAGTCAAGCTCTACAAAATGAGCACGTGAACTTGAAAACGTGTGCTGATTTGTATTCTTCACTAGCAGATCATTTGCATGAATCTAGGAATGAATTTGAAAGATTTGAAGAAGCTGCAAAAGAAATAACACCAGGTGTGGATTATAAGTCAATTTTGACCCGTAATCGTAAACGAAAGACAGTGGTTATTGATGGTGATGCCCCTGAGGTATCTCAGAATGCCAGAGACAAATTTCGTATATCTGCTTTCTACACCATTGTTGACAAACTTGAGACAGAGATGAGTAGACGAGGACAGGTATATAATGATCTAGCAGTTCGATTTTCTTGTTTGGTCGATGTACCACAAACATCTCAGTGTTGTGAAGGACTAATAAATGCTTATCCTGAAGATCTGAACAATAATTTATATACTGAACTACAACAGTTCCACTCATATAATCGCCACAAGTTTCGTGCATCAAAATCTGACAACAACACGTTCAGTCATGCAGAACTCTACAAAGTAATAGTTAGAGACAACATCGAGTGTGCTTTTCCAAATGTAGAAATCGCCTTGCGCATATTTTTAACATTAATGGTTACGAACTGTTCAACTGAGCTCTCTTTTTCTCAGTTGAAACGTACAAAAAATCCAAGTAGATCGACAATGAAACAAGAAAGGCTTGATTCCTAATCTTTGCTGATGATTGAGGCAGACTTGTTGCGCAAAATTAACTTTGATGATGTACTCAAAAACTTTGCCAGACGTAAATCTAGAAAAAAGAACTTTAAAATGTAAATGTGTGCTCTCTCTGACTTTCTTATCTATCAAAAAAGTTACAGTATTTTTGTCTACTATTATTACAAAATTAATTAACTATTAATTTTAATACATAAATAATTTATTGTAGGTTTTATATGAGTGATAGTAGTACAAACATATGTGTTTACATTTCACAACTGTTTTTTTTTTTTGTTAGTTTTTCGCATAATATTGAACATACCAGCAGTCAGTGGAGGATCGGGGGCCCGGGGCAGTAGGGGGCACCCATGTGGGTTTGTGCCTAGGGCACCAAGATGGCTTAATCCGGCCCTGGGGTGGTAGTTTATATGTAAGTGCACTAGCTATTTGATATCTGATTTCGATTTCTCTGTCCAATCTGCCATCTTCTGTGACCATATTTCCAAGATATTTGAATTCTTTAACTTGTTTCAGAGTTGTGCTGCTTATCTGTATACTTAGTGGGCCCGGCGATCTGCTAACTTGCATTACTTCGGTTTTGGCCGTGTTTATACTCATATTGTATCTGCTGCAGGTTGAACTCAGATTAGTAATATGATTTTGTAGTCTGCCCTCATCGCTGTAAAACAGGCACTGATCGTTTGCAAATAGAAGTTCATTTATTTCCTGTGGTTCAGTTGTTTCATCTGGAGTAAAGAGTTCTAAATTTTCCGAATCTGTTCTTTCAAGACTTGCTTCTTTGGATATTCTGTCCATGTTGATATTAAATAGCAAAAGAGAGAGCACACACCCCTGTGTAACTCCCGTATTGACTGTGAACATATCTGATATACATTCTTGTGTTCTTACTGCACTTTGGCTCGAGTGGTACATGGCTATGATGTTTTCTAGCAGTTGCTCTTGTATCCCATAGTCTTCAAGGATAGTCCATAATTTGTATCTGTCTACTCTGTCGAAAGCCTTTTTCCTGATCTACAAACACAATATCTTGCTGATTACCATATTCAATAGTTTTTTCACATATTTGTCTAAGTGTAAATAGTGCATCTTTACAACTTTTACCTTTCCGAAAACCGAATTGTACTTTGCTTAACTGTTGTTCAACTATGGGTCTAGTTCTTTGTTCCAATAGTTTTGCGTATATTTTCCCTATATGGCTCAGGAATGATATACCTCTGTATGTTTTGCACTCTCTCATATTGCCTTTCTTTTTCCATATTGGTACTATTATTGCCTGTTGCCAATCATCTGGAACTTTTCTTTCTTCCCTTGCTATATTAAAAAGTCTTGTTAGCCATTAAACTCATGTTTTCCCACAGGCCTGAATAGATTCTGCGGTTATTTAATCTATACCCGGTGATTTGTTTTTATGACTTTTCTGAATAACTGTTTTGACTTCTGCAGGTATGACATTTGGTTCTTGTTGTTCATGACTTTTAGGCACAAAAGTGAGGTTTTCTATGTTATGTGTGGGGTTAAGTAGTTCTTGAAAGTATTCTGCCCACCTTGCTAGTCTTTTTTTGTGGATTAAATATTGGTATACCTCTTTTGCTGTTTATGGCGGTGGTTGGGTTGTAGCATGCATCTCTGTTTCTCATTGTATTGACACGTTTATAAAATTCTCTTGGGTTGTCTTTGCTAAGGATCGCCATCTGTTCACCGTATATTCTCTAGGATTCATCTTTAGATGCTCTAATTGTTCGTTTGGCATTTCGTTCGTCGTGCTATTCTATAAGTAACATAGTCTTGTTCAGATTTGGTTGTGATCCATTTTTTTGAACGCTACCTTCTTTTTGAATATGCTATCTTTAACTTTGTTGTTCTACCAAAGTGTTCTTAATCTTTTGTCCAGCTCTAATTTATTTGTTCAGCATTTATTTTCCAATGTGTCGAGTATGGCAGCCTTGAAAATTGCTCATTCCTTATCTACGCTCGAGTAGTCATCAGGGATGTTCTCATGTCGTTTTTTTTTAGTTCTTGATTGAATTCGTCTTTAACCATATTTTTATGCAGCCTCATATAATTGATGACTTGTGTTGTTACCTTTTTGTTTCTTATTTTCCTGTATGTTGGAATCTTTTTTATTATGACTGGTTTGTGATAAGTATCAACGTATGTATTTAGGTGTGCTCTTGAATCTAATAGTAGTCCTCGTCTGATTTCCTAAGTAGAATAAAGTCAATTTGAGATGCTTGATCTATGTCATTCCATTTATACCAGGTCTTGGTGTGGCTAAGAAGATGTTGACAAAAAAAAAAGAAGACTATTTGCTACTATTAGTCCGTGTTCAGAGCATATGCTGAGTAGATGTTGACCATTGCTGTTACAATCAGTCTCTGTGTAGCTGAATGCATTCATCCCACGGTGCTCTTCGTGTGCCTATTCGTCCGTTAAAATCACCCATCCAATAAGTTCATCTGTCTCCCTGACATTATTTAACGTGTCTGCAAGGTTATCAAAATACTCGTCTTCGTCTTCGTCGCTGTAACCGTCGTTCATGGGGCATATGTTGGTATAAAAGTTGTTGTTCTATTTCCTTCTTTGATCTGTACTAGTATTATCTTTTCCGATATAACTTTAGTGTTGATAATGGCTTTCGCTATGTCTGGGTGTAACAAAAATCCCACTCCATGTTTAGCTGTAGCTCACTGGTCGACGCCACTCCATATAAGAACGTAACCTTCATGTGTTCGTTTTGTGTCCTGCCTCTTTTTCCTAGTATCTGCGAGTCCTAATATTTGAATATTTGATTTTGTCATAAACTCTACGAAAGCTGGTTCCTAATTTCCTAGACCAGTAACATTCAAAGTCCCGAATATCTCCTGTCTCCTTCGAAATTTAGCTGTTATTGGTCGCTTGTTTTCCGGCTTCGGTGTGTTTCCGGCGTGAACACTGATAGAGTTGCGTTTTTCTTTCAATTTACTCCATAATTCTTGAGCAGTAGTTCTTGAACAAATAAATTCCCTACCGGCTTACTAGACCTGTCGTAGGTTCATCCTTATTTGAACAGAATGATGTGAAGAAACACGCACAAAACACATAATTAAATCTCCGAATCTAATCGAACGAGGTTTACACAACAATGGGCATCTGCATATATATATATATATATATATATATATATATATATATATATATATATATATATATATATATATATATATATATATATATATATATATATATATATATATGAATAAAGCCACAAAAACGAACCTTATGAAAAACTATACTCGGCACCTAAATTGACAGCTATTGGAAACTGAAATATATAGATATAATTGTGTCTCTAGGGTCAATGGTAGTAATAGTAGTAGTAGTAGTAGTAGTAGTAGTAGTAGTAGTAGTAGTAGTAGTAGTAGTAGTAGTAGTAGTAGTAGTAGTAGTAGTAGTAGTAGTAGTAGTAGTAGTAGAAGTCGTAGTAGTAGTAGTAGTAGTAGTAGTGTCAAGGTCTCACAGCCGAGGTTGCGACGCGTTGTCTGTACCAACGCCAGACACCATAACAACACGCAACCCTGAATAATGTTAAACACGGCAGAGAGAACGCGGCGTCTTTGCGGACGCCTGGATAAGCAGCCACGCACAGCAATTGAGTTCACCCCGTGAACCGTGCAGGGGACACCAGCTGACGTGAGCGTGTAGCGTGTAGGACGCCAGAACTGGCAGACGGGCTTAGATCGTTGAACGGACAGGTCGCAAGGGAATGCGAGTTGAGTTTGAATCTGCCTTGAGAGCTAGCCTTATGACAGTGGGAGACTGGTTCGAACGCTTGTATAGTTTGACTGTAAGTGAGATGTTTATTGCTTGCATGTATTATTATGTATTGTAGTGATATTGTTTATGCTATAATGATTGTTATGGATTGTCAGTGCGCGATGTTTGTGCGATGATAAATGCGGCGCGTCAATAAAACGTGTGAATAATACTTTCGGATATTCACTTCGTGTGATTTGATAGTTTGATATTACTTCACACTTGCCAGAAAACGAGCTACTTGTCTTGTGTTATGCAAGACTCTGACAAGTGCGAATGTGGAGGCTTTCGTCCGGGTTTTGAATCAAATGCGAACGTATAAATTTTTTTGTCCGAGTTTGAAGCGAATGTGAACATGCCGATAGAACTTAGAAGTGCGCAAGTCATAGGTTAAGGTAAAGTAACGAATTAATAGAGTTGATTTAATTAAATTATAAGTGTGAAGATATTATTTGAAGCCAACCGAGGCGTCTTCAGACTTATCACTAAATTCAACAAATTTTGTACCTAAAATCCAAAATGGCGGCCGTGCCCTTGAATGTCATTGAGTAGGTTAGTGTGTGCGTGAAAGTTGTTGAAAGTGGTAACGACTAACAATAATACTTGACAGCATACAAACCTTTACAGACTTCAGTGACATTACACACACCATACATTTACAAACGTTCTAATTTCGTTTAGTTTAAAAAGTACAGGGTTTTTGTGACAACTTTACCTGAGTCTGGTGAACTTCAAAAATTTTTTGTGCGTCAACCCGAAAGACGTTCCAGTGTGATTTCGAGCACCACTGAACAGCACAGTACCGAAGGATTACTTGAGTATAAAATTTTTTTTCAGCTTTCTTTATACTTTCGTTAGTCTGGCTTTAGACATTAAAAAAAAAAAAAAAATGTGTTGCGTATCCCTTACGGGACGTTGCAGTCAACACCAGCATTTTCAGCTGCTGTTGATGTACTAGGCAAGTGTTACGTTCAGTAGTTTGCCATTGCTTTCTGAACGACCGGCCTCTATACCTTTTTCGAAAAAACCAGCACCGCCGTGTTTCGAACCCGGGTATACGGGCTCACAAACCGCGTTCGCAAGCCCTTCAGCCACAGAGACCGACATTAACTGTGCTATAAATATTTGTAACTTACTAACATCATAAGTAATTTTGTTTATATTTATTCCATCATACCTATTGTTTATCATGTCTTCTTTAAACGAGTTCATTGAAATGGGTTTAAAAATGAATATGTCTGGTGAGGGATTGAGAACATGGAGTGAAAGTAAATATGCAGAATATCTTTTGAAACAAGAGCAAATTAGTGAGAGGGATGAGAGAGCGGCCGAACTAGCGTTAAAACAATCAGAAGCTGCTTTAAAGCTTCAACAGGCACAAGCAGAAGCTGCTCTAAAGCAATCAGAAGCTGCTCTGAAAAGTAAAGAGGCAGACTCAGCAGCTGCTTTAAAGCTTCAACAAGCACAATCAGATGCTGCTCTAAAGCAATCAGAAGCTGCTCTGAAAAGTAAAGAGGCAGACTCAGCAGCTGCTTTAAAGCTTCAACAAGCACAATCAGATGCTGCTCTGAGGCTTCAACAAGCACAATCAGACGCTGCTCTAAAACAATCAGAAGCTGCTCTAAAACAGTCAGAGGCTGCAGTGAGGCAAGCTGAAATCTTGGCCCAAAGTAAGAGAGAAGAACAAGAAACACAACTAAGAATTGAACAGCTAAAAGCTGAATGGTCTAAAGATAAAGTGAATAGAGAAACAGACAAAGATCAACCTCATAAGAAGTACCAAGGTCTGATCAGAAGTTACAACACAGGTGATTGCATAGCAGCATTCACCCAAAATTTTGAATTTGTTATGGATCATTACAAAATCCCAAAACCTGAATGGGGGATAGTATATGTAAGAAGTCTTTCTGGGGAACCTCTTAAAGTCATAGAGTCGATCCCAAATGACCTGAAAGAAGATTATCTTTACATAAAAGCAAAAATTATGTCACATTTTTTGATAGATGAATCAGGTTATAGAGAACAGTTTAGGAAGTTGTCTCCTAAGCCAACACACACGTTCTCTGATTACATCTCAGAAATTCAAAATATTTTTTCTAAATGGCTGTCAGCAGCTAAAGTAAATGGAAGTTATGACAAATTGGTTGACCTTATGTTGAGAGATAAGATTATTGCATCTCTCCCAGCCCCCTTTTCTAAATTTTTGTTGGAATGTCAGTGTGAAAGTGTTCAACAGATTGAAAGTCGTGGCTCTGGTTATTTTGCAGCCAATAAGCATTGTTTCTCTAGTAGTCTGACCAGCACAGACTTTGTAGCAGCAGCTACATATGGCAAATATCAGGCAGGGTCAAATAGCAAACAAAGACCTTATAAGCAAACTGCAGAGAAATTATATCAGTGTAAATATTGCAACTATGCACACAATGAGCATGATATGTGCGACCAACATCCTGGGTACACTGCTTACTTGCATAATTACATTTCTAAGCAAGAGAAAGAGAGGAAGAACTACAAAAAACTTACAAAATGTTACCTTTGTAAGGCTTTTGGTCACTGGCGTAAGGATTGTAAAGCCAAGTCACTGACCAAAAAGGCTAATGCAGCCATATTTGACACTTCTTCGTCAGAAGATGAAAGTGTACAAGATCACCCAGTAAACTCAGCACATTCCATTGAGGTATTCCATCAGGAAAAATGTACAATTTGTGATCAATTTCATGAGGATGGCGTGTTAACATGCGGCCATTCTATACCTATTACCAGTGAGGAGGCCAATTCTGTAGTAAACTCCAAAGGTAAACTGAACATACACCAGGGGTATGTTAATGGTAAACCTGCCACAGTTTTACGTGATAGCGGAAGTACTCTCATTGTTGTAAAGAGAGATTATATTCTACCATCACAATATAGTGGTAAATATGTCACATGCAGGACATTCTCAGGGAACATAGAGAAATATCCACTTGCATGGGCATATATAACGACACCATTCCTTACAGGAAAGGTTAAATGCGCAGCATTAACCAATCCATGCTGTGATATTATCATTGGAAACCTTCCTGAAGTGAATGACATACCACATGACATCAATACATCATCTGTCAGTTGTAATATTGATACTACCACTTCACCTTCATCACAAATCACCATTCATGATGTATTACCACCTGTAATTGAATGTACAAATACCAACCTGGCTATGCCAGAACATACATGTAATTGTGTGAATGTAACATCAATGTGTGATGAGAATGATCGTTGTAATGTAGTAAACGCAGTAACTAGATCTACTTCACAGATGCAAGATCGAATCGATCAAACAGAGGCTTTACAACGAGTAAGTCCTGTTGTAACATCTCCTGAGACAACTAGGGAGACGTTTATAACATCCCAGAAAGCCGATCGATCTCTGCAAAAGTATTTTAAACTTATAGGCCAAAAGCCAAGAGTAGCAAAGAATGCTCAATGGTACTTTGCTCTCAAGAACGGAATTCTAACACGGTATTACACCAAAGGTTCCAGCACTATAGAACAAACAGTGCTACCGTTAGAAAACCGCAAGCAAGCATTGAACATAGCTCATGACATACCCTTTGCAGGACACATGGCTTATGCTAAAACTAGAGCAAGGTTACTTACTCAATTTTATTGGCCAAAGTTTTGCAACGATACCAAACAGTATTGCAGATCGTGTGACATCTGTCAAAAGCTTGTCAAAAAGGGTAAACACCCACAAGCTGAATTGCAAGTTACTGATTTGGCTAGTAGACCGTTTGAAAAGATCTCGGTCGATATAGTTGGTCCTCTGAACCATATAACATCTAAAGGTAATAGATATATTGTAACACCCATTGATCTATGTACTCGTTGGCCAGAAGCGATTCCAATGAAGAACATAACTTCCAACGACATCATGGTAGTGTTCTTTCATATTTTTGCGAGGGTAGGATTCCCTGATACCATCCTTTCAGATCGGGGTAGCCAATTTATTTCCTCGGCTACACAAGCCTTTACCAAAATGTTGGGTGTTAAACAATGCTTCAACATTCCATATCACCCACATTCGACCGGTATAATAGAAAAGATTAATGGCGATATGAAACATATGCTCTCTAAGGTAACCCAAGAACATCCTGAAGATTGGGATACTTATCTGCCTGCCATTTTGTTTGCATATAGGGAAGTGCCCCATGCCAGCACTGGGTTCTCACCATTCGAAATGTTATATGGCGCACAACCACGCGGCCCATTATCTCTGTATGAATCTGTGTTGACTGGAAGTACAACTGTGTCTATACCCATTTCACCTTATGAACATGTAACATCATTGCGTGATAGAATTATGAAATCATGTATATTAGCCAAAGAAGCTCTCCAAAAATCAGGAGCTATTTACCGACAATATGCTAACAGAGGAAATAGAACTATTACACTGACGCCAGGACAGGACGTTCTTCTTCTTTTGCCAAGTGATAGACATCTCCTAACTGACTCATGGCAAGGACCGTTCAAAGTGCTACGACAAATTTTGACGGTAGATTACGAGATTGCAGTTAGGGACAAACATAAAATTTTCCATATTAACATGCTCAAATCTTATCACCACAGGCAAGACGAACAAGTAGAGACTGCAGCAAGCACCTCCATAGTGGACCAGACGGACGACAACGACACTGACGAGATACCGACACCAGTTCTTGACACAACGACCAACTTACAAGACATTAAGGTAAATCCTAAACTGAATCAGACACAAACTGACAGTTGCAGACAACTGATACAAGACTACAGGACTATCTTTTCTGACAGCCCAGGACAGACAGATTTAGTGCAACACCAAATCATCTTAACATCTGACGTTCCTATTAAGTGTAGACCATATTCCATCCCTATACACTATAAAGAAAAACTTCATCAAGAAATCATTGATTTAGAAACAAATCATATCATTCGACGTTCACAATCTCATTTCTGTTCACCAATAGTTTTGGTACGCAAAAAGGACAACACTATTAGACTCTGTGTGGACTATCGTAAGCTCAACAGCATTACACAGTTGGATTTAGAACCAATGAGCAACTGTGAAGACATCTTGACTGAACTATCTGACTCACGTTATTTTACTAAACTTGACATGACAAAAGGCTACTGGCAGATAGCTGTACATCCTGATAGTATACATCTGACTGCATTTGCCACACCTTGGGGTTTATACGAATGGTGTAAACTACCTTTCGGATTAGTCAATGCACCAGCTACCTTCGTCAGAATGACAAGAATTCTTTTGACAGACATTGCTAACATCATTTGGTACATGGACGACATTTGCGTACACACGAAGGACATGACAGAGCACATAACAGCACTACAGCAGACATTTGACAGAATTAGACATCATGGACTGACTGTAAAACCTTCTAAAGTGGATATAGCCTTTCAGGAAATTTCATTTTTGGGCTATAAGATCTCAAATGGCTTTATATCAACTGACGATAACATCATGTCCAGAATTTTGAAATTGTCGCTTCCGACAACTAAGAAACAATTGCGAAGTGTGTTAGGTCTGTTAAACTATTACAGACAGTTTATTCCTCATTTTGCTGAATTGACCAAATGTTTCACTGATCTACTAACAAATAAATACCCCAATGTGATTGTAAACAGTGAATGTTTAAGGCCAGCATTTACGAAAATTCTTTCTTATTTTTCTAAATCACCTATTTTGAAATTGCCAAATTTGAATATTACTTTTAGATTAAGATGTGATGCGAGCTCCGTAGCCATTGGAGGAGTGCTTCTCCAAGAACACGACCAAATCTTGTACCCAGTATACTACGTCTCTCGAAAACTGAACACCAGCGAACGAAATTACAGTACACCGGAACTCGAGGCTCTTGCCATGGTATTTTCAGTACGTAAACTTTCCAGATTTTTGTTAGGCAAACATTTCATTATTGAAACAGATAATACTCCGCTGACAATTGTTACCAGAGGAACGCCTAGTAACAGCAGGGTGGCAAGATGGTCCCTTCTTCTGCAGGACTATAGCTATGAGGTTAACCATATAAAGGGTTCACAAAACTGTCTTGCAGACCTTTTGTCGAGATGTCCATACAACGAACCTAATACCCAGTCGACACCAGAGCACAGTGCAGAGCGTGTATAAAACTGCAACGTAGATAGTGCTCAGTACCACAGCCAAGTGTGACAATGTGTCAGTAACGCTGTGTACACTATTGTGATGGGGAAGATTGTATCTCCCAATGTATATAACTTATGTACATATTGTGATTCTTATTATTATCATGCGAATGAATGCGTGTATAATTGTGAGATATGTGAAAGAATGAAATCAGTATTATGTAAACTAATGTGTTGTATAACTGTGAGATATGAGAAAGAATGTAATTATTATTGTAAATAAATATTATAACAACCAGACACTACAGAGAAGTGTCACGGGACAACACTAGAGGATCCAAGAAGTTACCAAGCACTAAAACGTGAGGTAATCCTAAAGTATCCAAACCGAGGTGCCAAGACGTTTTAACAAGGTACGAAAGATGACTGCGACAGTACAATCCGAGCAGAAGACGGAAGAGATGATCCAACAGCTGATAGTAACAACTACTACTCCGTTTATAGAAGATCCATCAAGAACGGACCAGCTTTGTTTGAATGACATCACAACACATGTAGTAGGACAGCTGTATACTTCCGATTTTTTGCATAGTAATATTAAAAGTATATAAATGTATGACGTTGTATTAAAATGTGATTTAAAATATTTCCATATACGGAATTGTATATGTTGATTTGTATAAGATGTAATCTCAGCATCATAACTTGATTGCTTCTTTACAAACGTGACTTTTTGTGCACATTTGTCAATAAGGATCAAATTATGGCACTAGGAAATGAATTTACAATTGTAATTTATGTCTTGTAAACGACGATAAATTATTGTTCCTAAATTTTCTGTATAATAACCAGGGAACATTATTCTAAATTGTTGGTGATATGTAAATATGTATTGTAACCATTAACATGTGTGCTTGATAAATAACATGTCAATGTAACATCATTTAGATATGGACAGTATATTGCCAAAACTGTTGACCTTCATTAGAAACTCTTAATAGAGGTCTGATGGAGGAGTCATCTCAGAGGGAGATGCTCACGGCTTGACCTGATTATTTTAGTATTTTTGTTCTTGGTTGTGAGGTAGGGGCCAGTTTAGCCGATACCTACCGGACTAGCTGGGTCACAGCGAGGTAATGCCCATTAAATAGATTGTACTTGACAGTTGTACTTCATAGTGCAACATAAGTGGTGTATACATATTGTTGACTATTCACCTGTATATATTTATTATAATTGTTAATGTATAATGTTCGACTTTGACATGTTTAATAACACCTAGATATATATTGTACATGAAAGGAAATCCTTTCATGAAAAAGGGGTGTGGAGAGTGTCAAGGTCTCACAGCCGAGGTTGCGACGCGTTGTCTGTACCAACGCCAGACACCATAACAACACGCAACCCTGAGTAATGTTAAACACGGCAGAGAGAACGCGGCGTCTTTGCCGACGCCTGGATAAGCAGCCACGCACAGCAATTGAGTTCACCCCGTGAACCGTGCAGGGGACACCAGCTGACGTGAGCGTGTAGCGTGTAGGACGCCAGAACTGGCAGACGGGCTTAGATCGTTGAACGGACAGGTCGCAAGGGAATGCGAGTTGAGTTTGAATCTGCCTTGAGAGCTAGCCTGTATGACAGTGGGAGACTGGTTCGATCGCTTGTATAGTTTGACTGTAAGTGAGATGTTTATTGCTTGCATGTATTATTATGTATTGTAGTGATATTGTTTATGCTATAATGATTGTTATGGATTGTCAGTGCGCGATGTTTGTGCGATGATAAATGCGGCGCGTCAATAAAACGTGTGAATAATACTTTTGGATATTCACTTCGTGTGATTTGATAGTTTGATATTACTTCACACTTGCCAGAAAACGAGCTACTTGTCTTGTGTTATGCAAGACTCTGACAAGTAGTAGTAGTAGTAGTAGTAGTAGTAGTAGTAGTAGTAGTAGTAGTAGTAGTAGTAGTAGTAGTAGTAGTAATAGTAGTAATAGTAGTAGTAGTAGTAGTAGTAGTAGTAGTACAAGTTATAGTAGTAGTAGTAGTAGTAGTAGTAGTAGTAGTAGTAGTAGTAGTAGTAGTAGTAGTAGTAGTAGTAGTAGTAGTAGTAGTAGTAGTAGTAGTAGTAGTAGTAGTAGTAGTAGTAGTAGTAGTAGTAGTAGTAGTAGTAGACCTCTGTCACTCCTGAAGGACTATAGAGTTGTGCCGCTGGCGAGGACCTGACAGCACCGCTGGTGATTGTATAGTCTAATGCGAGAGTGACAATCTTTATCACAGTTTCCGCATCTGTAAGACGAGGCAGGTCCCGCAGTAAGCGACCGCATTTTATGCCTGTGCCCCCTATCCTCAGTTTGCTGGATCAGATTGCGCTCGAAGAGCACCAGTCCGTTTCGTACATCTCTTCTCCAGGAAAATCTGTCTGTTGCAACTCTTTCCCACATGTCTGGATCTATGCCAAGGGTTTTTATATCTTATGTACACACATCCCTATATCGCATTTGGGGGATTGACCTCTTCCCTGTGGCTAGTTCTCCGTGTAGATCTTTGGGAATACGTCCATCCTCCATTCGAGATACATGGCCCAACCATCGGAGGCGTCTCTGCTTGAGGAGGGAGTGCACTGTGGTAATAGTCGCTCTTTCAAGCACATGTTTATTTGTTGTGTGGTCTTTCCACGATATGCTCAGGATACGTCTCACACATCTCATATGGAAGGAATTCAACTTTCTTTCATGTTGTGTGTGCAAGGTTCAGGATTCAGACCCATACAATAGTGTGCTAACAACACAAGCTTTATATACTTAAACTTTTGTACGCTCTGGTAGTCTATTATTCTCCCAAACTCTTTTAGTTAGCCTGGAAAGTGTTGTGGCTGCCTTTCCAATGCGTCTGCCGATTTCTGTCTCTAATGAAAGATTATCCCAAATAAGCAAACTCATGGACAACCTTCATTTCGTAATTAGAAATTTTGATTTATGGAGGAGCATCAGTGAAGAGAATTTAATGTAAACCTATTCTCATGTTTTGTGGATTATTCAAAGACATTTGACTGTGTACAACATCAGAAACTTTGGGAAATTATGAGTAATATAGGCTTTCCACCACATGTAATACAACTCATAAGAATGCTCTATCTAGACCAACAAGCAGCGGTTAAAATAGATGGTGAGACATCAGATTGGTTTGACATCAAGCAAGGAGTCCGTCAGGGATGTGTCCTGTCCCCCTATTTGTTTAACCTGTACGCCGAAAATATAATGAGAAATGTAAGAGATGATATAAACAGGGAACTATATGATGTCTTAAATATCAGTGGTCATGACATACCAGAGATTCTGTAAGCTGATGACACAGTATTGCTATCCACAACACAGACTGGTATAGAAAACCTAATATCCTCAACCCAATTGAATAGTGAAAATCACAACTCATATCTTAACATACCAAAAACAAAGATAATGCATACAGATAAAACCACTATGAAGAAAGAAATATATGTTAATGAGAAAAAATTGGAGGTGGTGGAAAATTTTGAATATCTTGGGTCATTGATTACCAACAACGGTGACACAATGAAAGAAATTAAAAGACGACTATCAATTGCTCTTCAAAGACTAAAACAGCTGAATACATTATAGAATGGGACAGACAGAACTACAAAAATTAGATTTTTAAGAGCATGCATCTTTCCCATTGCAACATATGCCTGTTAGACCTGGACACTTACTAAACAAGCTGAACAACGCATACATGCCTTTGAATATAAATGTTATAGACGAGTTCTAAGAATATCGTGGGTAAAGAAAAGAACAAATGCATCCATACTTCAAGAGCTGAATATTGAAGAAGGTTGGCTATTAAAGACGATAAACCAAAGAAAGCTGAAATATTTTGGTCACTTGAAACGTCATGAAAGTTTGGAGAGAACAACAATGGAGAGGTATATGCCTGGGAAGAGAGGAAGAGAAAGGCCAAAGAGAAGATGGGTGCAGGATATGTCGGATGATCTCCAGATGGGTGTATCGGACGCGGGAAATCATGCTTATCATCGAGAGATTTTCCGGAAGGTTGTTATGGGAGCGAGGTTCTAGAAAGGACATGATACTGAATGAATGAATGAATGGGGGAGCACCTGCATTTTGTTCCATCATCTGTGTTTTATTTAGACTTATGATAAGACCAAAGGCTTTGCAGGCGGCTGCAAAACGATCTCTGAGCCGTTGGAGATCTTCTGCAATATTGTTACCCCTTAATGACAAGAACATGTAATACGTACATACACAATACGATGTTTCAATTCCAATTCATTAGAAAGCAAAAAATAACACGTACAAACATATATACAAATGAAATGAAACCCATTGATACCTCAAAAGATGAAGAGGAAGGTGGTGGCGCTGGGTAAGTTTCTTTCAGTTGTGTCCAAGCGAATATGTTTGAGACAGTAGACAACAAGGACATTTAGGCCCGCAAGAGACCCTACAAATCCACACGTCACAATCCCCCTGGCTATATTAACAGACCCTGTAATGAAAATGTAAGTAGTTTGTATTAATGTTATACGCTGTTAAGTAATCAAACGATAAATGATCAATGACACATTTCTAACAAGACTGCTGCTAGGACTCAAACGCTGTCTAAAACGCATTAGGTGAACAACTTGAGAACATCTGTCGGTTTCTCTAGACGTGCATAATTAGAAATAATGACATTAGAATCATCATAGGTGTCGGCTCATCAATAAATTTTCGGAGAGACAACATACTAAATGGTTCGAATATCTTCTGAGAATGTAGTCCGGTGACTAAGGAGTTTGCAAATTAATACACTGTGTCTCCAATGATGCTTTCAACATTTTCAATACACGCACGGGCGGAACAAGGTCACGTTGTGATCCAAATACATACACACATACACACTCTCCAACACACGCATTTTATATATCACATGCACACACTTAACACACACTCGTATATGTATATGTAAGTGCACATTTATTTATTTTTAATAAACAGGGAACTAACAGGTTGGATATAGCTGACTTGGTTTCCTTTTGAGAAGTAACGTTTCTTCCGATAGTCTATGATACTTCTTCCTCTTGTTTTTATTTTTCCACCTTCAGACCTCACTATGAAAAGAAGCAGACATCTGGATGAAGTGTGTTCTCAAATGTAACAGTGTAAAACAACATAATTTGCCCTGTTCTCCATGTATTGGACACTCCTATTACACATGTCTGCCTGTCATTTTACCAGTTAGTAGTATGTCAGAAGGTATTCAGGTATGATTTAAGGATCCAGATCCTCCTGATGACGTAGTATTTTACTATATAAAAAGTCATGGTCCTACGCTCTGACGTCAAAAAGCGGATCCTTCGGCGACCGCATTTTTTTGAATTTTGGCGGTTATTTTCATGGGTTTGGGTGACTACTTCCGGTTGTCACTTCCGGTCCCCGGGGCGGTAGCGGTGGTGGCGGTGGCAGCTGCGGCGGCTGCGGCGGCGGGGGTGGTGGTGGCGGTGGCGGTGGTGGCAATGGGTTCGAGTCCCAGTGTGTGTATGTGTGTGGTGCGGTCACGTGGTGTGAACCGAGCCAGGGCACCGCAGAGGTGGGTGATCGAACCCCAGTCATATCGACCCTTCGATTAGGAGATAGAAGTCAATATGACAGAGAATGATTTAGTCCATCTCTCGAGGTAACCCGAGGATCCCTTTTTGGATTGCATTAATAAACTTTTGTACGCTTCAGTATGCTAATTCAACAGAAGTCCCGACTCCATGTATATCCTTTACGCGTTTGGTGAAAATCTGGTTTAGGAATATTCTAACCACCCAATCAATTTTATTAAAAATTAAACCTAAAAACTTAATTAAACTCTCTAAATTCTTGTATGTATATTGGCTCATATTAATTTCAATATACAACTCTAATCCCCGTTTAAAATAAGCCATATATTCCCGAGATATACATTAAATTATGTAAATAAAGAACACAAATAACCTCCCTTTTTTCAAAACATAAATAGAACTGCCAACTTTACCTGCGTCACCAGGTAAAGATCACACAATAACCCATAACCCCCGCCATAAATACAACGACCAGCAAACGCGAGATTTTCCGATACCACTCAACCATGACGCTTCACCGACCACGAGCCGAGTGATATGACAATAGTCGCGGCCAGCAAACACGCCCCGCGAGAAAAAATACAATGGCCAGCGTGTACTGATAACCGCTAGATAAGAACCTGAAGTTAATTACCATTGACAGCTAGGCGAGCTGTGGTCAATTATGCAGTGGTCATGTATACAAGAATTCAGCGCAAATATGTTTTTCTATTTTGCTGTAAATCTCTCTCTCTCTCTCTCTCTCTCTCTCTCTCTCTCTCTCTCTCTCTCTCTCTCTCTCTCTCTCTCTCTCTCATGAAATAATACTGAATACGTGTGGGCGTGCGTGGGTGTACTGTCGAATATGTGTGTGTGTGCGCGCACACATGTAGGCGTGTGTGCGTGTGTGCGTGTGATATCAATTACACGACGCTGCAGTCAACCTCAACATTCGTGTTTCCTGGACAAGCTTGCAATAGTCAATTTGTACGAACGACAACCGTGTCAGGTGCACGTGTGTGTGTGTGTGTGTGTGTGTGTGTGTGTGTGTGTCCTATCAATTACAGGACGTCGCAGTCAACCTCAGTACTCTATGGAGTTTCGTGTGTGCTGGCCATGTTTGTGATTCTCATTTTGAATGAACGACAATCATGTCACGTGTGCGTGTGTGTGTGTGTGTGTGTGTGTGTGTGTGTGTGTGTGTATGTGTGTGTGTGTGTGTGTGTGTGTGTGTGCTATCAATTACAGGACGTCGCATTCAGACCCAACATTGTTTGGCTGGTCGTGTCCCACCATGATTTACTGTGTAATTTCACGACCAAAGCGTGGGTGTACTGTCGTGTGAGCGTGTGTATGTGTGCGTGTGTGTATGTGCGTGCGTGTGTCCTATCACTTACAGGTCATTGCAGTCAACCTTACCATTCTATGGCGTTTCGTGTGTGCTGGGTAAGTTTGCGATTCTCGACATCTCTGTGTGTGTGTGCGTGCGCGCGTGTGTGTGTGTGTCTGCGCATTCGTGCGTGAGTGTTTGCGTGCGTGCGCGCGCATGTGCGCGCTCGTAGGAAAACTTCAATATTTGGGGAGTGGTTGTGGAGTGGGTGTAGAAGAGGGTTTCTGGTAGTAAAAAGATGGGTGGATCAAGAGGGGATGGGGGTGAAATGCGTGCATGAGTTTTGTAATTGCGTGCGCGCGGATGTGCGCGCTCGTAGGAAACTTCAATATTGGGTGTCATCTCACATCCAAAGCTATCCCTCGTACTATAGGTGTGTCTATCTATTACATACTACAGTCAAGTTGTAATGGATTGCACTTACACGACGTCGCAGTCAGCCACACCATTCATGCTTCTTGGGCAATCTTGCCGAGGTCTTTCTGACCATCCGGTACCCATGATCGTCTGTAGTGTCTGTCACCAGGATTACCATCATCAGCATCACCCAACTCCACCAACAAAATCATTATTATCATCATCATTATCAACAGCAGCATCGTCATCAGCTGAAGGTGACCGATCGGGTGACTCACCACAGGGCTATGTCGGCGGAGTGAACATACGTGAACGTGTTCAGACATGTCTTTGGGGAAAATCGGAGGATGACTCAAAGCATACTGATCGAGGTAAACTGGTTTGAACATGTTTAGACACGTTTTCTATGCAGCATCAGCCGCACAGTCAGTATAAAAACAACCACAAAGGCGGGGTAAAGACACTATGATTGCAACAAACCCTATCGAAAACAGCTCACCGAAGAGACCACACGGGTAAGTAGCACTGTGTGTGCTATATTGTCTCGTTACATGTCATCAAGTCGGTATAGTGCTGTCCCTAGTGTATATCTCAGAAGCTACATCAGGCAATTAACAAGAATAAACCGCTAGGTTTAACCGCCCGGTATAGGAATACTAATACAAATATTAATGACGGTCGTTTATAAAATATCATCATAAAATACCATCATCAGCTTCACTTTTGCCGTCAAGTGACGCGGGGGAGAAATGGCGATCCACTACTAGATGGGTGGCACTGAATAGTGTCATGCCAGGTGATTATCTGTATTCTCAGGCGTCCTCTGCTTTAATCCGTTAGGGTAGCGGCTGTGGTGCATTCCAGTTGTGTACATATGAAACATGCTTTTTCATTAAAGTATGCTTTCTCTGTTCACTAAAAAGTTATATGCTTTTGATCATCTACAGATTCAAACCAAGACGAACAGTCCCGCATTGACACGTGGATCACACCAATTCCGGAACACACAAAGGTATGTGTATATTTCAGGTCTCCATTAAGTGTAGTGTAATATATATGTGTGTATGCCTATGTCCTCTTTCTGTACAGTGTGTGGAAACAGGTTTATTCAACACTCAATATCGATCATGATCCCGATCACTCTCCAGAGTAAAATAAAAGGTGCTGAGACAGGAGAATCTAGAGTCATGCTCTGTGGTCACTAATGCATTAAATGAATATATATCACTAATGTACACGATCTCAAAATACTCTTGCTCTTCAAAATGAGTCAAAGCTACATAAAAGTCAATTATGTGGTGTCAAATTCAGTATGTGTAATCTTTACTGTTCCTTGTTATATCATCTTTATCCTTTCTCCAGACTGAAAATTTGCAGACACAGAAAAATCTCGAGACTATTGAGTTGCTTACAAGAAGTGAAATCTCGAGGTTATAGCTGATAAGAAGTGAAAGCTTGAAGCTATTGAGCTGTGTATAAGAAAGGAAGGCAACGAACGGTCTACCACAAAATATTGGTATGTATGCTGTGTATATACTGAGAACAATAATCGAACGTTCTATAGAAGTAAACAAAGATCTACACCTTTGCTTTATTGACCACACAAAGGCTTTTGATAAAGTGAGACATGTCAACATGATAAGGATGCTTGAAAATCTACAAATTGATGGAAAAGATCTTAGACTTGTAAAAAACATATATTGGAAACAACAAGCTGCCATAATAGTTGATAATGAAGTAAGCCAATATCAACCTATTAAGAGAGGTGTGAGACAGGGATGTGTAATGTCTCCAGATCTGTTTTCCATGTACAGTGAACGTATTTTCAGAAATATTGAAGATATGGAAGGAATCAACATTGGGGGACGATGCATCAATAACATTACATATGCAGATGATATAGTCTTGATTGCAGACAATGAACAGGACCTGCAAAATTTAGTAGATGCGATTGTTACACACAGTGAACAACTAGGGTTAGAATTAAATTGTAAAAAGACACAGATTATGGTCGTCACTAGGAAGAACGAAAAACCACAATGTAATATACAAGTAAATGGGAATATTCTTCAACAAGTGAATAGGTACATTTATCTCGGAACAGTAATAACATCTGATGGAAGATGCCTTGAAGAGATTAGAACAAGAATCGCCATGGCAAAATTAGCCTTTAGCAAGATGAAAAACATACTGACCAATAAAAAGATGTCAACTGAAACGAGAAAAAGAGTGTTGAGATGCTACATAGAACCTGTACTCTTATATGGATGTGAAGCGTGGACAATGAGCAGTCAGGCTGAAAAACATCTGATGGCTGTAGAGATGTGGTTTCTGAGGAAAATGCAAAGAATACCATGGACAGCCAGAAAGACCAATGAACAAGTTCTTCAAGAAACAAATGAAGATCATAAATTCTTCTTCTGCGTTCATCCGGATTTTTTTTCCGGATGTGACTGCGTTGTGCCTGTTTACAGCAGAGCTGCGTTCTTGCGCCGTTAGGCCGACACATCCGACTTCTGCGGGCATTTGTTGACCGGGTTAACATTCCCAGGGAGATCGTAAATTGATTAGATAAATTAGACGTAGACAGTCAAAATTTTTTGGGCATGTTATGAGAAGAAATGGATTGGAGAACTTGGTGACGACTGGTAAGATCGAGGGGAACAGACCAAGGGGAAGACCTAGAAGCAAGTACCTGGATGGCTTGGCCTTGTGGCATGGTCGAGACTGAAACACGGAGCTGATCCACGACTCTGGTGAGATGGCAGAACATGACCGGCCACGCTTACCGGCATGGCACATGATGGATGGATGGATGCTTTTATCATTTCTCACTAATGACTGGTCATCACTAAATATTTTTCACCCCTAAGTGGCGGGCACCACCAAATGTAGTCTGCATTTCTCACTAACATAGTACAACTCTGCGTCATACAATATAAAATGACACAAAGAACAGAATTACGAACCAGGACGTTACTAACCAACACCACAAAAATATAGTCACGGAGTAGACCTTCTGTAAGGATAAAAAAAAAAATGAAATAATTTACTATGTGTGACATCATAACCCTCAAATCCTCTTTCTTTTGATATTTCCTAACAATTTATATGATATGAAATATTTTCTGTAGATGGGCTATTATTGTGGTGTTACATGTTTCTAAAATAGCTGTAATGATTTATTTTTAAATATTTTTGTTTTGGTCTTTCTTCACAGCTGTTGAAGTCCAGTATCTACAACAATTATAAAAGAAGCGCTGCAGATTACATAATTTTATAGTGGTCACTATACCTTATCAATTGGAGCTACAAAAGCTTATTTCGTTATATATTAACCCATTATTTAATACCCGAAGCTACAAACGGGTTGGACAATATTACTGAGCTACTGACAACCCATTATTTAACACCAGAAACTACTTATTGTCTTTTCACCACTACTTTTTCCCCATATTATTATGGCCACTAATCAGAAAAATATCTATCTCTGCCATATTTGTGGTAAAGAATTCACTGAAAAAACAACACCGTACACAAAACCACAGCTCACGCATGCCACATTTGTGGCAATCTATACAAAAGTAAAGACCTCCTACAACGACACATAAAGACTTATCACCAGACAACAACTACAACAACACATGTGACCACTACACACTCAAACATGGACACTACAACAACAGACACTACAGCTCGTAAAAGGACAGTGCCAAGAGACACACAGACATCTAAAAACCAGAAACTTGACCAAGTGGAAGCAGAGGAAGCCGACATAGTAGAGATAGATAAAGAAGTAGAGATAGATGAGGAAATAAAGACCGTAGACACCATCCAAGACGAGGAAGTCCAGCAGAAATATAGAGACGTCTGGCCCTACCTTAGGAAACATCAGAACATCCACAAATATGTATCGACCTACAATATTTTTCATCGACCAGACTCAACACAATCAATTGACTGGACCGATACTTTAAAATCACTATTTACTAGTCAGACATGTCGGTTTAAGGTATATTATTCTCATCACATGATCTTACGTCATAAGGAGACACGAGAGCTTAGATTTTACCACTCATCGTCTAACAATGCATGTCAACTCGATGTCCCCCACTTAGTTACAAACGAACCCGACTTTAACGACTTTATAGCTATAGTTCAGGACAGTGACATGTTTAATTACGCCCTACACAACAGACCTGACACTAAGTACATGGTAGAGATAATTCCTGCCACTAGTTTCTATATATACCACATCACTGAACACCCAATAGGTTGATTGCTGTCTATAATATGCTCTATTAAAATGTAAAGTGGTCACATGTGTGATATCCTTGTATGTGTGGTACAGTGAATTGTCTATATCATTGAAAATAAAAGACATGTTGTGTGTCCCTGTCTGTCACATTTTCACCGATCATTAAACTGCTATTTATATTGACAATAAAAAATAATGAATGTTGTGCACATTAAAATACTGATTGTGATGGAAAAAATAAAAGTTATGAAAAGGAAAATTTCTTGTTTGTTGGTTTTTTTTTTCCAGTGGTATGCTTGGTTTGGTTTCGTCTATCTGTTTTTTTTCCCTTGTTTTCGTCTTTCTAGTCTCTACTTGTTTTAATGTTGACTGCTGCGCGAGCTTGTTTTTCATGTTGAATGTGGCGCACAGCTGGGGAAAAATTTACACACACACACACACACACACACACACACACACACACACACACACACACACACACACACACACACACACACACACACACACACACACACACACACAATGGAACAGTGAGACAAGACCAAAGTCACACAAGAACAAAGACACATTGGAACAGAAAGACACGTACAATATCACACAAGAATATTCATCCAAACTTATAATTATCTCAGCAAAACTTATAAAAAGTATGACACTTTGTCACCCAAAATGAGCAATCTTAGCCAATTACACCCAAACTGATAAATATCTCAACCAAACTTATGAAAAGTAGGAAAATATGTTAATCAAAGGTGAAAATGTTGACCGAATTTCAACCAAATTTATAAAAAGTAGGAACTTTGTTAACCAAATGTGAAAAGTTTGGTTAATTTTCAACAAATCTTATAAAAACGTAGGAAACTTTGTTAACCAAAGGCGCAAAATTTCAACCAAACATATCAAAATTAGGAAAATATGTAAACCAAATGTGACAATGGTTTGGCCAAATTTCAACCAAACTTATGAAAAGTAGGAACATTTGTTAACCAAATGTGAAAATATATAGTCCAAAAAGAGAAATATCTAACTAAACTTATAAATAGACCAGCCTAACTTATGAAAAGAAAGAAAATTGTTAGACAAATAGGAAAAAAAAGTTTGGCCAAATACAGAAATATCTCAGCCAAACTGATGAGAACTAGAAAACTGTATTAGCCAAAGGGGGAAAAACCTAGGTCAAGTAGGAAAATCTATTAGCCAAAGGTGAAAAAAAAGATGTTACCAAATATAGAAATATCTCGTCCCCACTTATGAAAACTAGGAAAATTTGTTAGCCACATAGGTGAAAATATTGGCCAAGTAGGAAAATTCGTTAGCCAAAGAGAGAAATATCTCGTCCAGACTTATAAAAAATAGGAATATTTTGTCAACCACAGGGGAATATTCTGCTAAACTTATAAAAAGTGGGGAAATTGTTAACCAAATGGGAAAGATATTGGACAAGTAGGAAAATGTGTTAAGTCAAAGAGGAAAAAATATTGATCAAGTTTCGAAATACAGCGCTCAGACTCATAAACAGTAGGAAACTTTGTTAACTAAATGTGAAAAGTTTGACTAAAGTTAATCGAAACTTATAAGATATTTGCCTGTCCCCCATGCAAACAACAGTTGTATTTCAGAAAATTAAACGTATCTTATGTAATAAGTCACTATAATTGAAGGAACAAAATAAAATTTCAACAATAAAATTGTACAAAAAATTACCAATTAAATTTCTACATGAAACATTCAAGTTGGAAACATAAAAAGAAATTTAATTGTTAATTTTGTTGTACAATTTTATTGTTGAAATTTCTTTACTTATGCACAAAAAACTAAATCTTAGTTTCACAAAAGCTCTTGATAAAATGTACATAATAAAATGTAAAATAAGTCCACCAAGTATCATTGTAATTTGACAAACAGTTTTTGAAAAAGAAATGAAACAAATTTTAAAAATATGGCAAAATGAGAAAACAGGGAAAAACAAATTATTTTCATGTTTTTTATGGCTTAAAAAATATTTTCAAAGTAAAAATATTTATTTTACACATATTTTAATATTAGATAAGTGCAAAACAGAAAGACACGATAGTCACCTGAAATTGAAATTACTGTGCAAATATGTGTATAATTTAGCTTGAAAGATTTATCTAGTTACTGTACTTTATTTGTGTGATTTTTGCAGTATGTACCTGACGAGATACAGCGAAATATGTCAGGCACTGAATCTCGCAATATATTGTACGTATCTTCTTTATTCAAATTCACTACGGGATACACATTGCTTTGATTAACATATATTTCTTTGTTCATATTAGTTTTATCTGTGTGCATTATCTTTGTTTTGGCTATGTTAAGCTATAAGTTGTAATTTTCACTATTCTTTTTGGCTGAGGTTATTATATTATCTATGCCATTCTGTGATGTGGACAGTAATACTTTATCGTCGACATATTGAGTCTCTGGTATTTCATAACCATCGATATTTAGAGCACCATATTGCTCTTTTGTTATATCATATCTGACATTTCTGATTATATTTTCGGCGTACATGTTATTCAAATATGGGGACAGCACACAACCCTCTTGGACTCCTTGCGTGATCGCAAATCAACCTGATGTCTCGCCATCTATTCTAACAGCTGCTTGTTGGTCTAGACAGAGCAGTTTTATAAGTTGTGCTACATGAGACGGAAAGCCAATTTTCCTCATGATTTCCCAAAGTCAAATGCCTTTGAATAATCCACAAAACATTAGAAAGGGTTTACATTAAATTCTCTACACTTCGTTATTACTAAACGCACGTTGAGTATGCGATCTCTTGTTCCTCCTCCTTGTATAAATCCAACTTGAACCACATTAATCTCGTCTTTCATTGCCTTATGGTATAACTTCAGAGACATGGTCAATATTATCACGTTGATAAGGTAACTGCAGAAACAAGGTTAATGTAGGCAGGTGTCTGTGGTAGCTCCACAGACATCGTTACATTTCGAACATATTTCTGCCTATGCTTATTTTCACAAAAAGAAAACATCAATGAGTATACAAAACAGCATCACATACTGAGGTCCAAAAACTGGACACCACCTAATGTAGATTAGCTGAGTCTGGTGTAGCGAGGCGCCAGAGGTTCGCCTCACGATACGGTCTAAGGGCGAGTACTGAGTGATATCTCGCCAGGAAAACGCAGAGGGTAGTTACCTTTCGTGTTGTTGTCGACTACAACAGTTTATATTGGTCTCGACTGGTGAAACCCTGTTCAAGGGAATTACGTCAGTACGAGTTATCGGTCCATGATTTGCACGGGGCAACTTCGCCTAAGCGTGTAAGCAGAGCGCGGGTCAGACTGAAGGTCGAAACTGAACTGTTGTTTCAAGTTAGTTGAGTGCTGCTTGTTTGCTTGCTTGCTTGTGTGTGTTCGTTGGCTTGAGCTCCAACGCGAAGTCCTGTATGTCGGATGAAGGCATTCTGTTGTCCAACATCAGTGTAATGTCATACAGGACCTGAGGTTTGCGTTGTCTCATGTCTGGCTTATTGATGTGCAGACTGGTGGTTCCTCGCCGTATAGGCGGACACTCTCCGACTTCGGAGGAATCGGCGATCCTACTGACTTTAGCCAGGACCCCGAAGGGACCTGTTGCCCATGGCGCACGACGAGCACGCGTCAATATGTCTTGGCCAGTATATAACCCGGCCCTGGTGCCTTGGAAACACCTCTGCGTCCCAGTTAGTTGAGTTACAAGCAGCGTGTTCGCAGGACGTTGTATTTGGTGATTGTGTGAAGTGTATAATGGCCCTCAAAGGGGCTCTACATTTTCAATAGCATATGGACCAATCCTCTGATGTTTGAATGTATTTGCTTGTAATTAGTATAGGAATTTCGTATCTATGTTTTGTGTTATGCGCGCGCGATGTTGGCGTTCTCAGGCTAGCTTATGCGTAATACGTGATCTGAATAAATGGGACTTAGCAGAAATTGGGGTGCAAAAGAGACGACTTTATTAACCATCCGTGAAGGGCATCCTAAGTGGTTGTGGCTATGAAGTAGCCCAAGAGGAATAGGATATTCAGACACAAGGCGTTCCGGCCTTTAAAATAAATATACGCATAAGGTAGTTTGGTAATTGGAATCATCGGTCGAGGTCACCACGGCGGAGAGGTGACTTCCGGAAGACGCAGCGGACGCTGGGGCACGACCAGGAGACACGTAAACCATGACGTGTGACCCATCACATTACTCGGGAGGACGATTAGCGACGTTTGCGAGTGTCGGCAGAAGTAGCCCACGCACGACCGATGTGAGGACGGTCGTCTCCGCAAGTTCGAAAGGGTCACGGGATTTTTCTATTTTGTACTTTCCTCCCACCTGTCCTTTGCCTATTCAGTTCTACTAAAGGGACCAAAGGGAGGGATTTTAATTATTTCAGTTGGTGAAAGTGAGAGAAATAGAACCGAGGTAAATATAACCTTCGGTAAACAAGACTGCGGTTCCAGAGAACAGTGACACCGTTCTACCTACTCACCTGTTGGACAGAAGTGAGGGAACGGAGTGGATATCATCCGCAACAGGGGGATAGACCATGTATTTTCACAGGGGATAACTGACACCTGCTACGTGGAGGTGGAAACCATGTATTAAAAGCCATTGAATAGAATGAAGGTAATCTTTTCCATCTGGAAGAGGGTAATAGTGAAGAATATGCGCGGGTTGCTGTTACCAGTGGCTCTCACAATGTTGTTTTGTTGCAGAGCCTGTTATGGTGTGTGTACCAGACGAGCGTAAACCCACCCTATGAACCTACATCATGGAATGAATCAAGAAGACTGTGTGCATGAGCTTCCCGGTTTGGAGGTAGCGCCAAGTCGTTCCTGACAAGCCAGAGTTCCAGTGGCCTAGGGCTTTTGCAAGTCAGCCAGGAAGCATCACCAGTCCATGAACACCCAGCCACCATAACTTCGTTATCAGTAAGGTAAAAGACATTTCTACCGAGGTCACATCAAGCTACTGCGGCCCAGAGAGGGGCCCAAGAAGAGACTTAGCCTAATATATATACGGCCATTTTTGGTGAACGTGAGTCACTTTATGTGGGACTCCAGATGCCGGAGACCATTTATTATAGGACTACAGAACTGCGTTAGTGCGTCCATTTATTACAGACTACAGAACTGCGTTAGTGAGTCCATTTATTACAGACTACAGAACTGCGTTAGTGAGTCCATTTATTACAGACTACAGAACTGCGTTAGTGAGTCCATTTATTACAGACTACAGAACTGCGTTAGTGAGTCCATTTATTACAAACTACAGAACGGTGTTAATGAGTCCATTTATTATATGACTATAGAACTGCGTTAGTGAGTCCATGTATTATAGACTACAGAACGGTGTTAATGAGTCCTGTGATTAGGGACTACAGAGCTGTGTTAGTGACTCTAGTTATTAGAAGCTATGGTGTATTGACAGTGCCTATTTACTTAGACAGCGTCTATGGTGTATGGACAATGCTGAATTACTTAGACGCAGTGTTCATGGAGCATGTAAATCCAGGTGCCCTATTTGATATGAACTGAAACTTTGTTATATACCGAAGGGCTACCCTGGATATGGCCAACTTTCAGTCCGCCTGGGGTGTGAACTCGCTATCCACTGCAACCTAGACCCATTGGGAGGGAACCCAAGGAGTTTAGGGCCGATTGATACCAGCACTTTACTAGGTGTACCACCCGGGAGGAGCTACTATGAAAGTCTGTTCCATTTAGGAAGAGGATTTGCATCAACCCTGTGAGAGTCTTTCTACCGCAGACTGCAGTGACTGGATCAGGGACAGCTCGATGATGATAGCCGTACACCTATCCTACTGATCCGGCCTATAGAGTAGTCTACTGCCTGCCTCTATCTATCTATATGTATTGTGACACCCTGTTGTATAATACATGTCTAGTGTGTTTAGTTCCGACCAGAGTTGAATCAATTGCCATGGATGGAGCATTAGAGAGTAAAGTCCATTGAAAGAAAGATTGTCAGAGGGGGTTGTCCGGAGGCTGGCGGGGTTAGTAGACTAAAATTAAAGTACCCAATACACAGAACTGAAACCACGGTATATGGTGCAGCGATAGTTCCACTTACTTTGTGACAAATGGACAGAAACTACGTTAATGTAAGCACAATGACGTGCATGTATTAATTACTTCCATGCACCAACGACCGAGTTTTCTAGCATTCAGTATCTACTTCCTCTCGTCAGTGTTATATAGGAAGCTAGTAAACATCGTCTACTTCTATACATCTACGTAACCGATTTATGTAGCATTATCTACTTCCATACATCTACGTGACCCAGTTATGTATCATTATCTACTTCCATACATCTACGTGACCTAGAAATCTTGCATATAGGATCTTCTTGCATACCTCCACGTGACCGAGTTATGTAACAGTATCTACTTTCATACATCTACGTGACCGAGTTATGTAGCATTATCTACTTTCATACATCTACGTTACCGAGTTATGTAGCATTATCTACTTCCATACATTAAAAAAAAAATAGTCGCTTAAAATTCGACAGGGTCGACTTCATTGCATCGGGTTTTATCCCATATGGCTCGGTCTCTTTCCGCAGCGTTGAAAGCGTCGCACAAAGTACGAACTCCGTAGCTTTAGCGACGACCCTCAGGAGTCTCCGAAAAATTTAACTCGTGAACCGAAGGACGCGGCCCGGAATCGAACCTACAACCTTCGGAGCCCGAGTTAAACGGCTTGACTACTTCGCCACGAAGACTCCCACATCTGGTATCCGAATTTTGTAACATTATCTACTTCCACACATCTAGGTGACCGAGATATGAAGAAATAATCTATTTCCATACATCAGCGTGACATAGTTATCTAGCAATATCTACTTTCATACATCAACGTGATCAAGTTATCTAGCATGCACGCCTTGTTCACTATCATCTTACCTTCTCAATGGGTGCTCACACCTGCAGGTGCAGTCCTTGGGAGTCACAGAGGAACTGATTTCATTGAACGCCTTCCCAACACCCAGGTTGCCATTAGTAGTTAGGAACCCAACTCCCGAACTCCCAGGGAATCCTGACCCAGCCATTGTGGGTTTTCTCATGGAAGACTCGCCGCCATCTCCCGTCCGGCCTGAACTTGGGGTAGGCCGCATGTTGCCGAGTTTGGTGAGTTGCGGTGTTGCGCTCTGCGTTGGCTTCCATGCACAATGTCTCCATGTCGCCGTACTCGGGTAGGCCTTCGCATTTCATCATCTCAAGCCACATAAAACCGAACTTCCTGGGCGGGAAGAAAGACACACGTCGGAATTAGACAATCTGTTCACTATGTTAGAAACGTGTTCTTGCTCTGTCCTGAATATGTTTCTATTCTAATCAAACAAGCGTATCTAGTCATTACACTATATAATAAACAACAATGTATTTGTAAACCCTGAAGGCATACAATAAAAACAAACACTTACACATGCCAGACTTGAACCTCAGTACACGAAAACACAATAACTAATTTAAGGAGAGATAGATGAAAATAATGTCATAATATAAATACTAAATTTAAACATAGACCACATAAATATAATATTGCACGATTTCTTGACTGACATATTAACAGTATCGAAATATTATCTAATTGTCGATTCCAGCCGTTACTATGTAAACATTTTTATCGTCCACTAAACACGTTAGTTGATATCCTTTACAGAACGTCGCAATCAGCCCCATAATTATTTGTGCTCTTTGTAATTTATTGACAAAATTGCGTCAAGAGGGTTTTCATTGCCTTCTGAGCGATCGGCACTCATACTATTTTATTAAAACAAACGCAGGGCGATCTGCATCCAAATCGCTCGCACTTGCGTTACAAGCACTGGATGCGTATTTGAGAACTGAGTTCA
Organism: Cepaea hortensis; assembly: GCA_963921405.1. Taxonomy (NCBI): domain Eukaryota; kingdom Metazoa; phylum Mollusca; class Gastropoda; order Stylommatophora; family Helicidae; genus Cepaea; species Cepaea hortensis. The sequence continues at coordinate 68,964,410 of OY992892.1, read as the reverse complement.
TGACACTTTAGCCACATAGCTGGCTATAGTGCTCTAGTGATCCCTATTTTCATTTTTCGCACACCTGAGCGTCTCCCCTCCACCCCCCCCCCCCAAGCGGATGCGCCCCCCTCCACCCACTAGTAAGCTAAGCCAACCACCGAGCTTCGTTCTGGCGTTATTGGCCTTAAGGCCAGTGACCGCCTAAACAGCACACATCCGATTAATTCTGTCCACTAATAGTTGCTCAAAGACGTGTTCAGCCATTCAAAGATACAGATAAGTAACTTTAATATTTTCATGTAGTGTCTTTCGTGACGATATCCCCGGCCTAGGGGTTTAACGTCTTTCTCCGTAATCCCGTATACTCATATTTAAATATATAAATATGCATATGTCCATATATTAATTTGTATCATCATCATCATCCTGTGTCATGCTGATAAGCGTAGGTATTCATGTTTCGCCATCTCACACGATCACCAGAGTCGTGGATCAGCTCTGTCTTCTTGTCTTATCCATGCAATATGTCCAAGCCATCTAGATATTTATTACTCTGCCTTCCACTTGCATTTTTTCCCTCAGTCTTGACAGTTGACCACAAGTTCTCTAATTTACTTCATTTCATAACGTTCCCAAATAATCTTGATTGTCTACATCTAATTTATGTACTCAGGTTACGGTTTTTATTTGTATATATATATATATATATATATATATATATATATATATATATATATATATATATATATATATATATATATATATATATATCAGAAAGTAATGGCAAATTACTGAACGTAAACTTGCCCAGGAATCAAAAACGGCCAAACAATTTTTAAGTTGACTGCTACGTCCTGTAAAGGAAATGCAAATAACTTCAATTAGGTGGAGTGGCCAGGTCTAATTGTTACACACTATTACTATTCAAATAAATATGTAGTCAATTTGCCAGTTCTATGAATCAAGAAAATACAAGAAACATCAAACGCTGGATTTGAACCATAGTTGCTATACTTTCAACGAGTCTACGATCCACAGCGCTACATTACATAAACAAAACTTCAAGAAATCGTCATAAATGAGCACACCACTGTTGTCCTACCTCATCAAAGGCTTGCAGCCGTCCCTAGCGCGCTCACATACAGATCGGCAGGCTGGCATGTGTTGCTTGTCGTTCTCCGTGCAGATCGGTGTGTACATGCTACACAGGAAGAACTTGAGATCTATGGAACACTAGTACTTCACCAGCGGCCAGAGCTGGTGCGCCTCCAACTCCACTTCCTCTTGGGTTTCATGATTGAGCTGGTTAGGCATGTAGGTCAATTTGTAACCAATGCCTTTAGACATTGGAATAGTAATCTCCTGACACTTTCGTGCATCACTGTCAGCATCAACTGAATGGGACAATATAAGCATGGAGGTCAAAGTTAATAGAAGCGTTGATAAACAAGCAGGCGATGATTTCATCCTCTTCATTGTGATTTTATTAATGTTACACTTCTGGTCAATTCTGGTCATCTTTACATTTGTTCACAAAATGTTCATGTATGAATCCACATGGCAATGGCCAGTCTGCTTTGTATTTGCCACGTATCCTGCAGTTCCAAGCCTTTACGTGAGCGTATTTGTAAACATTGCAAGGCCCGTGCGAGCTTCATTATAATTTGTCGTGATCTTTAGAGGCAGGCGTGATTTTCTTGTCGGGTGGTAAATATACAGATGTTTCTGTATGCTTCTTTGTCCATATTAGTGTCATCTGTATGCATTATCATTGTTTTGGCTATGGTAAGGTATACATTGTAATTTTCACTATTCTTTTTGGCTGAGTCTAATAGTTTGTGTATGCCATTCTGTGATGTTGATAGTAATACTGTATAATTGGTATATCTAATCTCTGGTATTTCATGACCACCGATATTTAGGGCATCACCTTGCTCTTTGGTTTTGATCATTTCTGATTATATTTTCGGCGTACATGTTAAACAAATAGGGGGACAGCACACGGCCCTCTTGGTCTCCTTGCTTGATGCTAAACCAACCTGATGTCTCGCCATCTATTCTAACCTCTGCTTGTTGGTCTATATAGAGCAGTTTTATAAGTTGTACTACATGAGATGGAAAGCCAATTTTCCTCATGATTTCCCAAAGTCAAATGCATTTGAATAATCCACAAAACATGAGAAAAGATTTACATTATATTGTCTACACTTCTCAATTACTAAACGCACATTGAGTATGCGATCTCTTGTTCCTTCTCCCTGTATAAATCCAACTTGAACCACGTTAATCTCGTCTTCCATTTTCTTATGGTATAACTTCAGAGACATGATCAATATTATCACGTTGATAAGGTAACTGCAGAGACACGGTCAATGTAGGCAGGTATCTATGGTAGCTGCACAGACATGATTACATTTCGACAGATTTCTGCCCATGCTTGTATTCACAAAACAAAACAACGATTAGTATACAACACAGTATCACATACTGAGGTCCGAGAAGTGGACACCACCTAATGGCAACTAGCTGTGTTGATGTAGTCTAGCTGTGTCAATGTAGACTAACTGTGTCAATGTAGACTAGCTGTGTCAAGGGACAGAAAACATGTTAATGTAAGCGCATTGACGTGCATGTATTACTTACTTTCATGCACCAACGATCGAGTCTCTAGCATTCAGTATCTACTTCCTCACGTCAGTGTTACATAGGAAGCTAGTAAACATCGTCTACTTCCATACATCTACGTGACCGAGTTATGTAGCATTATCTACTTCCACGCATCTACGTGAACGAGCTATATAGCAATATTCTACTTCCATACATCAGCGTGATATAGTTATCTGGTATTATCTACTTCCATACATCTACGTGACCGAGTTATCTAGCATGCACACCTTGCTCATTATTAACTTACCTTCAATGGGTGCTCACACCTGCAGGTGCAGTCCTTGGGAGTCACTGATGAGCTGGGAATACAACCGTTAAAAGCGCGATTAATATTTCCCCAACTACAACCAAACTTTACGACAACACCAAACAACAGCGACATTAGGCCGAAGAGAGTTTGAAACAATCGCTGTGATTGGAAGTGACGTCATAGCGAAAACAAACAGGAACAGGATTTTAAGATGGCGTGGCAACCCACAAACAATCAGTGTGTACACCAACCCAAAGACGAGGCAGACGAAAGAACCACTTTTACTGACGGCATGGTAGCATCTACAAATTCAATCGTCTAAAGATGATAAAATCAAAGAGAGGAAAAGAAAGAAGTACCAGCCTATAAGCAGCCAGAGAACATGGAGGAAAACTCAGAATGAACTCTGGGATCCTAAAATCTGTAGTCTGCTAAAGACATTCAACTTTGTTGAAGGTAAGAACACTATACTATAAATTAAGCTAGTCATGCTCTTTCCTACCAGAATATGATAAGTTTATGTGGTGTAACTATGTAGTTAGTCCTATAGAACTTAATTCCGGAGAGACTAGCTACTTTTTCAGATGTCGCAGTCCATGAATAAATTGTGCATTAGGTTAAACCACAAGGAATATTTCTTCTAGTCAAACAACTTATTTAATGTATAAGCATAAGACCTAGGTTGTATAATTTATTTCTTATGCAGTTAAACTAAATCAGCAGTGAATTAGAAGTTGTGATTAACTTAAGATTTAGGAAGCCAAAGATACTTAGTTCAATAAGAAGAAACTATTTTACATGTGCCAACACTGGTAAGAGAAATTAGTGTATGTGTAACAGAAAAGTACATGAGCACATGGGATGAAAATAGATTTCTATATGTATCATAATTGTGTGTGTTGGATGAAAGCACCCATGTGGTATGTCAAATGTATTTTCAATGTTGTTAAACGTGGATTTTTCAATTGTGAGGACAAAATAATGCCTAATCATCACCATTGCAAGTGTGGTTATGATTCATGATGAATGAATATGGATTGGGTGTATCACATAATTGTATGTATTTGATGAGAGCATGCATGTGGTTATTCATGTATAATTTCATTATTGTTAAACATTAGGAATCATCATTTGTGAATCTTATAATTATGCCTAATTATCATAAATGCAATTATTATTTCTAATGAATGATGGTGGAATGAGTGAGATTCCATTGTAATTTCATTTATATGAAATCTGTTAATATATCATTTGGAAGATCACATCAATATGCTTACTTATCATCCATGCACATACGAATATTATGCCTGATGAATGGTGAGAATGAGTGAGATGAAGAGACATACTAAGGAGGAATATGAACAATCAATCAATCCCATGATGGAAGTCACTTGGCTGCATAATGTCCTGTCTTTCAGAAGAGAGCATATTAGTGACAACTCATACATTAATTAATAATTTAATACACTTCTAAGCATGACACCAATATGTATTGCATGAAACTCATGTTACAATCATAAGGTTTTGTTTCCTGACTTGTGGTGGATGAAACACTAATTAATAATTTGGTGAACACCCATGTATGACACCCATCTGTATCTCATATCACTTAGGTTACACTCATATAGTTCTATGTCCTAAAGTGTGGGAGGATAATAATTATAATGATGACGATAGTGATGGTGATGATAATGATAATGGTGTTAATGGTGATTATAATTATGATGATGAATATTATTATGGTGATTATATGGTTATTATTATTGTGATGATGATTATGATGATAAGGATGATTATGAGGTAACGGCATATTACATACGTGGTAAAGACGAGGAAAAATACTCTTCTTCGAATCATTTTGATTAAGAAAAATTCACCTGAATATTATACAGGAGAAGATACCACAATGTACTTATATTGTTTATGAACAAACAAAAAAACTCATTGCATTTAGGATGAATTATAAACCTTAATGTGTGAGACCACCAAAATGTACTTGTATTGTGTATAAGCAAATACTCATTGCATTTACGAGGAATTACTAGCCTTAATGTATGAGAACTTTTTCTTTTAAATGGAAGGATATCTAAGGAGAGTAATTATGAAGAAAAGGGAATGGTGACCATAAGTATCAAATTCGGAATAGATCAAGGTAGTACTCGACCTATAGGCCATGATTGAAAGGTATACGTGAAGATGACACTGCTTATCTGGTAGTCTAAATCTTGAGTGCCTTATAATGAAGGATTGGATTGAGAGTTACCAGTCATAGGGTTGATACTAGTAGAGAACACCAAGACTCTCTTCCTCCCTTGTTTATTTTTGCCTAGGATCAACATTCAATGTATTTTATTTTCCTTGCATTTTCTTGAAAGTTTTAGTCTTACATTTCTAATGTTCATATTGATAGTTAGTTAGTTAGTTAGTTAGTTAGTTGCAGTTCCAACTTCACAGCAACGGGTCGTCCCCATTATGCTCCGTTCTTGTGCCAGTGAATATCACACAAAACACTCCCCACTGCCCAATGTGAAAAGTGGAAAAGACAGGAGTCTCGACAAACAACAGCCCACACAGATACACTGTGCATAATGCCGCCGCTAGAATGTCAACACACCAGTCCCCCACGAAACACCCAATTCATCTCTGATGGAATCGGCAGTCATTTTCTTATCTGGATGTTTCCGAGATGTTCACCCACACAGTCCACAAAAATACAGTTCATCACCGACGGCAGTGGCCTTCAACCAGAAGCCCAGCAGCCACGCATTTCTGCATAAGGCAAAAACCGGTCAACTCTGGGACATAGCCACCTGCCATCACTCCGAACATACAGTCACGTTCCAAAAAAAAAAAAAAAAAAAAAAAAAAAAATTGGGCAGATTCAACAGCACTTCACACGAAACTCACAGCTCACAGTGTCGCGCCACGCACTCACTCAGTAGCAGGGCGACGGAACCATCAAGCCTCCTTAGTCGCCTCTTACAACATGCGTACTAGGCTACAGTGTTGCTATTATTTGCTTCCCTTATGGGCCCCGGCAACACACGGGAGTCATATTGATAATATCAGTAGATTTATGTTTGATGCTGCATTTTCAGGTAGTGGCTAGATCCATCTAGATCCACACCTGATTGTTGAGTGAAGCAGCTTGTTGAGTGAAGCACCCTAATAGAGTGAAGCACCTCGGTTGATTAATGCCTTTTCATAGAGTAGTGCAGAAAGCTATTCACCTGCAAGATTTTCCTCTACCCATGTATGACAGGTGACACAGATAATTTATCCTTGAACCTGATAGGCGAAAACCATAGCCAATATTCTTCTCAGACCTGGACCAGATCAAAACCAAGAACAAGTAACATAGATATTGTCACTGACTGCTGGCCGCAGGGATTCGCAAACCTGAAAGTGGAGAAACGAGTGTATACAGTTCAACTGTTTTTTTTTCCAGATTGCACATATGCCTGTAGAAAATGAGAAGTGAATGTAATAGAAAGACAGATATATAGCTGGTGATATGGATATTAATTTTGGCACAGCAATTAGATATTTATAGTTATAGATATATACGTATGTGACCTTTTGTATTGAATGGATTTGTGTGGTTTTTTAAACAAAAATGTAATGATCCATAACACAATTTATGTTTATTAAATCATAAAATTGAGGTCATGTCATCTATTGAGTGCTTTTCTTGTCGTAGTTAAGTGGTTTAATTAAAACACACACTAGACAATAATTAATTAAATGAGAGAGGAGAGGCAAGGAACCACCAATGGGATATTGTTGGTTGTAAAAGAAAACTTTTGATTTGGTTTCCTAGAGGTATTCCTTGGTTCTCCGAGGCTCTATTTATGGACTCAAGCAACTGAGACATTTAAGGTTAACTTAATTAGAACGGGCAGGATCACATTGAGAACGAGAAACTTGGTTGTCCTCTATCTCTTTGCGGTTGACCTAACAAACGTATCCGACACCCAACTCTCGAACTCCCAGGGAATCCCGACCTAGCAATGATGGGTTTTTTCCTGGAAGACTTACCGCCAACTCCCGTCAGGCCTGAACTTGGGGTAGGCTGCATGTTGCCCGAGTTTGGTGGGTTCGCGGTGTTGTGCTCTGTGTTGGGGTCCATGCACGGAGTCTCCTTGTTGCCGTACTCGGGTAGGCCTTCGCATTTAAACCTCTCAGGCCACACAAAACCGTACTGCCTGGGCGGGAAGAAAGACACACGTCGACATTAGACAATCTGTTCACTGTATTAGAAACTTATCCTTGTTCTGTACTGAATATGTTTCTATTCTAATCAAACAAGCGTATCTAGTCATTACACTATATAATGAAACAACAATGTATTTGTAAATCCTGAAGGCATACAATAAAAACAAACACTTACATATGCCAGACTTGAGCCTCAGTACACGAAAACATAATAACTAATGTAAGGGGAGATAGATACAAATAATGTCATAATGTTTTGCGTATCCTTTTACAGGACTTAGCTGTCAACAGCAGCATCTTTCAGCTGTCTGTTGATCTCTTGGCAAGATTACGCTCAGTAGTTTGCCATTGCTTTCTGAGCGGCCGGCTCAGTATCCGCAAGTCACGAGCGGGGGTCGAACCACCTCAGTTCTCGCTCCGCTGCGAGACTCTGCGTGATAAACGGGATTACAGAGAGAAAGTGTTATAACCCCACAGCCAGAGAGACCGGCAATGTCATAATATAAATACTAAATTTAAACACAGACCACATAAATAAAATATTGCACGATTTCTTGACTGACATATTTATTAAGTATCTTAATAGTATCTATTAGTGGATTCCAGCCGTTACTCTGTAAACATTTCCATCATCCACTAAACAAGTTAGTTGATATCCTTTACAGAACGTCACAGTCCGCCCCATCATTATTTGTGCTCTTTGGTGATTTATTGACAAAATTGCGTCAAGAGGTTTTTCATTGCCTTCTGAGCGATCGGCACTCATACTATTGTATGAAAAGAAACGTATGGCGATTTGTATCCATATCGTTCGCAGCTGCGTTTCGAGCACTGGATGCGTGTTATAGAACTGAGTCCATGACACCTTTGCCACACAGCTGGCTATAGTGCTCTAGTAATCCCTATTTGCATCTTTCGCTCACCTGGGCGTCCCCCCTCACCCCCCCCCCCTCCCAGCGGGTGTGCCCCCTATCCCCTCCGGAAAGCTAAGCTAATCACTGAGCTTCGTTCTGGCGTTATTGGCCTCAAGTCCAGTGAACGTCTGAACAGCACACATCCGATTAATTTTGTCCACTGTTAGTTACTCAAAGACGTTTTCAGCCGTACAAGAATACAGATAAGTAACTTTAATATTTTCATGTAGTGTCTTTCGTGCCGGTATCACCTGCCTACGGTTTAACGTCTTTGTCCTTAATCCCGTATACTCTCGTGGGTAACTTGACGTGCGCGAGAATTAGTAGCTGTTCTTTCCGCGTCGGTAACTTACGGGGTATGTGATCCGGAAGCTCAGAAAGCAATGGCAAACTTCTGAGCGTAATCTTGTCACGAAATCAACAATAAGCTGAAAGATGCTGATGTTGACCGCGATGTCCTGTAAAGGATATGCGAAAATGTGTCTTTCGTGTAGTGTGTCGGTTAATGTTTCTTTGTTCTGTGCTGACGACGGCTTTGGCTGCAACGTCCATTTTGTTACTTGCAATCGTGTACTAGTAAAGCTCACAATTTACTTCTCGTTTTTCTTCGTCAGCACAGAACAAACAAACACAAACCGACACATAACTACATAAAATACACAACATGCCAATATTAAGGATACTTAATCAGATTCTGTTTCCTTCTTTGGAGCGACTGACGCGTTAGACGACTATCGGTGGATTGTATGAACCGGATGTATGGTCAAGGGATCAAAGATCAATATCGTTAGAAGCTCAGGTATTGACTAAGCCACACGGCAGGAGGACAGGCGGGAAGGGGGTTGGGTTGGGGTGGAGAGGCACCCATGTGAGCGGAAGGTAAAAATTGGGATTTTCGCTCTGTGGCGAAGGTGTCAGGGACGCAGTTCGCAGTTCCTCGTTCCGCGCTCGAAACACAGATGCGGCTGACCTACATGTAGACTGCCATTGCATTGGTCCTCATAGAATGGTATGAGTGCCGGTCGCTCAGAAAACAGTTACAAACCACCGAACGCTAACATGCCAAGACATCCCAAACAGCAAAGATAATGCTGGGGTTGACTGTGACGTCCTGTAAAGGATAAGCAACTACCTTTTTAGTAGACTATACAAATGAGGGGATGAGAGGGGTTGGGGGTTTGGAAGTTAAATGTAACTGAGTTGGACATTGAGGCCGTTAGGGGAGAGTAAACCCAACTTGAAGATGAGACGGTTTTCCAAAGTATTATTATCCCGTTTGTTGTAAACACACGTTTTGATCGCCGTGACCTGTATGTCGGCCACGCCACAGTGGTCAGGACTGTTGATGTGCATGGATACCGGTTTTTGGGTGCCACTGTTGATATTAGAAAGGTGTTGTCTAAACCTGTCATTCAGGCGTAGATATATTCGCTGATATGTCACAACGTGAGCAAGTAATCGCACAGATAATGTTGCGATTTGGGCATAAGAAACCCTCACGGTTGTGGAAAGTCGTCTTAGGGAATGACAGACTCTGGGTTTGAAGTACATGTGAGCAGGTCTTACAACATGATCGAAGACAAGCCACTGTGCCAGGAAGAGACTTGTGAAGTTGGAGTAGACTGCTATGGACCAGCACATCTCTGAGGTTACAATCCCGAGTGTACAGAGCCTCTGAGATGACATCGCGAGTGGTCGGGTCTGCCTGGAGAATGGATAGATGTCTAAGGAGGATATTCTTGGCAGCAATATTATGGGGATGGCAGGTTAGTAAAACTACAGGTCTATTATTTCGTGGTTTTGGCCTGAAGGAGAGAGCCTCGGCACGACTGATAGACTGGCAGCGGTAAAGAGCTGTAGACAAAACATTCTCAGGATAGCCACGGAGGCGGAAGAAATCCAACATTTCGTGGGCTGTTTGATGGAAGTCGTTATTATCCTGACAAAGCCGTCGGAGACGTAACAGTTGGGAGAAAGGAATAGAACCCGTACGCGAAGGAATGTGGGAGGAGTGTAGAGAAGGAATGCGTGCGAGTCAGTTTGTTTATAATAAACCGTCGTGCATAGACCTGTGGAACCTAAAGAGACTGTTAGATCTAAGAAATAGACGGTCGACAAAGAAATGGTAGAGGTGAGTTTGGTACTGGCATGAAAGTCGAAGAAAAAGGCAATGAAGTCCTGGAGATCAAACATGGGCATGTCTGAAACAGCAAAGCAATCAAGCTTGACTGCTACGTCCTGTGAAGGACATGGAACTATTTTTTTTTTTAAACCGACTACATATCTCCCTCGTCTTTCTTTAAACCATTTCCTCTGCGACTACATATCACCCTCATCTTTATTTTACCCATTTTCTCTCAACATTAAATATCTCTCTCATCTTTCCTTAACCGATTTTCTCTGCTGCCTTCATATTTCCCTCGTCTTTCTTTCGTCCATTTTCTCTCCCCATTTAATATCTCCCTGGTCTATCTTTAATCCATTTTCTCTGCTGCCTACATATCTCCCTAGGTTTTCGTTAATCAATTTCACCTCACCATTAAATACTTGTATCTCCCCTGTCTTTCCTTAAACCATTTTCTCTGCCGATTACATATCTCCCTCGTCTGTCTTTTATTCACTTTCTCTACCGATTACATATCTTCCTTTTTTCTTTAATGTTGCATATCCCTTACAGGACGCCGCAGTCAACACCATCATTTTTCAGCTGCTGTTGATGTACTTGGCAAGTTTTACGTTCAGTAGTTTGCCATTGCTTTCTGAACGACCGGCTCCCATACCAACACGTTATAACACAACATGACACGGTCTGCTGTACAAATCGGTCGCAGCTGAGATTCGAACGCCTGGTAAGGAGCTCACGAACAACGTTCGCAAGTCTTTGGCCACGGAGTCCGGCATATCTTCCTAGTCTTTCTTTAATCAATTTTCTCTCCCCATTTAATATCTCCATCGTCTATCTTTAATCCATTTCCTATGCCGACTACATCTCTCTCTCTCTCGTCTTTCTTTAGTCCGTTTTCTCTACCGGCGACATATCTCCCTCGACTTTCTATAATCTATTTCCTCTATCACCAGAGTCGTGGATCAGATCTGTCTTCTTGTCTTGGACATGCAATGTGTCCAAGCCATCCACATATTTATTTCTCTGCCTTCCACATGTATTTTTTCCCTCAGTCTTGACAGTTATCCACAAGTTCTCTAACTTACTTCATCTCATAACGTTTCCAAAAATCTTTAATGTCTACATCTAATTTCTGTACTCAGTTTACGGTTTTTATTAGTTTATATATATATATATATATTTTTTTCCCGCGTTTCCATCCTGTTTCAGGATATTGCGGTCAACACCAGCATCTTTCAGCTGTATGTTGATTCCTAGGCTAGATTACGCTCATCAGCACGCCACGACTTTCTGAGCGACCGGCTCCATACTCTCATAAGTCACTTTTGCGATTCGAACCACTGCTAATTCTCGTCGCGTCACGTGACGAGAGTATTCGGGGTTAGCGGAGAAAGCTGCTAACCCCTCGGCCATGGAGCCGGCATATATATATATATATATATATATATATATATATATATATATATATATATATATATATATATATATATATATATACACACACACACACAAACACACATAGTTACATGATTAGGTGGAGCCGGCATTGTGGTGAAGTAATTAACAATGCAATTTTGTAATCACACATACCGCCACCTAGCGTTGGGTTACATACATTGGTGTGAGTGCCGCTCGTTTAGAACGTAATGGCAAACTACTGAATGTAAACTTGCACAGGAATCATAAACGGTCAAATAGTGTTTGAGTTGACAGCTACATCCTGTAAAGGACATGTAACTATTTTCAATTAGGTGGAGTGGCCAGGACTCATTTTTACACCCGATTCCTTTCCAAATAAATATGTAGTCAATTTGCCAGTTGCATGAACCCAGAAAATACAAGAACATCAAACGCTGGATTTGAACCATAGTTGCTATACTGTCAACGAGTCTACTATCCACAGCGCTACATTACATAAACAGAACTTCAAGAAATCGACATAAATGAGCACACCACTGTTGTCCTACCTCATCAAAGGCTTGCAGCCGTCCCTGGCGCGCTCACACACAGATCGGCAGGCGGGCATGTGTCGCTTGTCGTTCTCCGTGCAGATCGGTGTGTACATGCTACACAGGAAGAACTTGAGATCTGTGGAACACTGGATCTCCACCAGCAGCCAGAACTGATGCACCTCCAAACCCACGTCCTCCTGGGTATCATGGTTGAACTGATTTGGCATATAGGTCATGTTGTAACCAATGCCTTTACACATTGGAACTGTAATCTCCTGACACTTTCGTGCATCACTATCAGCATCTGCTGAATGGAACAATAGGAGCTCGGGGGTCAAAGGTAAGAGAAGAGGTGATAAACAAGCAGGCAATGATTTCATCCTCTTCATTGTGATTTTATTAATGTTACACTGCGGGTCAACTCTGGTCATCTTGAAATTTGTTCACAAAATGTTCTTGTATTAATCCACATGGCAACGGCCAGTCTGCTTTGTATTTGCCACGTATCCTGCAGTTCCACGCCTTTACGTAAGCGCATTTGTAAACATTGCAAGGCCCGTGCGAGCGGCATTACAATCTGTCGTGATCTTTAGAGGCAGGCGTGATTTTCTTGTCGGGTGTTAAATATACAGATGTTTCTGTATGTTTCTTTGTCAATATTAGTTTTATCTGTATGCATTATCTTTGTTTGGGCTATGTTAAGATATAAGTTGTAATTTTCACTATTCTTTTTGGCTGAGGTTATTAGTTTGTCTATGCCAAAATGTAATGTTGATAGTAATACTGTATAATCGGCACATTGAATCCCTGGTATTTCATGACCACCGATATTTAGAGCATCACAATGCTCTTTGGTTATATCATTTCTGATTATATTTTCGGCGCACATGTTAAACAAATAGGGGGACAGCACACAGCCCTCTTGGACTCCTTGCTGATGCCCAACCAACCTGATGTCTCGCCATCTATTGTAACCGCTGCTTGTTGATCTACATAGAGCAGCTTTATAAGTTGTACTACATGAGATGGAAAGCTAATTTTCCTCATGAATTCCCAAAATCAAATGCATTTGAATAATCCACAAAACATGAGAAAAGGTTTACATTAAATTCTCTACACCTCTCTATTACTAAACGCACATTGAGTATGCGATCTCTTGTTCCTCCTCCTTGTATAAATCCAACTTGGACCACGTTAATCTCGTCTTCCATTTTCTTATGGTTTAACTTCAGAGACATTATCAATATTATCATGTTGATAAGGTAACTGCAGAGACACGGTCAATGTAGGCAGTTATCTATGGTAGCTCCACAGACATCACTACATGTCGACAGATTTCTGCCCATGCTTGTATTCACAAAACAAAAGAACGATGAGTATACAACACAGCATCACATACTGAGGTCCGAGAAGTGGACACCACCTAATGTAAACTAGCTGTGTCGATGTAGACTAGCTGTGTCAATGTAGACTAGCTGTGTCAATGTAGACTAGCTGTGTCAAGTGACAGAAACCATGTTAATGTAAGCACATTGACGTGCATACATTACTTACTTTCATGCACCAACGACGGAGTTTTCTAGCATTCAGTATCTACTTCCTCACGTCAGTGTTACATAGGAAGCTAGTAAACATCGTCTACTTCCATACATCTACGTGACCGAGTTATGTAGCATTATTTACTTCAACACATCTATGTAAGCGATTTATGTAGCATTATTTACTTCAACGCATCTACCTGACCGAGATATGTAGCATTATCTACTTCTATGTATCAACGTGACCGAGTTATGTAGCATTATTTACTTCCATACATCTACGTGACCAAGTTATTTAGCATTATATACTTCCATACATCTACGTGACCGATTTATGTAGCATTACCTACATCTATGTATCAACAAGACGAGTTATGTAGCATTATTTACTTCAACACATCTACGTAACCGATTTATGTAGCATTATTTACTTCAACGCATCTACGTGACCGAGTAATGTAGCATTATCTACTTCTATGTATCAACGTGACCGAGTTATGTAGCATTATCTACTTCCATACATCTACGTGACCAAGTTATTTAGCATTATATACTGCCATACATCTACGTGACCGATTTATGTAGCATTATCTACCTCTATGTGTCAACAAGACGAGTTATGTAGCATTATTTACTTCCATACATCTACGTGACCGAGATATATAGCATTATCTACTACTATACATCTGCGTGTCCGAGTTTTGCAACATTATCTACTTCCACGCATCTACGTGAGCTAGCTATGTAGCAATATTCTACTTCCATACATCAGCGTAATATAGTTATCTGGCATTATCTACTTCCATACATCTACGTGACCGAGTTATCTAGCATGATCTACGTAAACGAGTTATCTAGCATGCACACCTTGCTCATTATTAACTTATCTTCAATGGGTACTCACACCTGCAGATGCAGTCCTTGGAAGTCACGGATGAACTGACTTCATAGAACGCCTTCACAACACCCAGATTGCGATTAGTCGCTGGGAACCCAATGTGATTTAATTCTTACAACCGTTAAAAGCGCGATTAATATTTCCCCAACTACATCCCCATTTTACGACAACACGAACCAACAGCGGCATTGGGCCGAAGAAAGTTTGTAACAAGCGCTGTCATTGGAAGTGACGTCATAGCGAAAACAAACAGGAACAGGATTTTAAGATGGCGTGGCAACCCACAAAAAAATCAGTGTATACACCAACCCGAAGACGAGGCAGAAGAAAGAACCACTTTGAATAACGGCATGGTAGCATCTATAAACTCAATCCTCTAAAGATGATAAAATCAAAGAGAGGGAAAGAAAGAAATACCAGCCTATAAGCAGCCAGAGAACTTGGAGAAAAACTCCGAATTCTGGGATTCTAAAATGTGTAGTCGTCATGTTAAAGACATTCAACTTTGTTGAAGGTAAGAACACTTTAATATATATTACGCTAGTCATGCTCTTTCCCACCAGAAGATGGTAAGTTTATGTGGTGTAACCATGTGGTTAGTCCTATAGAACTTAATTCCGGAGAGACTAAATACTTTCGGCAGATGTCACAGTTCATGAATAAATTGTGCACGGCGTTAAACCACGAGGAATATTTCTTCTAGTTGAACAAATTTTTTAATGTGTAAGCATAAGACCTAGGTTGTACAATTTATTTCTTAAGGAGTTAAACTAAATCAACAGTGAATTAGAAGTTGTGATAAACTTAAGATTTAGGAAGCCAAGAATGCTTAGTTCAGTAAAAATAAACTATTTTACATGTGCCAACACTGGATAGAGAAATTAGTGTATGTGTAACAGAAAAGTACATGAGCACATGAGATGTAAATTGATTTCTATATGTATCATAATTGTATGTGTTGGGTGAAAGCACCTATGTGTCAAATGTATTTTCATTGTTGTTAAATATGTGGATTTATCATTTGTGAGGCACATAATAATGCCTAATCATCACCACTGTAAGTGTGGTTATGATTCATGATGAATGAATATGGATTGGGTGTATAACATAATTATATGTATTTGATGAGAGCATGCATGTTGTTATTCATGTATAATTTCATTACTGTTAAAAATTAGGAATCATCATCTGTGAATCTCATAATTATGCCTAATTATCATCCATGCTATTATTATGTCTAATGAATGATAGTGGAATGAGTGAGATTCCATTGTAATTTCATTGATATTAAATCTGTCAATTTATCATTTGTAAGATCACATCAGTATGCTTATTCATTATCCATGCACATACGAATATTATGCCTGATGAATGGTAAGAATGAATGAGATGAAGAGACATGCTAAAAAGGAATATGAACAATCAATCAATCTCATGATGGAAGCCACTTGGATGCATAATGTCCTGTCTATCAGAAGAGAGCGTGTTAGTGATAATTCATACACTAATTAATAATTTAGTACACTTTTAAACATGACACCAGTATGTACTGCATGCATCTCATGTTACAATCATATGGTTTTGTTTCCTGACTTGTGGTGGCTGAAACACTAATTAATATTTTGGTGAACTCCTAAGCATGACACCCATCTATATTTCATATCACTCAGGTTACACTCATATAGTTCTATGTCCTAAAGCGTGGGAGGATAATGATTATAATGATGATAGTAGTGATGATGATGATAATGATAATGGTGTTAATGGTGATTATAATTATGATGATGATTATTATTATGGTGATTATATGGTTATTATTATTGTGATGATGATTATGATGATAAGGATGATTATGAGGTAATGGCATATTGCATACGTGGTAAAGAAGAGGGAAAATACTCTTCTTTGAATCATTTTGATTAAGAAAAATTTACCTGAATATTATACAGGAGAAGATACCACAATGTACTTATATTGTTTATGAACAAAAAAAAAAACTCATTGCATTTAGGGTGAATTATAAACCTTAATGTGTGAGAACCTTTTCTTTTAAATGGGAGGATATCTATGGAAATTAATTATGAACAAAAGGGAATAGTGACCATAAGTATCAAATTCTGAATAGATCAAGGTAATACTCTACCTATAGACCATGACTGACAGGCATAAGTGAAGATGACACTGCTTATCTGGTAGTCTAAACCTTGAGTGCCTTATAATGAAGGATTGGATTGAGAGTGACCAGTCATTGGTTTGATACTAATAGAGAACACCAAGACTCTGTTCCTCCCTTGTTTATTTTTCCATAGAATCAACATTCACTGTATTTATTGTCCTTGTGTTTTCTTGCAAGTTTTACAGTCTTACATTTCTAATGTTCATATTGATGATATCAGTGGATTTATGTTTAATGCTGCATTTTAAGGTAGTGGCTAGATCCATCTAGATCCAGACCTGATTGTTAAGTGAAGCACAATGTTGAGTGAAGCACCCTGATAGAGTGAAGCACCTGGGTTGAGTGGTGACCTTTGATAGAGTAGTGCAGAAAGCTGTTCACCTGCAAGATTTTCCTCTACCCTTGTAGGACAGGTAACACAGATAATTTATCCTTGAACCTGATAGGGGAAAAGCAAAGCCTATATTCTGCTCAGACCTGGACCAGATCAACTCCAAGAACAAGTAACATAGATATTGTCATTGACTGCTGGCCGCAGGGATTCGCAATCCTGAAAGTGAAGAAACTGGAGTGTATACAGTTCTATTTTTCAGATTACACATATGCCTGTAGAAGATGAGCAGTAAATGTAATAGAAAGACAGATATATAGCTGGTGATATGAATATTAATTTTGGCACAGCAATGGGATATTTATAGGTATAGGTATATATATGTATATGACCTTTTGTATTGAATGGATTTGTGTGTTTTTTAATGAAATGATCCATAACTCAATTTATGTTTATTAAATCATAAAATTGATGTCATGTCATCTATTGAGTGTTTTTCTTGTCGTAGTTAAGTGGTTTAATTAAAACACACCCTAGACAATAATTAATTAGAGAGGAGAGGCAAGAAACCACCAATAGGATATTGTTCGTTGTAGTGGGAAAACTTTTCATTTCGTTTCCTAGATGTATTCCTTGGTTATCCTTGACTCTATTTATCGACTCAAGCACCGAGACATTAAATGTTAACTTAATTAGAACTGGCAGGATCACATTGAGAACGAGGAACTTGGTTGTCCTCTATCTCTTTGGGGTTGACCCAACAAACCCATCCGACACCCAACTCTCAAACTCCCAGGGAATCCCGACCCAGCTATGATGGGTTTTCTCCTGGAAGACTCACCGCCATTTCCCGTCCGGCCTAAACTTGGGGTAGGCTGCATCTTGCCCGAGTTTGTTGGGCTTGCGGTTGTGTGCTCTGTGTTGGGGTCCATGCACGAATTCTCCTTATAGCCGTACTCGGGTAGGCCTTCGCAGTTCATCACCTCAGGCCACTCAAAACCGAACTTCCTGGGCGGGAAGAAAGACACACCTCGGCATTAGACAATCTGTTCACTGTGTAGAAACGTGTTCTTGCTCTGTCCTGAATATGTTTCTATTCTAATCAAACAAGCGTATCTAGTCATTACACTATAAAATGAAACAACAATGTATTTGTAAATCCTGAAGGCAGACAATAAAAACAAACACTTACACATGCCAGACTTGAGCCTCATTACACGAAAACAAAATAACTAATGTAAGGGGAGATAGATGAAAATAATGTCATAATATAAATACTAAATTCAAACACAGACCACATAAATAAAATATTGCACGATTTCTTGACTGACATATTAACGATATCTAATTATTATCTATTAGTCGATTCCAGCCGTTACTATGTAAACATTTTTATCGTCTACTAAACAAGTTAGTTGATATCCTTTACAAAACGTCGCAGTCCGCCCCATCATTATTTGTACTCTTTGTGATGTATTGACAAAATTGCGTCAAGAGGTTTTTCATTGCCTTCTGAGCGACTGGCACTCATACTATTTTATGAAAACAATTGCAGTGCGATCTGCATCCAAATCGTTCGCAGCTGCGTTTCGAGCACTGGATGCGTGTTATAGAACTGAGTCCATGACACCTTCGGCACATAGCTGGCTATAGTGCTCTAGTAATCCCTATTTGCTTCTTTCACTCACCTTAGCGTCCCCCTCCACACCCAGCGGGTGTCCCCCCCCCCCCCACCTCACCCACCTGGAAGCTAAGCCAATCACTGAGCTTCGTTCTGGCGTTATTAGCCTCAAGTCCAGTGACCGCCTGAACAGCACACATCCGATTAATTATGTCCACTGATAGTTAGTCAACGACGTTTTCAGCCGTAAAAGGATACAGATAAGTAACTTTAATATTTTCATATAGTGCCTTCGTGCCGGTATCCCCGGCCTAGGAGTTTAACGTCTTTCTCCTTAATCGTGTATACTCTCGTGGGTAATGTGACGTGCGCGAGAATTGGTAGCGGTTCACTCCGCATCGGCAACTTACGGGGTATGTGAGCCGGCAGCTCAGAAAACAAGGGCAGACTTCTGAGCGTAATCTTGCCAGAATTCAACAGTCAGCTGAAGGATGCTGATGTTGACAGCGATGTCCTGTAAAGGATATGCGAAAACAAAGTGTCTTTCGTGTAGTGTGTCGGTCAATGTTTCTTTGTTCTGTGCTGACGACGGCTTTGGCTGCAACGTCCATTTTGTTACTTGAAATCGTGTACTAGTAAAGATCACAATCTACTTCTCGTTTTTCTTCGACAGCACAGAACAAACAAACACAAACAGACACACAACTACATGAAACACACTACATGCCAATATTAAAGATACTTAATCAGATTCTGTTTCCTTGTTTGGAGCGACTGACGCGTTAGACGACTATCGGTGGATTATATGAATCAGATGTATGGTCAAGGGATCAAAGGTCAATACCGTCAGAAGCTCAGGTATTGGCTAAGCCACCCGGCAGGAGGACAGGCGCGAAGGGGTTTAGTTTTGGGTGGAGAGGCACCCATGTGTGGGAAAGGTAAAAATTGGGATTAGTTCTCTGTGGCGAAGGTGTGAGGGACGCACTTCGCAATTCCTCGTTCTGCGCTCGAAACACAGATGCAGGTTACCTGGATGTAGACCGCCATTGCGTTAGTCCTCACAGAATGAAATGTGTGCCGGTCTTTCAGGAAACAATTACAAACCACCGAATTCTAACATGCCAAGAGATCCCAAACATCAAAAATAATGCTGGGGTTGACTTGACGTCTTGTAAAGGATATGCAACTATCTTTTTAGTAGACTATACAACTGCGGGGATGAGAGGGGTTTAGGGTTTAGAAGTTAAATGAAACTGTGTTGGACATTGTGGCCGTGAGGAAAGAGTAAACCCAACTGGAAGATGAGACGGTTTTCCAAAGTATTGCTATCCCGTTCGTGGCAAACACACGATTTGATCGAAGCGACCTGTATTTCGGCCACGCCACAGTGGTCAGAATTGTTGAAGTACGTGGATACTGGTTTCTGGGTGCAAATGTTGATATCAGAAAGGTGATGCCTAAACCTATCAGCCAGACGTAGAATTATAACCCGATATAACTCATGTCACAACGTGAGCAAGTAATCGCACAGATAATGTTACGATTTGGGAATGAGAAACCCTCACGGTTGTGGAAAGTCGTCTTAGAAAATGCCAGACTCTGGGTTTGAAGTACATGTGAGCAGGTCTTACAACGTAATCGAAGACAAGCCACTGTGCCAGGAAGAGACTTGTGAAGTTTGGGTAGACTGCTATGGACCAGCACATCTCTGAAGTTACGATCCCGAGTGTACAGAGCCTCTGAGATGACATCGCGAGTGGTCGGGTCTGCCTGGAGAATGGATAGATGTCTCAGGAGGATATTCATGGCAGCAATATTATGGGGGTGGCAGAGGTTAGTGAGAGTACAGGTCTACTATTCCGTGGTTTCGGTCTGGAGGTGAGATCGGCACAACTGATAGACTGGCAGCGGTGAAGAGCTGTAGACAGAACATTCTCAGGATAGCCACGGAGGCGGAAGAAATCCAACATTTCGTGGGCTTTTTGGTGGAAGTCGTTATTATCCTGACAAAGCCGTCAGAGACGTAACAGTTGGGAGAAAGGAATACAACCCGTACGCGAGGGAATGTGGGAGGAGTGTAGAGAGGGAATGCGTGCGAGTCAGTTTGTTTATAATAAACCGTCGTGCATAGACCTGTGGAACCTAAAGAGACTGTTAGATCTAACAAATGGACGGTCGACAATGAAATGGTAGAGGTGAGTTTGGTACTGGCATGAAAGTCGAAGAAAAAGGCAATGAAGTCCTGGAGATCAAACAAGGGCATGTCTGAAACACCAAAGTAATCAAGCTTGACTGCTACGTCCTGTGAAGGACATGCAACTATTCTTTTTTTTAAACCGACTACATATCTCCCTCGTCTTTCTTTAAACCATTTCCTCTGCGACTACATATCACCCTCATCTTTATTTTACCCATTTTCTCTCAACATTAAATATCTCTCTCATCTTTCCTGAACCGATTTTCTCTGCTGCCTACATATTTCCCTCGTCTTTCTTTCGTCCATTTTCTCTCCCCATTTAATATCTCCCTGGTCTATCTTTAATCCATTTTCTCTGCTGCCTACATATCTCCCTAGTTTTTCGTTAATCAATTTCCCCTCGCCATTAAATACTTGTATCTCCCCTGTCTTTCCTTAAACCATTTTCTGTGCAGACTACATATCTCCCTCGTCTGTCTGTTATTCACTTTCTCTACCGATTATATATCTTCCTTCTTTTTTCTTAATGTTGCATATCCCTTACAGGACGATGCAGTCAACACCAGCATTTTTCAGCTGCTGTTGATGTACTAGGCAAGTTTTACGTTCAGTAGTTTGCCATTGCTTTCTGAACGACCGGCTTCCATACCAACACGTTATAACACAACATGACACGGTCTGCTGCATAAATCGGTCGCAGATGAGATTCGAACGCCTGGTAAGGAGCCCACGAACCACATCTCTCTCTCTCTCTCTCTCTCTCTCTCTCTCGTCTTTCTTTAGTCCATTGTCTCTACCGGCGACATGTCTCCCTCGACTTTCTATAATCCATTTCCTCTATCGACTAAATATCTACCTCGTCTTTCCTTTATTAATTTTCTCTACCGGCGGCATATCTCCCTCGTCTTT